>VXAD01012703.1:0-120049 GCA_013399195.1 Dicrurus megarhynchus | reverse complement strand
GCTGGGCTCGGCTGCGGCAGCATCGCCACACGGGCCCAGTTGTGTGAGATGTGACGCTAAACCCACAGGGTTTAGTCTGTTTGGGATAAAGAAACGAGTTTTTTATTCTGCTTGGGATAGAAAACCACATTTGATTGCACTATTCTGTTATATACTGGTTTTAAAGGGCATAACACATACTAGAAAGGTATAATTAGAAATACATGTGGTTGAGAAGTGTTAAGGAAGGTAGTCAGGAGCAACATCTCTACTGACAAAAGACAATAAAAGAAGAACTAAGCTATAAAAACTTACACAGTTTTGTCACTTGTTCCTGTGTTTTTGAGAACTTTTAAATTTGTTTCCTGCGATCTTTATTTTGGAAACATTGAAGCAAAACTGAGCAGCATCAGGGAAGAAATCAACAGCTGGGTACAAGGCTTCAGAACCGGTGTGGGACTCTGGTGGATTCACACGCTTCACACGTGTGTGTGCACACCTGCACAAAAGCCCCTCTCCTTTCCGAGGCTGCACTGCAGCACACGAGGAGTAAAATCAGAGTTACTCCTGGTTTCATCGGCTTGCCGTGCACCATTTACCCAGCACCTCCTCCAGTCTGGTGAGTGAGAGGAGACAGATCAAGTGTGGTTCTGGACAATCTCTTTTCTCTCAAATTTCCCCACTCCTGACACTGCTTTGAAGTGGCCATGTCCATGGTTTGAGCCATCCACAGTGAAAATGAGCAACACAGCTGAAAGATAAAAAAGTATTTTTGCTCTCGAATCACAGCATGTAGGAAGGCACATGCTTTGAGGAAAGAAAAATGCAGTTCCTTCCCCTCTGATGACTTGCAGACGGGCCACAATCATGGATAATGCTGGAGAGACAGATCTGGGCTGTGCTGAGGTTAAAAGAAGGCAAGTGAAAGTGCACAGCACAGGGAGATATCAAAGGTAACAAGCTACATTAAGTGCCTCAAACATCTGACTCACACAGTTCCACCAGCTTGGAGACTCTGGATTTACCATGTTTACTGCCTTAGTGCTGAAATGAAGGCAAAGAGCTGGGGGAAACTCCTGCTGTCAGTACCACATCCTTCCCTTCTGGCATCCTTGCCAGCCTGGGTACTTTTGCCTGTCCTTCGCTTAAATAACAATTTTAAATGTGGATTAAGGTCTTTAAGTGTAGCATTTGGTCTCAGTGCACTCAAAAGCAAAAGGTAATTATAAAGGTAACTATTAGCAGGGGTTGGAGAAAAAAAAGACTACTAAAATCATCTTTTTTTCCCTCTTTAATTTCTAAGGGTAAACCAACAGTGACTGAGTTTGCCTGTAGATGTTTCTGACATCTGTAACTGGGGCAGGGCAGACAAGATTTTTATTTCAAGGCTCCTTCTTTAGAAGCTACTGATGGGAACATTCTGCTCAAGGGAATTAAAAAAACTCTGAAGTCATGGAAGCTTCAGAGACCATTTGTGCTGAGGTACAAAGGATGTTTAAATTCTGTTTGCAGAACTGCCTGCAAGTGTACGCTGATTTACTCCACAAATACATTACATTTCTTTATCTTCCCCAGGCTGAGAAATCAGAAGCTGTGTGTCAGAACTGGATGACTTGTCTCTTTCTTGCTTGATTCTTCTGAACTATTTCCATAGAAACTTTGGCTTCGTACAATGGGATCGGTTCATCCAGCTGAGGCCTAAAATGAAACAGTAAAAAGTGCTGGTGAGCACACTCAGAACAGCAGAAATATCACAGGACAGATTTTACTTTTACTGTGTCAACCTCCCTCCTCAAACAAAGTAACAGTTTTATAGCTTTGCTCCAGTGCGCAGAAGAAGGGAAAAGCCCCAAAGCAAACAGGAGCCACAAGTGAATTAAAAGATACCCTTCTTGCAGGGGGAAAAAATGGGGTGGTGGGGAGGGTTCTGCTCAACAGCCATTGTTATCCTGCTTTAAGGGAAGGGATCTTCCATTCCCACCTTAATGTGGGAGTCTTCCTATGTCCTGAAGCTCTGCTTAGGAGTATTAGTGTTGGCAAGAGTTTTCCACTTCTAATGCTGAATTAAAAAACCCACAAAAAACTCTGCATCTCTCACCTGAAAACGCTACTTGATAATTTCTCCATGATATCTTCTAGGATGGGTATCCGAGAGGACTGTTAAGGAACAACAGAGCTGGAGAGAAATCTCTTTACGATCACATTTGCTGGTCAGAGCCCTGTACTGATACAAACCCAGCAGGATCAAGGCAAAATGAAAATGAACCTCAATTCCAGGCTTTAGATCAGATTTTTGGACTTGTTTCTATATCAGAAACCTCCTTTCCTGAAACAGGATGCAGAAATGAAATATGGAATATTTCAATTATTGCAATATGAAAATACTCAGTATTTCAATATGAAATACAAGTGCAGCCTGCACTAGTGCAACATCAATCAATCAATAATCGGTGGCATTTTCTGTGAAAAATGAAGAGAACAGATTTTGGGAGCAGGTAGCTGTTGTGCCTATTCATACAGGCACCTGATAAAAAGCCAAAATGAAGTTGGGAACACAGCAGAGGCTGGAAGTTCTTGGAGCACCACTGCCATGTGAGGGGTCTGTGAGTTAATGACCAACAGCCAAGGCAGCACAACACACAGGGCTGTATTCAGTCTTTGTATGAAACTCAAACAATAAGGTTCAGCCTTCATTTTAAGGGCAATCAGGTTGATATTTGAAGCTCAAGTTCTTTTAAAAAGTGATCAATTTGTCATTTCTTCAGATGACAGTAATGCCAGATGCTCCAAGATACACAAGTCCCTAAAGCCAAAAGCACCCAAACCTTCCAGGGCTGAAAATGTCCTGCCCAGGGAGCTCAGTGCAGCTGCATCAGCCTAAGTGTAGGAGATGTTCCTTTTCCTTTTCCCAACCCACATTTTCCCTCCATAAATTTTAGGTACAAAACAAATCAGTACATTTTCTGTACATAACATTTCTGTACATTGCAAATAAAGGAAAGGTTAGGAAGCCAAAACACTTCCACTTTTGCAGTGAACACGAGTGCATTAAGTTTACAGGTGATGCATCTAATGCCCAAAAGCACAACAACAAAATCCAAAATGTCACTTGCATAAAATAAAAACTTACAGAATCAAATCTCCAATTAATTGGTTCAATATTGAACCAAAATGCTGCATTTTTTTCCCCCAGCATGGATGTTTTGCAGCACTACTTTTAATTAAACTTGTAGAGACATTTTCAAGGCCAGGTTGGATGGGGATTGGAGCAACCTGGGACAGTGGAAGGTGTCCCTGCCCATGGCAGGGGGTGGGGTGGGATGAGCTTTAAGGTCCTTCCCACCCAAACCAGTCTGGGATTCCATGATATATTTAAAAGGAATGCAGAAAATACCTTAAAACCTGAGTGTCTCTTATTCTTTAGCTCCACCTTTCAGCTGGGTTGCAACACTGAGTAGCAGAGAACCTCTCAGTGGGATTTCCCAGTTGTATTTTCACTTCTGTGAGCAGTGAGAATTCCACAGGACTACCAAAGGATATCGAGATATTTCCCCTGCTGCACATTGGACAAGTTCCAGATCTCATCGTTCAGGAAGGACACTGTGGCTCCCTTAAGGAACAAGGAATGGCTGTCTGGAGGATCCAGCTGAAGCAAATTGAAGAAAAATATTATTTAGTTGTATTTTCCCATACAAAAATAAAGGTTAAATGGTTATTTTATAGAGATGGTTAAACCAAACAAAAACCCACCCCTTGCCCATTCTTAAAAGTGAGGAAACTTGTAACACTGACGGGTTGCAATGACAGTTTTATGTGTCTATAGCTCTAGATTCTGTGGGACAAACCACTCCCTGACACAGGCATCTTTACCTGCAGGTTCTTTTCCATCGTTATCCAGTGTCCCCCAACCCCAAGCAGAGTGATGATGTCGTGTTTGTGAGGCAGCAGCTGGGATTTGAGAGTTGGTTCATCTTCAGCACTGTATAACCTCACTGGGGAGTGAGAATAAATTCATTTGAGCTCAGAAGAAAATGTAGAAAATTCAATACGTATTTATTTCCACACATTTCAGTGGAACTCTAAGTTCTTCGGTTGTTTCAACTAAAAATCATTGAAAACCCTGAATTTATTATTTTATTTATACCCTGAATATTTCATATACTTTATTCAGAGTAATATTTTAGAATAGCTCTGAAGTTACTATTCAGAGTAATATTTTGATTATATTTATAATAATAAATAGTAATAATATAGACTAGTAATATAGCCTATTTTATACAGTATATAACAGTATAAATATTATACATAATAGAGTATATATAATACAAAAAATGTATAAAATACATATAATATATTGTATCTATAACATAATATATAATATATATAATAGAATATATAACACACTATAAAATATAGTATATATAATACAAAATAATATATAATTCAAATATATAAATTATATAGCTATATAATACTACATATTTACATACTATTATATATAAATACATATGAGCAATGTTATAATATATATAAGATATATAACAATAGTAATAAATAGATATAATATGCAGTATAATAATATGTAGTAATATTTTATTTACATATATTTTGTTTATATTACTCTGAATAGTAACTTCAGAGTTTTCACCTGTTAGAGTTGGTTTCCAATGCAGGTTGACAGTGCTGTTAATTAGGGTTAATTTCTGTATTCAAACAAGGCAGCATAAACAATGATGTCACAGCTCTACTCTTTGAACCAGTTTTTAATTTTCAGTTTTAGATAGAGGAACATTTCAGCCACATTTAGCAGCTGACTAAGAGATGTTTCCACTAGTGCTACAGGAGCTCTATGGAATAAAGCACATGAAATTCCCGAGGAACCAGGAACTCCTCCGGGAGTACCTCCGGCATCCAGGACGATGTCCACGCCCAGCCCGCCCGTCTCCTCCAGGCAGCTCTCGGCCACGTCAATCTTCCCATGGGACACGTCGATCACTCGGGCTGCCAGAGCAGGACACGGGGTTAACTCCGAAAAAACCAACTTCAGATCCATGGAAATGGAGTTTAGATGCTCAAAAACGAGAGCTCAGATTCTGAGCAGCACATGTGGTTTCTGGTCTCTGCAGGTGCCACAAACGGGTTTGCAGCTACATCCAAAAAACCCCTGGCACATCTTTTCTTTCTTTTCTATTTTCAACACAGTGCAAAATCATGAGTCTGCTGGCCCAAAATGATAAAATGTGGCACTCTAAGATTAGAAATCCTTCTCTAAGTTCATTCTTTGCTATTCTTGTCCAAAAGTACCAAGTCCTGGCTCTCTGGGTCATTCATTAAATGTTTAGATGAAGGGATTTACATCTGCTCTTGAAATATTGCTGAACTGAAAGCCACCAACACATTTTGCTGTCCTGTATCTATGATACCCTATTTATGGTTGGTTATAAAGATGAAGCACAGAATCAGGAATGAGAGAATCCTGGAATGGTTTGGGTTGGGAGGGACCTTAAAGCCCATCCCATCCCACCCCTGCCATGGGCAGGGACACCTTCCACTGTCCCAGGCTGCTCCAAGCCCCAGTGTCCAACCTGGCCTTGGGCACTGCCAGGGATCCAGGGGCAGCCCCAGCTGCTCTGGGCACCCTGTGCCAGGGCCTGCCCACCCTCCCAGGGAACAATTCCTGCCCAAGATCCCATCTAACCCTGCTCTCTTTCAGGCAAAAACCATTTTTAATATAATAACAATAATACAGGGGCAGAGAAGGAGCAGCTGCTGGTTTTGTTTCATCATTATGAGGTAGAACAAACATATAGAAACTAAACAGGCCAAAAACTTCTAAGCAAAATGAGAACTGAAAGAACATCAAACAAATCTGGAGGCCCATTTCCAGAGGCTCCTGGCCTGAGCTCCGATCTGTACTTACCCACCAAAGGCTGCCGGACTCCTTCTGGAATGTGATCCCAGCAGCAGGGAAGGAAGGAAGGAGGGAAGGAAGGAGGGAAGAAAACAGGCAAGGAGCTGGTCATTAAGGATATTAACAAATCATCAGTTAATGCCTTGGGTTTGCTTCTTTTTGTCACTTCAAATCCCCAATCAAATCATAGGATGCATTAAAATCCTAAGTCATTCCCTCTCTTTTTCACTGAAGTCAAATGATTTCACTAGAGAGAACACATGGTCAAAATCTACTGACGATGGGATAATAATTAATTAATTAATGATAGTCCCATTCCCCATATGCAAATAGACCCCCATAATATCCTTTTCTTCTTAGTTTTCTTCAGTCAGGAAGTTAAAAGGTTTTCCTCAACGGGGCAATTTGACATGGTATTATTTCTGCAAATAACTTCACTTTTTGAAAATAATTCCTGGTTTCATAGGCCCAAAGCCTGACTATCAAAAAGAAAGGCCAGAGTTCCACCAGTTTGACTATTTTCTCATTTCTGTTTAGCAAAAATGTCCAGTTTTGTTCCTTAACTCAGAACAATAGTTCAAACAGTACTTATCAAAATCCTGGTCAACTTCCTTCCTAAGAAATGCTGAAAAAATTCTCGCCACTGTGGAAAAGGCCAAGCAATAAATTGTAATATAATTTTCCATAATCCTTTGTCATTTATATATTTCTCACAGAACACTTGTAAATTAGTTCAGTTTCTTCTGCTGTGATTTGCACAATTTCTAAAGTAACATTTTTCTGACTGGCAAAACTTCAGTTTCTCTCCTCCTCCACTGTTGGGAGGCACAGAAACACCAGGATTCCACAGCCTGTTCCCAGAGTTTGCTCTCCCCCAGGAAGTTCAGCTGCAAAGTTTAAACCCTGTCACGCAGAGGATGTGCTGGAGGTTTAGGGACCGTGCTCAGGAGAGCCAGGACATCACTGGTGGGTTCTTAGAAGCATCCCCTGAGAGCTCAGTGTTGGTGGCACAGAAAAAAATCTCACAAACCAAACTAAAAAAATAGCAGGAGGTGCCCTTGGGAGCTGAGGACATATCTGTGTATGTAGAGATACTTTTCCTTGGGTTCTCTAACAGAAACTCATCCCATTATTTAAGGAATATTCTGTCTCCAGCCTGAAACACAGACATTAAAATGTCAAAATTTGTTAAAATCCCCTCTTTCCTTCTATTATAATTTTTACTCCAGAGATTACTGAAGACAAAAAAAAAGCCCCATCCTGTTGGTCCTGAGCATTACCAGGAGCTTCTACTTCAGGCACTGGAATCACACTGATTAACAAACAAACCAAAAAGCCTGAACACTTTTAAAAGCTTTTTGCTTTTGCACTCAAAAGTTTCTCTCTTTACTGCTGTACCCAGGTCCTATTTCTTTATTTGAAATAAAGTTGCAGTTATCATTTTTTCCCCCTCAGCCATTCTAGGAAGCAGCTTGGTATGCTCAACAATGATAACACAAACTGCTGCTCACTGAAAACTTTGCCAAAAACTAACCAAAAACCCACTGAACAGCACAAAACTGAAAATTCTCCACCCACAGACACAAGAAGCCACTTAGAGCTTGGGTTAATTAGGATCTATTTGATATTAACATTCAAAGAACTTAAAAATGCTGTAAAAAGTAACTCAGGACTGTGAGAAAAAAATGCCAAGTCCTTTCTTAGCTCATGAATTTTTCATATAATTAGCAAAATATACCCATAAAATATTACAAAGGGAAGTTTTAGGTCTTTCATATTTCCTCCTTGGCCCTGTAACAGCTGGTGCAACAAGGCTCTGCATAGCAACAGCATTCCCAAAAATCCTCCAGTTCTGATGTCTGCCACGACTACTGGTGCAGTAAAATATACAAACATAGAGACAGTAAAAAAGGCTGCTGAAATAAGGAAAAAAATAGGGGATTTTTTGTCCAATTGCAAAACCAGAGTTAATACCAAGCTCTGGAGAAATCAGCCTGGCAGGTGCTGCACTGCCAGCACCATCACCTCCTGCAGCTGATTTCCCCCAGCCCAGGGGTACTTTGGTGGATGCAGCTGTGACCATGCAGATGTGGCTGCTCAAGGCTTCCCCCCAAAGGCATTTTACAGCTGCTGTTCTGTAAACTTCGGTGAATGACAACAAAAATCATACTCTGAAAAAGAAATCTGGGGATTATCCTGCAGCACTTGGTATTTGCAGGAGGAATTAGCAGGCACCAGTTTTAACCTTTTGCTGCAATCCAGCCAGACTTGACAATCCATCCTTTATTTTAAAGCTGTGTGAACAGAGGAATATTCCACTTTCCTCTACAAAACACCATCAAAATTTTGTTCAGAAAAGATGCCAGTAGCTCCTACACAGAGTATTTTCTCATGCTACTTTCAGAGGGAAAAAAAAAACCAAGCTCGAAGTATGAAAGAGAAGAAAGGGAAGAAGTCAGGGAAGAATGCAAGTGTTGTGTGTGAGGCCAAGCTCCTTTAGAAAGCAGGAGGATGCTTTATAAATTTAGCCTGTGCCTGTCCAGCTCCAGCTGTGGCAGTACCTGAAACTTGATAAACACTACTAGGAGTAATCTGAGGCTGCTGAGTACTGGATGTCAGGTGTGTGAGCTCGGGCACACATTGGGATAGTGGTGAGTCAGCAATCCTTCCCTCTGCCCACAGCAACCAGTTCATCAAATGGAAAGAGTTCCTGAGCACTTAGGCCAAAAGCCAGCACTCAGCACTATTGGAAAGTACTGCCAGTCATTACAACTTAAATGGAGAATAAAAATGCCATTAAGTACAGCTAAACCAGAAATTAAATACCTGTGGAGTACAGAACAAATCTGAAAACTATTTAATTAGACTATCTATCAATTTGTATTTAATTTTTACTGAAGTAAGTCTCTAGACCAGACAGAAGAAAATATTTTGAGACATTCTTTAGGACAAACTTCAGCACTGAAGGGTAACACTCACCCCCAGTAGGTCTGAGCCTCTCCAGGTACTGCTTGTCCTCCAGGCTGTGGGCAGTGGAGATGACTTTGGCCCCTCTGTGTTGAGCCAACTGAATGGCGATGGTACCGAACGGCTGAGAAGGGAAAAGGAGGTTTGTTGACAAATTTATTAATTCATTTATTTAGAGCAACAATTTGATGTTGTTTAAGAACAATTATATCGCAAAGGCCACTCAGGAGAGTACCCAGAAATGAACTTACTCCTGCAACAAAGCACAGCTGAACCAAGAATTGAATATTCCCAGATCTGCTTCTGTCCTAAGTGAGGCCAAAACAAGTCTTTTCAGTGACTGGGAAGCTCTGAACGAACCTTTAGTCATTAACTGGTTCTTGTAGTCAACAAAATAGCTCAGATTCTACTTTAATTACCACAGGCACCTTCACTGCAGTTGGAACTCGGAGCCTGAAGGAAGAAAAGCTCCAAGGAAAAAGCTCCAGACATGTTTACATTACAGAGCCTTGGCTGAGGGAGCCCCGTGTCTTCATTAGCACTAAGAACTGCAGGGATGCAAATCCAATTATTTATATCCAAGAAAAGGTAAAAAGCAGAGCTGGGAGAGGACTGCAAAATAATGCACTTTCCTGCAGTCATCCCTGAGGACTCAGAGCAAAACTGTGTCAGTGTAGAACACAGGAACACCCTCCCTCTCTGCACCTCCCCCACTCCAGGCAGGACAATATTCCTGGCTCAGGATCTCACGTGGGAGGGCCCTTCCTACAAATCCATGAAATGAAGGGCACTGCCAGCAGTCCCACAGAAGCCCCGGTGAGTCCCGTTGTGAGAAATGCAGGGGCCGTGTGCTGAGGGAGTCATTTGCACAGAGGGAACGTGTGATTATTGCCCAGCTGTTACCCACACTTGCTCCATCCAGGACGAGGACACTCGTGCCAGGAGACACCTGGGACAGGTAATGCAGGGCCGTGTAGGCGCGGAGCCCGTCCCGGACCGTCCCGGCCGCCTCCGCCCAGCACACCTTCTCTGGCTTGTGAACTGAGGGGGACAAACACACGCACAAATANCTTATTACCTCTTATTTTTGGTCTTTTGTCTTTTGAAATGTTGGATTATTTCCAACTTAATTCAGATATTTAGTTGCAGCAACTATTTAGGAATTTAACCAAGGTACCTTTCATAGGGAATGAAGGCTGTGCAGTGACACCCATTTGTTGTGTCTACATACTCATAGTGATCCCTAGTTTGGATCTCTCTGGAGTCACGTGTCAAACCTGTGACTGGGACCTTAACCAGACTCTTATTCCCATTATTTCTGGAGAGAAATACAAAGTGAGTCTTTGAATATAAAGCCCATACCTAAACCTATAAGCTGTGCTCTGAAACTGTTTCCCTTCACCAGTGAAAAAGGTTGACCGACACACAAACACACAAACACACACACAAACACAAAAGAGATGGTAAAAAACCAGGAAATCCTGGGGCTGATTTAGCAAAACCTGCCACAGTGAGTCAGGAAGGCTCTGCCTGCAAACAGGTCAACATCAGTAACTCCTGTTTGCTTCTCATATATTAAGAAGCCATGGAGAGGATATTTTACCATATTTTACCATATTTTACACAATGAAAGTAGGGATTCCATTTTGGTATAACCAAATTTAAAGGAGCCACCTCATAGCTACACAGTTGGAATTCATGGGCAGTCACAGAAACAACAGAACACAAATTTAGAATTTAGAATCCCAGACTGGTTTGGGTTGGACGGGACCCTAAAGCCCACCCAGTGCCACCCCTGCCATGGCAGGGACACCTTCCACTGTCCCAGGCTGCTCCAAGCCCCAGTGTCCAACCTGGCCTTGGGCACTGCCAGGGATCCAGGGGCAGCCACAGTTTCTTTGGGAAGAGCAAATTTTGAGCAAAAGAATAACTTGCTCAAGGTAACAAACAGTTGGAAGAAAGACAGGTACTCCCACATTTAGCATCCCACTCATTAAAGCAATCTATGGCCAGAAAGAGAAAACTGGAAGCTCACAATAATGGAAAACAATGTTTCAATATTAGGCTTTCCCTGACCCTCACCCCTGAAAATTCCTTTATCCAGTTCCAGTCTGCTTGTTTCATCCTATCTATTAGTCTGGTCCCAAGTGATATTGCTGGACTGAGTCAAATGCAGGAAAAAAGCAAATTTCTCCTCATTAAATTTTTTGACAGGTTAGGAAAAAGCATGACAACAATGAAGCAACAAAATAGGAAGTTAAAAGGGGGAAAAAAAAGGAAAAGGAAAAATCCAGAGTCAGCTTGTGTGGTTTAGGCCATCATGAACTGTGAAATGGTGACAGCAAAGAAAAAGCCCTTGAGAGCACTGAGGGTTCAAACTTCTGTGACTTGGTGGGGCAGCTGGAATGCTGGAATGTTGGAATGGAAGGAGTGTGCCCAGAGGTCCACGGTAATGGGCTCCCTGTTAGAAAAGCTAAACCGAATTCTACATACAGTAAAAACAATTATTAGCAAAATATATCATCTACATACCCAAATAATGCTCGTGAACCAGGATAACTTCACAGACACCAGACTCCTCAGAATCCAAGGGCAAAATTCCTGAAAAAAAAGAAACACAGACCTTGAATTTCACACAAGCAATCGTTCCAACCAAAGCATTCTCCCAAGGAATTCCCTGGTCCCACTTGGTCTGGGTTCTGTCCCCTCCTGGCAGGTTTGGGACAGGTAAGAGAACCTGGCCAGGTCCCAGCCTGGGGTGTCTGTGGGCACGAGGCAGTTCCAGAGGTGCTTCTACAGCATTTTGGGATTGAGAGAGGAAGAATGGGGACACCACCAAGTGCTTTTTGGTACTGGTAGGTGTCACTTTTGTCTGCTGATGTCTGAACTCATTCCACACCCTGAGTGATCCCATTCCACTCCAGGCCATGGATCATAGAGGACGGATCTGAGGCATGGAGCAGCCACCCCACAGTCCCTTTCCTCTCCCATCCCAATTCCTGAACGTGTGGTTTGCAAAGGCAGCAACAAAGGCACAGAAAGAAGCAGAGGAAGAACACATGGAAATGTGGGAGTGCTAAAAAGCAGAAATAGGAAAAAGGACATGCAGGAAAACCAAACTACCCAGGGAAGGCAGAGAAAGCAAAAGCAGAGTATGCAGAAAAAATCCCTCCATCCTGGTCATATAACTGAGCTTTTTACCTTCCCTGGCCACGGAACTCTCTTGAACAGGAGGTTCTGGAACCTGCCAGAACATTAATCTCCTGGATTAATGTCCGCTCATCCCAGGGAAAACCATTCTTTTCTTCCCTCTCCCACACAAATCTCACACTCCATTTAGACCGAAGGGCTTTGCCTTGCAGATTTGGCTGCTATGTCCAGTCTTTCACAGCTCCATTAAAAATGTGCTTGTGCACACCTGGAGCTGTCCCCAGGGTTTATCCAGGGAATAACCAGTCTGGAGGAGCTGCCCAGAGCAGCTCTTGTGCAATGAGGGAATAATGCAAGAAGGACCACAATCCCCAAACACACATTCTCCCCACATCACTCTCCACTCTGTCCTACTTTCAGAACTTCAGTCATCCTCTGATCCTTTAACACACAAAATATAAACAGGTGTGAAAGAATGTCTCTAAGAAATAACTCTTCTCTCCTAAGGCATCATTCACAATTTGTTGGTTAACACAACACCATATTTCAAATCCTTAGAGAACATTCTTAGAACAAAATTTCCATTTATAAGTTATTAATGTGACAGCAGTTTAATTTTGAAAATATATGGTTAATTTAGCTTCACCAATTATTCTAACCTCGGTCATTCATTATAAAAAGATGACTGATTGTGTCAGTTGATGAGGCAAACAGGCATTAACTTACCCACCACTTCATCATCTGGCTGGAAAAAGGTCACCTTGCTTCCAACTCACCAAGGAGAGGTGAAAAGGAGGAAAGAAGGGAAGAAGACAAATATTTATAGCTGGAATGGGATGTGCATTTGGAAGCATTGGTAATCACTAGCTCACAAAACTAAAGATACACATTTCTAGTGAAAAAAAATGAGCTCTATTGATTACACACATACCAAGCCCAAATGCTGAATTCCCTAAATTTCGGCACCTCACCCACAAGGAGTTCCATGCAGGTACACACAGTGTGTGTCTGAGAGCCAGGCTGGACACTCCACCTCAGGGTGTGTGGACTGGGAGAGCAATCAAGGGAGCAAAGAGTTCCTGCTCCTAAGGTGCCCTACCCAAAGAGGAGTTCTTTGCTCTGACTGTAATCCCTGCTCCCTCCCCTCCCCGGGCAATGACACTCACTCACCTTCCAGCACAACTCCCGAAATTTCTCGCCCAACAGGCACAAGTTCCTTCTTCAGTTTAATTTCTGACAGGAGCTAAATGAAAACAATGCTTACATCAGCCTTGCTAAGGCTCTACGCTTGCATATTTATTATCATCTTACAGTGTTGGATCACCACAGTGAGCTTGGGCCATTATCAAATTGTTATCTAAGGGAAAAAAGTACACACATTCCTCAGTCAGTACTAAACCATGGCACTGAATTCTGTATCTAAATTTAGAAGCATATTAAAACATAAAAGCAGGGAGTTACTACCAGCCAAGCCAACCTGTAACTTAGAGTGCAGATGAAGATAAAAGGGATTTACTGCAAGAGATCTCACACCTGACAACTGGTCTGTCTCCATAAATTAGGAACCAAATTCCAGATGCTTTTTATTCAGAGATGTGCAAGAGCCCCACAGCAGTCCTGTGCCCGTTCTCAGCAGCAAAGCCACAGCCTCAGCTCGTGCCAGTCACCAGCCAAGGGCCATGGAAACCACAAACACCCCCAGCTTTTACAAAACACTGAGCAAATACCTTTGTATCCATCCAGCTCAGAGCACAGGCTCTGACCTGCACCTTCACATCGTGGTCCCTGGTGGGAGGGAGGTTCTCCTAGGACAGATTCACAGTTGCTACATTAGACAATGGGTGTGCCCACATGAGCTTGTCCAGCTCCTGAAAGCACTTCCCCACTTTTTAGATTGTTTTGTAGGCAGAACAGTTTTTTTCAAGGAAAAGACTTCCCCACTTTTTAGATTGTTTTGTAGGCAGAACAGTTTTTTTCAAGGAAAAGAGGTTTACCACACTATTTTGAATACATCTGTATTACTATTATTATTGCTGTTATTATTATGATCATCAACATCATTATATTATTATAGCATTATTGCAAAGTGGTCACTAGACCTTACTTACCATTATAATTATCATTATTATTATATTACTATATTATGATATTATGATATTATTATATCATTATATTATTATACTATTATACTATTATAGCAAACTGACCACTAGACTTTACTAAACCTTATCAGACACTGATATTATTTTTCTGTTGAGGTTTTTTTTTTCCCTTTATCTGAGGCACAAATCCTGACAAACCCACTGAGGTCAATATTCAAGTCCAAAATGAAGTCCAAATGGCATCAAAGAAACAACCCCAGTAAGAACTGGTGTTCTAACCCCAAAGCTGATAAAGTCCTCAAGCTCTGTTTCTACTTTTTCAGGGTCCAGAAAAGCCAGGAAATGTGGACCCAGGGTTCATTTTTCATGCCTGCAAAACTTGTTTGTAAAATTTGGACACCAAAACTGGAGAGAAATCCAGGACTGGTCTTGGCAAGTGCTGCCTGATGAAAAAATACACCTCCCCTACCTTCCTTTTCCTGGCTGTGTGTGCAAGGATCCTACCAGTCCTTTCCCTAGCCTGCAGAAGATTTCAGTGCTTCAATTCCCCCGTGGCATTCAGCCAAACTCTCTTCTCCCACTGCCTGATGAACAGAGCTGTTCTGATGGGAACTCACTCTTTCCTGGAACACAAATGTCATTTCCTCTCCAGGAGAATTCTGCTGACCGTACAAGGCCTTCATAGCGACCTGAAAAAACACAGCAACCAAACTGTGACACCTGCAGTGTCTGTAGGGCAAACAAGGAATTAGAGCCCTGTTAAATTAAATTAGAACACTCTGTAAGAAACACAGCAATTGTTTGCAGGCAATTTGAGTCTTTGTGATACAGAAGTTCTAAACCAGATCAACAGGTTCAGTTGGCCATAACAGAGAAAACCCACAGGACTGAGGATCACAGAATCCAGACTGGTCTGGGTTGGAAGGGACCTCAAAGCCCATCCAGTGCCACCCCTGCCACGGCAGGGACACCTTCCACTGTCCCAGGCTGCTCCAAGCCCCAATGTCCAACCTGGCCTTGGGCACTGCCAGGGATCCAGGGGCAGCCCCAGCTGCTCTGGGCACCCTGTGCCAGGGCCTGCCCACCCTCCCAGGGAACAATTCCTGCCCAAGATCCCATCCAGCCCTGCCCTCTGGCACTGGGAAGCCACTTCCCTTATCCCATCACTCCAGGGCCTTGTCCAAAGCCCCTCTCCAGCTCTCCTGGAGAATCCCTTCAGGTTCCGATAAATTTACAGCAGAAAAGGCATTGAATGACACAGGATCTACTGACGGGTGCCCCATGCATGAGAGGGGCTCTTTGCCACCCAGCCACACAATTCAGACAGGGGCAGTGCAAAGGGAATACAGCGAATACAGGGAATTCGTGTCCGGGAATACAGCGAACCTTATGCGTGACTTCACCAAAAATCACCACTTGGGTTTCTGGTCTCCTCTCCCGACACGGCCCGCGTCCTCCTCAACGAACAGGAACCTTTTAGAAAGGAAAAAAATCCCACCAAAATTTAGTTAATAAGGAAAAATGAAAACACGGAGTAGAGGCAGGAAATCATGCGACCATTATTGCAGCAGTAATCCCTGAGGGACCACCCCGAGACCCCCCACATGTCGGGCCCGTGTTCGCCCCGCGACCCGCGGGCAGCCCCTCAGGGGCTCCGAAAGAACCCGCCCCGCACCGAGAGGCTCCAGCAGGCCCGGGCCGACCCTCAGGGGCTCAGGGGCTCCGGCTCCGCGGGACTCCCGAACGCCGCGACGCGCCCGCGGTTGCCATGACGCTCCCTCACTTCCGCCTCTCCTCTCCGGCACCGGCACCGCCCCCTCGCCCCACAGCCAGTCACAGCCTCCGGCAGCCCCGAGAGCGCTTGCGATTGGTCTTAGTGGACGCTACTCATGGTGAAAGCTGAGGCACGATTGGCTCTCACGGATGTCACTCATTCCATGAGACGAGGAGGGAGGCTACGGCGCCCGGCGCGACCTCTGGGACATCGTCGAGGACAGGGAGGAGACGCCACCCGCAATTACCTCATGAATTAACACCGTATGCACAATTAAGACCCCTCGCGCAGGCGGCGAGGAGGGAGCGCGGCAGCCCTTCACCGCTCCCAGAGGGCTGACCCCTCCACCTGGCAGAGCCGTGATTGGTCGGGGAGGCGGGTCATGCCACTGTCCTGGTCTCTGATTGGCGCTGTACCCTGCCCGTCCCGCGGGGGGCGGGCGGAGGCCGCACGTCAGAGCGGGGCTGTCAGAGCCCTGATTGGCCGGAGGGGGCGGGCCCTGCCGTTTTCCCGGTCTCTGATTGGTGGAATGCCCTGCCCGTCAGGCGGGGGCAGCGGCCGCGCGTCAGTACGGCGGCCGCGAGGGGCTCCTCCCCTCTCCCCTCAGACGGGGCGAGGGCGGCGATGGCGCGTCCGGTGGAGGCGGCTGCGGGCGCCGCTCCGGCCCCTCCGGCCCCTCGGTCCCCTGGCCGCGGCCGGGGCTGTGAGTAGGGCCCGCACAGACATGAGGTACGGCCCGGCGGGACGGGGGCAGCGGGGGGCGCGGGCTGTGAGCGGCGGCGATTCAGCCCAGGCCGGCGGGGGGGCAGCGCCGCCTCAGCCCCTCACGGTGCCCGGGCGTGTCGCGGTGCCAGGGCCCGCTTTCTGCTCCTCGCCTCCTTCGGTAGCCAGGGCGGGCGGTGAGTGATGCTGCGCCCCTTGCTGTGGCCGGCTGCCTTCTCCTCCTCCTGTTACCATAACGTGTGGCGATACCGCCGCAGGATTTCTTCAGCGCCTTAAATCACCTTGGTCCCGCTGCCTCCGGCCGCTGCTCCCTGCACCCGCTGCGCCCTGAGCGAGGGGAAGGAGTAGGGCTGTCCATTGGGAATGCCATTCCCTAGGAACGCCATCCCTTGGGAGTGCCGTCCCTTGCGGCTTGGAAAAGGGCACCAGTGGAACGAGGGAATGTTGTCGGGGCGTCGGGAAAAGGAAGCCTGTCCGTGGATGGGGCTGTGTCCCTGTGTGTGCCTCTGCCTCGGATGAGCAGACAAGTTCGTGGATGATATTCCCTGCGGATATCTTTTGTTCTGGTTCAGCTGCTGCTTTATTTGGGGTGAAGTATGGGTTTTGCTTGTAGAAAACAATATTTTCTGTGAATTCTGTCTTTCTCTGCCCCATGAAGGGCAAACATTTCCGTGGCTCATCAGAGAGTATTGTTTAGTAAATAATTCCTATTAGTGAACCAACTAGCGTTCCAGGTGGGATAGTGTGGTCCTGCTTAAAACAAGAAACACTCTGTCCTCCTCTACCTCTTCCCCTTGCCCAGCTCCAAAGTGCGTTTTGTTTAGAGCTTATATGGCAATAGATATTTAAGGCAATAGCTGTCGTATTAACTAAATATACATTGGAGTCAAGCTCCAAATGGATGCATTTTCTTAAATCAAAAAGCCAAACTGTACTTTGCGTGTTGATGACTCAGAGAGTGTTACTCCACACGGTCTTTCCTTCTTTCTTTTACCTTTTGTTGTAGTCACCTGTAACTTCTCTTGCTGAGTACGACCTGGTGATGTTCTCACACAGGAAACTTCCTTAGGACCCAGGGAGTGGCTGGAGCTGGGCCAGGGCAGGCTCAGGCTGGATTTTGGGGAAAGGTTCTTCCCCCAGAGGGTGCCGGGCACTGCCCAGGCTCCCCAGGGAATGGGCACGGCCCCGAGGCTGCCAGAGCTCCAGGAGCGTTTGGGCAGCGCTGCCAGGGATGCCCAGGCTGGGATTGTTGGGGGGTCTGGGCAGGGCCAGGGCTGGCACTGGATGATCCCTGGGGGTCCCTTCCAGCTCAACATATTCCATGAGTCTGTGATAGTTTATACCAGTGAATTGATACCAAATTCTCCTTTCTCTTTTGAAATTCCCCCACTGCACCCCCAGAGCCCTGCCTGAGGGTCTGAAGTGTGGGAGGAGGAGTCTTGCATGTCTCTGCATCCCCATTCCCAGCTGCTGGAGGGGGGTACCTGCCTGTGGATGCTGAGCAGGTGTCCTGCCTGCATCCCAGCTCCAGGTAGAGAAAACAGCTGCATTTTCTGTTCCCTCAGAGCTCAGGCTGTGCAGCTATTGCTGTAAATCCCAGCAGGCTGAGCCCGTCCAGCCTGCGTGATAAGCCCTGCTGTGCCCTCCCTGATTTTGGCAGCCTGACAGGGGTCATGTTTCGTGCAGACGAACGGTTTCCGAACAGTTTCTCCAGTGTCTGAGGCTCAGACTTCCCTGGAGCTGAGTGGGCTGCTCCCTGCACTTGCTGCTTCACAAACCACACTCCATTCTTTCAGTTCCTGTGTTCCCTCTGTAATATCCCACTGGCTTTCATTCCACATAAGATCCTTTGCAGAGTAGCTGTGTTTGCTTGATAATTTTCCTTTATGTCCTGGTTCTTAGATGAAGTAAGAATTGGGGTCTCAAAGCCATGACCTGTAGAGCCTGTTCTGTCTCTTGCTGCTGTTTGGTGCTGTTTCCTTAATGCCTCTAATCATGCAATTAGGGTAGATTTGGGTTCAGGAAAGAATGTGAATCTCGCAGTGAAATAATTCTAAATTATGACGTTGAATAGCCTTTTCTGGTCTGTCTTTGTACTGTAATCAGGGATTGTAATTTTAGCTTTTAGTAGGATAACACCACGGAAAAGAGGAATAGAAGAATAAAGAAAAAAAAGTTAAGGAAAATTCAAGCAATGGATTGAGGAATGGGGAGATCAGCAGGGTGGAAGTTTTCTGTAAGAAATCCTTCCCTGGGAGGGTGGGCAGGCCCTGGCACAGGGTGCCCAGAGCAGCTGTGGCTGCCCCTGGATCCCTGGCAGTGCCCAAGGCCAGGTTGGACATTGGGGCTTGGAGCAGCCTGGGACAGTGGGAGGTGTCCCTGCCGTGGCAGGGGTGGCACTGGATGGGCTTTAAGGTCCTTCCAACCCAAACCTTCTGGGATCAGGAGTTACCAACCACAAACATTTCCCTGTGCTGTGTGCAGTAAGAGAGCAGAATGAACCATCAGCAGATTGGTTTGAGGGGCACGTTTCTGCTGGGGGTGGCTCAGAGTTGACCTGCTTGGAACTGAAAAGATGTGAGGGGTTTTGGTTTCTTTTTACCATAAAGTAACCCAAGGGCTGCCTCAGCTGCTGTTGTGTGCTGGGAGCTTTGAGTGCTCATTGCTGTTGTGTTGGACACAGCTGCTGAACTTGGGATGCCCCCTCCACAGCAANGGGGGGGGGGTTGGGTGGTGGACAATCAGAAACGGGGTCCAGGCTGAGATCTGGTGATAAATGACTTGTGCACAGAAAACCTCACTGTGAGGTGCTAAAACCTCTGGGGGATTCGTGGCACAAGGAGTTACTCTCTGTTAAAAGTGTGTTTTGTATAATTTAAAAAGAATATACTCGATTCCACTGATTATTTTTGGCTGGCATTGTCACTATAGGCATGTGTTGGGATTTTAATTGCAGATGGAAGGATTTATAACTGTATTTGCCAGTTCCTCATACAACAAACATGAGCTGTGAGGTTTTGGAGGGCACATGGAAGTGTCTGATGGATCCACTTGTCTGGAATGAGTCTCTCTCTCGAGCTCTGTGTGTGGCAGGGCTGGAGGTGGTCAGGTTCCTGACAGAGAAATTCCAGCTATAGCTGTAGGAAAGCACTAATTACTGATAGTAATTAGAAGCTAATCTCTGCTATGCAAACAGGGCATTGTCTGTCCCCTCCAGAGGATCAGCTTCTTGACCAGAATAGAAAATTTCTATTTAATAGAAATTAAATAATTTTGAGTAGGAAAGAGTGAAGAGAGGTATCCTTGGGCATTCCCAGGAAGAAAGGTTATTCTATTTTTGATGCAAAATGTGCATTTTTACGGTATTCCCTTCATTGCAACCAGTCAAAACACAGAAAACTTAACTGACATAATAAATCCTTGGTTTGGTTTTCTCTTCTCAAACTTACCTGTGTTGGATATTATGTTTTACTTTTTGATGTGTTGTTTTTAAGGTAATTGAATTAATTAGTGTTAGTGTCCAAGTGGACATCTTTTCTCTGTGAAGTCAGCTTTTCACAAGTTATGTAGTAAAATGTGTGTCTAGGATTCTGAAATAATCATGAGTGTCTCAGTCTCTGCTGTGTGTTTCCTTCCACAGCAGTTTCCAATCTCCTTTCCCTGCATTGTCCCTCATGGTTGTGTGTGCCCACAGTTGTGAGAGCTGACCTCTCAATCCTGTGAATTTAAAAGAGTAAGGTTTTGTGGGGTGGCAATCCTGGAAAATCAAGGGCTTGATGGTATATTCTATATTACAGGTAAATATACTGATACTAGTAATGTAGATTAGCAAACCCTAATGACACTATTAAAATAATTTCACTGAAGAACTGTTGTCTTAAAAGTTCAGGTTTTCCTTTGTGTTTTGATCCTTCAGATTTCCACGGGGATTCTCTCCCTTGATGTCTTTGAAGGATCTAGCCCTGGGCATGACTAATTGGCTGTAAGTGGCTGGACAGGGGTTTAGCTTTGCATCATCTCAAGGTACAGTTTCACTTGCTTCATAGAAATGCAGAGTTTGTAGAAAATAGTTATTAATATACTTTCAAAATACACAGAACACCTGGATTTAAACCTGTGGTTCCTGAAGGAGGGTTCCCATGGAGTCACCTGGAATGGTTGGCACTTCTCTGGAGGACTCAGAATGAACCTCCTCTGGGGCACAGGGATTTCTGTGCTTCCATACAGAACTGTAAATATTTACAGCATTTAAATATTCCTGTAAAATAATCTAAACTACCAGAGAGTAAGGTTAGATGGGATATTGGGCGGGAATTGTTCCCTGGGAGGGTGGGCAGGCCCTGGCCCAGGGTGCCCAGAGCAGCTGGGGCTGCCCCTGGATCCCTGGCAGTGCCCAAGGCCAGGTTGGACATTGGGGCTTGGAGCAGCCTGGGACAGTGGGAGGTGTCCCTGCCGTGGCAGGGGTGGCACTGGATGGGCTTTAAGGTCCTTCCAACCCAAACCTTCTGGGATCAGGAGTTACCAACCACAAACATTTCCCTGTGCTGTGTGCAGTAAGAGAGCAGAATGAACCATCAGCAGATTGGTTTGAGGGGCACGTTTCTGCTGGGGGTGGCTCAGAGTTGACCTGCTTGGAACTGAAAAGATGTGAGGGGTTTTGGTTTCTTTTTACCATAAAGTAACCCAAGGGCTGCCTCAGCTGCTGTTGTGTGCTGGGAGCTTTGAGTGCTCATTGCTGTTGTGTTGGACACAGCTGCTGAACTTGGGATGCCCCCTCCACAGCAACTTGGTTTTGTTTTNATGGATCCACTTGTCTGGAATGAGTCTCTCTCTCGAGCTCTGTGTGTGGCAGGGCTGGAGGTGGTCAGGTTCCTGACAGAGAAATTCCAGCTATAGCTGTAGGAAAGCACTAATTACTGATAGTAATTAGAAGCTAATCTCTGCTATGCAAACAGGGCATTGTCTGTCCCCTCCAGAGGATCAGCTTCTTGACCAGAATAGAAAATTTCTATTTAATAGAAATTAAATAATTTTGAGTAGGAAAGAGTGAAGAGAGGTATCCTTGGGCATTCCCAGGAAGAAAGGTTATTCTATTTTTGATGCAAAATGTGCATTTTTACGGTATTCCCTTCATTGCAACCAGTCAAAACACAGAAAACTTAACTGACATAATAAATCCTTGGTTTGGTTTTCTCTTCTCAAACTTACCTGTGTTGGATATTATGTTTTACTTTTTGATGTGTTGTTTTTAAGGTAATTGAATTAATTAGTGTTAGTGTCCAAGTGGACATCTTTTCTCTGTGAAGTCAGCTTTTCACAAGTTATGTAGTAAAATGTGTGTCTAGGATTCTGAAATAATCATGAGTGTCTCAGTCTCTGCTGTGTGTTTCCTTCCACAGCAGTTTCCAATCTCCTTTCCCTGCATTGTCCCTCATGGTTGTGTGTGCCCACAGTTGTGAGAGCTGACCTCTCAATCCTGTGAATTTAAAAGAGTAAGGTTTTGTGGGGTGGCAATCCTGGAAAATCAAGGGCTTGATGGTATATTCTATATTACAGGTAAATATACTGATACTAGTAATGTAGATTAGCAAACCCTAATGACACTATTAAAATAATTTCACTGAAGAACTGTTGTCTTAAAAGTTCAGGTTTTCCTTTGTGTTTTGATCCTTCAGATTTCCACGGGGATTCTCTCCCTTGATGTCTTTGAAGGATCTAGCCCTGGGCATGACTAATTGGCTGTAAGTGGCTGGACAGGGGTTTAGCTTTGCATCATCTCAAGGTACAGTTTCACTTGCTTCATAGAAATGCAGAGTTTGTAGAAAATAGTTATTAATATACTTTCAAAATACACAGAACACCTGGATTTAAACCTGTGGTTCCTGAAGGAGGGTTCCCATGGAGTCACCTGGAATGGTTGGCACTTCTCTGGAGGACTCAGAATGAACCTCCTCTGGGGCACAGGGATTTCTGTGCTTCCATACAGAACTGTAAATATTTACAGCATTTAAATATTCCTGTAAAATAATCTAAACTACCAGAGAGTAAGGTTAGATGGGATATTGGGCGGGAATTGTTCCCTGGGAGGGTGGGCAGGCCCTGGCCCAGGGTGCCCAGAGCAGCTGGGGCTGCCCCTGGATCCCTGGCAGTGCCCAAGGCCAGGTTGGACATTGGGGCTTGGAGCAGCCTGGGACAGTGGGAGGTGTCCCTGCCCATGGCAGGGGTGGCACTGGGTGGGCTTTGAGGTCCCTCCAACCCAACCCATCCAGTGTTAGAATCACATGTGCTGTGAGTGTGTAGTCCAGGTTTCCCAACCTCCCTCTGGGATCCTGCAGGGCTGCTGACACCCAGAGGGTGCCCATGGCAGAGCTGCTTTGGGGAAACAAGAACTTTTAGTCTTTTCTGACAGTACCTTTAAGTCTCTGTGTTTGAGTCCTTAGAACCAGTATATGAGAGAAATGTTTAAATGGTGTCTGGCTGTATTTTTGCAAAAGAGCACCCACCCATCTTGGGGGGAAGGAGAAGAGGCATCTCTTGTTTTCTGCCTGATGCTCATCCTGCCAAGCACACATGGACTTTTTGTTCCTTGCCCTCCCAGCTGAACTGTGAAGGAGAGATCCAACCTTGGCTGCTGGGCAGGGAATTCAGCTGTGTCTGTACAGCCTGAACAGCCTCAGCTGCCCAGCTAGCTGAGGCTGGATAAAGGCAGCTGCACATTCAGCTTTCAGAGGTCAAGGTGAGTTTGGGAGGGCTCTTTTGATGGCAGTCTTTATATTGTGGTACAATGTAACACCTGTGATTGTGTGCTGGAAACTTACTGCTTGTATCTTAAGTGTTCACTGGACTGATCTGAAAACTGAAGATACAATTGAGCTAATTTTGTGTTAATCATAAATTAAGCACAGCACTATGTTAATCATCATGTCTTTATGGTGGTAAAGTCTCTTGTTCTAAATGTAAAAATACATTTTTTCATTTATATTACAGTTTCCAATTCCCAGGCACCAGGTTATGGGCTGGCCTGTGAACTGCAAGGTGCAATATTTAATGATTTTTTAAGTAAGTTTTGCACCTGGCCTTCAGGTGTGGACAGATTCTGTAGGGGTTCCTGTGCTTTTGGTGAGGAGGTGCAGCCAGGAGCTCAGTTACCCAGTGCAAGTTCTAATAACTTCATAAATCTTCAGGGTATTTTGGGGAAGTACAGTTAATTCTTACAGACAATCACAAAAGCTGACAACTTGAGAGCTGTGTTTTGTAACAAAATGCCAGTAATCTGGTCATGTACCAAATGGGATGATGTAATCATTGAATTTCTTGAGCAAAAATCCTGACATTTTCCTTTGAGTCACATATGAGCCCCAGCTGGATGAATTCAGTTCTCCGGAGCTCTCAGGCAGACAGACAGACAGGCTCCTATGATACTCAGGACTGGGGTTGCTGGTTGGCTGTCTTGCATGGACATTGGGTGTAATTTGATTTTTAGAGGCAGTTCTCTGCCTGCGCCTTTGGTGCGGCTGCTGCCTGTGCCTGTGGTTGCTTTCCCAGCTCCCTGCCTGCAGCCATCCCCATTCTTACCTGTTCTTTTTTTCTTCTCTTTTGTCCTGCATCTTTACGTCTTCATTTTAATGGTCTCTTGAGTTTCAGCATTATCTGAAGGCTGGCAGGTGTTCTCTCCCTTACCCTTTGTATTTTGACATTCATAGATTTTGTTCTGTTGGTGATTGTAAGGGCCAATCCCAACCAGGAAAAACTTTGTAACTGGAACTGGCTTTAGAGGGATCTGAAAGACTTTCAAAATTTTCTTCCTTGTTAACACCTCTATTCTTCAGTGTGGGCTTGAATTTTGAACAACAGAATAAATGTCAAAGAGAAGAGGGCAGATTTTTTTGTTAGAATAAAGTAGTGTGGCATGAAGTTACTGTAGGTGTTCGGGGAAGTACTAAATTTAAAAGCAGACACGTAACAAGGTTTTCCCCTGTCCTTTTCCAACTGTTCCTTATAGTTGTCTTATATATATATATATGTATTTTTTAAATTCTGGTTTGTAAAATTTCTTTTCAGAGGAAGAGTCCAAAGCATAAAAGTGTTAGAATATGTTTTCACATAAGGTTGTTTGTACTTAAATTCAGGGCAGGACGTTGTAGATTTTTGAAGTGTTTAAGGACAAAGTTGGGGAACAGCCATTACCCAACTTGGAAACTTCTGCATGTTCTGCTGTTCTGTTCTTATTCTATTCTCCAAACCACACGAGTATAATGTGCTCGTTAAAGAACAAACAGCAATCTGCTATTTAATGTAATGCAGGAATTTGAAGAAATATGACCAAAATGTAGTTTTTGTGGATATTTTCTGCTGAGAAATGAGATTGCTCCAATCTCATTTGTCAAATAATAAAGGAAATGTCAAATAATGACAACATGGCCAGAGGAAGAAGGCAAATGCAATTCATTTTTTGGGTGGTGTAGCACTTGATGCCGTGTCGGCATTACTGATCAGCTCCAGCTGGCTGTGCTCAGGAATCTCTGGCTTCATTGGGGTCAGTGAGTCTGTGTCAGGGTTGGAAATTCCTGTGAGCCAAGGCTCCTTCGGATGGCTTTGGTGGGACAAAAGGAGGATCTGGGGCTTGTGAAGGGGAGATCCTTAATTGATGTGGGACTGAACCAGATGGATCCTCCTGGTGCTTCCTGGTCTCTGACCCCAACCTGCTGACAGGAAGCTGAGGTGTTATCCATGCTCAGAATGTGCTTCCTTATCACAGCTGTTATCAGAGTAATCTGAATGGAGCTGAAGCTTGTGCAGCATTTTCACTTTACCAGCTCCATGCTTTTTTTAGGTTGTTTAGTCATCCTTTTTGCAGAGCCTGAAGTTAAGGATGGCCCGTAAATCCCAGAGCTCTGCACGGTGACTGGAAAGCTCTTGTGACACTGGAATAGGAAGTTCTCCAGCTGCAGTCTGGCAGGATTGTCTGGTGCTGCTCTTTCAACTCCGCATCTAAATCTGAGGGCATTGCTTCAAACTCGTGCTGTCTGCAGATGATGCAAGCAGAACAATTTTGCTTTGTGAGGAGGGAAGAAGCTGCATCCTTTAGAGTCAAGTGCTCTCAATGTTACTCTGAGCTGCTGACAAATGCTATTGTATGGCTTAAAAAATCACTTTATCTGTATTAACTACTGGGGATATTTAACCCAGAGTTTAATCTGCTATTTTAGAACTTAAAACCAAACCCCCAAGTACCTCTCCTGTCCCCCCCAGCTCTACATGAACATGTGGTACCCATTCCTGGTCTTCTCCCTGGGACAGGGACAGCAGCCAGGGAGCGGCTGGAGCTGGGCCAGGGCAGGCTCAGGCTGGAGAGCAGGGAAAGGTTCTTCCCCCAGAGGGTGCCGGGCACTGCCCAGGCTCCCCAGGGAATGGGCACGGCCCCGAGGCTGCCAGAGCTCCAGGAGCGTTTGGGCAGCGCTGCCAGGGATGCCCAGGCTGGGATTGTTCTGTGATTCTATGCTTTTAGAAAATCTGGCAAAGTTTTCTGTTAATCTCACTTTTAATTTGAATACAGTCTTTGTACATCAAAATGTAATGTGGGATCTCTGAGCCTTTAGACACCACCATTTCACAGAATCCCAGGATCCCTGAGGTTGGAAAAGCCCTCCCAGCCCATCGAGGCCAAGCTGTGCCCGATGCCCACCTTGTCCCCAGCCCAGAGCACTGAGTGCCACCTCCAGCCCTTCCTGGGACACCTCCAGGGATGGGCACTCCAAACCTCCCTGGGCAGCTCTTTCCAATGCTGATGTGTTTGTGCTGTGCTCCTTGGTCAAACTGCAGCCAAACCCTTGAGGTTGCAATTGGAGAATTCAGAATTTCTCGGGTGAACTGGTGGGATCTGAGCTGGTTTCGCTCTGCTCCTGCTTGTCTCTCGTGACAGACTTTGGAGCCCTTGCTGAGAACTGCAGGACTGAAAAGAGGAGGGATATGCAGGATTGCTTTTCCTTGCTGGGCTCCCCACTTGCTTGGAGGCAGGGATAAGAGAACCGGAGCTCTGACCTTTCGGCGTCTTGGCTCGGGTTGGTGGTTGGCTCGCGGAGTTGAGCGTGTTCCAGGGATGACATGTTAGCTGGAATCTCAGCGGCCTCACAGGCTGCACTCTGTTCAGCTGCAGTTGTTGCTGGGTGGACTCTGCTGATGGCTGAATAATAAACCTTGTGCCCATTGTGTGTTTGGGGGCTTTAAGGACTTTTGTGAATGTAAGAGGCAGGAAGGATCTTTTGATGGGTGATAAAGTTGCTGCAATCAGGAATCGTGTGAAGCTTCAGAAATAATGTTGCGTTTTTCCCTACTCTCTTTGCTTCAACCAGGAAAATGTTACTCTGTAGCTCCAAGGAAATCAGGCTGTCCTGCTGGAGCTGCTCAATTCCTGGAGTTTCTAGAATGTGTTCTGGTAATGCCAAGTTCCGGCTTTCCTTGGATTACCTCAATGCAATCCTGGATTAAACCACCTGGGGTTTGTTAGGGAAAGCAAAGCACAGTCTAGCTGGGGCAGGGCAACAACTACATGTGTGTAGGGAATATAATCATGCTGAATCTCTTCCATTGTTATGCTCAAATGAGACATTCTGCTTGGGAAGTTCAAACCAGTGACAGAAATTTAGTCCTCGTGTTTAAAACACCCCCTTCAAAATCCTGCCAGTGTTATGAATGAAAAATGCTGACTCAGTCCAGCTCTGTGCACTGAAATGAGACCCAGGAAGCCTGAGCAGTGAAATTCTGGTGACACTTCATTTCCTTTTGTGAGGAGGTTTATTGTGCTTTACTGTCCTTTCCCAGCTTCAGAAGGGAGGGGAAAAAAAAAAGGGGGAAGGGGAGAAATAAATAAATCCTTATTAAACAAAAGTTCCTTGAATTGTCCACAGAGACCCATGTGTGCAATTCCTTTCCATCTGAGATACCTTTTAGCTGGAGAGGTTTGGAAAGGCAGTAAATACTGGGGCTATAAAGGGGCAGAAGGCTGCAGGTGGCCTGGATATGCCACGATGCAGCTTCCCAGGCTGGCCCTGCTCTGATGAACGTGTTTAATGTGGCAGCAGCAGTGTCTGGTTCTGTATCAGCCATGGACAAGGGGTGCCTTGGCTTTTCTGGAAATCCCTGTATCGGTCGGGTGGGGAGGGACATTAAATCCCACCCAGTGCCACCCCTGCCATGGGCAGGGACACCTTCCACTGTCCCAGGCTGCTCCAAGCCCCAGTGTCCAACGCCCCTGTTGATCCCTGAAAGTGTCCAAGGCCAGGTTGGAAACTGGGGCTTGGAGCAGCCTGGGACAGTGGATGAGCTTTGAGGTCCCTTTCAGCCCAAACCATTCTGTGATTTTGAACATTTACCCATTGAGTTCTGTTGTTTATCCCTGTACAGTATTATGAAACTGGGTGAATACATTGTACCAATAATTTCATCTTGCATTAGCTTGGCTTTGTCTCTCATTAAAGATTAAAAACTTTATTCTGTGAAGATTTAAATAGAAACAAAGCCTTGTTGTGATAGAAGGAAGCAGAGCTGTTACCTAGTTAGGTGGTTTCCACCTTTCTTTTGATTTGTAGACTTCTAAAATAAGCATTCTGAGGATGTGCACTTGGGCTAATGTACAAGAATCTAATATTAGGCTTGATTTTCCTTATTTTTACCTGGAGGTTTCCTGTTTTGTGTTTGAGCTAAGGGAAAGCACACACATGAATTCTCATGGTGTCTTATTCTTGTTTTGCTGAGAAAAATGCTTCAACTGAGGTGCTTGTTGGCCTGCAGGAGGGAGGTTGGATCTTTTATGTCTCTGCACATCAGGAAACGTAGAGCAGGAGTGGCTTCATCTAAACATGGGGACAGCCAGATCACTGCATTGTTTTGAGAGCTTACAGGACCCAAATTACAGACAGAGAATCCTGGGATCCCTGAGGTTGGAAAAGCCCTCCCAGCCCATGGAGGCCAAGCTGTGCCCGATGCCCACCTTGTCCCCAGCCCAGAGCTCTGAGTGCCACCTCCAGGGATGGGGACTCCAAACCTCCCTGGGCAGCTCTTTCCAAGGCCTGACCTCCCTTTCCATGGGGAAATTCCTGCTGGTGTCCACCCTGAGCCTCCCCTGGCCCAGCCTGAGGCCGTTCCCTCTCCTCCTGTCCCTGTTCCCTGGGAGCAGAGCCCGACCCCCCCGGCTGCCCCCTCCTGTCAGGGAGTTGTGCAGAGCCACAAGGTCCCCCCTGAGCCTCCTTTTCTCCAGGCTGAGCCCCTTTCCCAGCTCCCTCAGCTGCTCCTGGGGCTCCAGCCCCTTCCCAGCTCCATTCCCTTCCCTGGACATGCTCCAGCCCCTCAAGGTCTTTCTTGATGTGATTCATGTGCAGGTGCCACTGTAGAGCTGATGTGTTCGGTGACTGCTTCACATCCCCAGAAGATCCCCTGATAAACTCTTTCAAGGGACATGGAAATACTAGTGAAGTTGGCCTCTTGTTGGTGGGAGTGCAAGCAGTGTGGAAAAGTCTCATGGAAATGCTGCTCCAGAGGAGAGAGGCTGCTGGAGTGATGTCCTGGCAGAGTAACAGAAGGTGCACACCTGGATGTCTGTTTATCTGCTCCTGGTTATCAGATTTGTTTTAAACTGCCCGAGTTTTGTACAGAACTCGGATTTACACTGTGTTTTGGATCACAGCAGTGAACATAGTTTTCTCCTCCCACTAGGAATAGCTAAATTTGTTGCGAAAGTATTTGGCATTTGTATCCAGTTTGTTCTGTTTGAAAAATATCTCCACAGCTGGTTGCTATAGAATCATTATATTCCTTCCAGATTTATTGGATACAGTGGGGAAGTTATTGGCAAGGTAACTGAAAAAAATGTGTGAAGTTCTTTGTCCCTGGGGACAGTGTTGGATCAGTGCCTCCTTGCAGGACTCCTTTATTCCTGGTTTTCAATGGCTGGTGGGAGCAGTGCTGGTGGATCTCTGACCTCTGGCACTGTGGATCTAGTTACTCATATTTTTGGCCAGGCTGTTACATTTTCATGTTATGGCTCATTTCTTTTCCCCCCTTAGATCTCTGTGAATCTGTTCAGTCTGTCCAGTCTAGGGAGAAGCATATGAAAAAATAGGTTTGTCCGAGTTTGTTATGGGTCTCAAACACTGAACTTTGTATTGAAACCAAATTTAATCTCTCCTGCAACTGTGAGATCCTGCTTGGAACATCTGTGATTCCCCCTCAGGCTTTTTTGGTTTTTTTTTTCTATATGGGTTTTTTCTTCGTAGTGCTTAATTCAGACATGATTTCTGTGTGTTACTGGGGCTTGGTACTCTGCAACTGCTGTTTTCCAAAGCAGATCAATTCTTCTGTCACACTGAGTGTTTTCCAGGGTTCCATTGAATTCCCATATGCAGTCCCCTGGAATATCAAATCTAAAGGTTTTGCCTATCTAATCAAAGCTTTTTAGTGTTTAGGGAAACCAGCCTGAAACACAGGGTGTGGGCAGGGTGCTTCATGCCCTTCATCCTGTATCCCTTCAGGATCTATTAGGAATGTTCTCTCCAAGGTGTGGGGGAAGCCACGTGTGGTGTTTGCCTGTTCAGGCAGGTGTGTTTGGATGTGTCTTAATATTCTGCATGTTTTATTTAGAAGTGATCTAACAGCTTCCTGATCTGTCAGCAATGAAATGCATTTCAAAGAAAGACACACAGAAGACTCTCCAAATTTTGAAGTAGGTGAGCAAAAGACAGAACTTAGTCCTCTGTGTAGTCTGATTTGGGCTACTGGCACAGGGTGCCCAGAGCAGCTGTGGCTGCCCCTGGATCCCTGGCAGTGCCCAAGGCCAGGTTGGACACTGGGGCTCGGAGCAACGTGGGACAGTGGAAGGTGTCCCTGCCCGTGGCAGGGGGTGGAATTAGATGAGCTTTAAGGTCCCTCCCAACCCAAAACTTCTGGGATTCCGTGGCTTCTGGCTTCAGCTCTGCCATGCCAATCTGTGTCTCAGGAAGTTTTGCCTCCCTTTTCCATGGCTATTAGGCAGTAGGTGTCTTCCCAGTGTTCCCTGACAGGTTCTAGTGCACGTTGTCCTGAGGTGTTGCGTTTCCTCCCCAGCCTGCAGGATTTGCTCTGTTGCCCAGGTTCTTTGCCTCATTGCAGCCTGATTCTCCCAGTTGGTACCTCCAGTTCCTGGAGGATTTTAACACAGTGCTTTGACACCATACTGCCTGCTGGCAGCTGGGATTTGGGAGGCCCCTGCAAACCCTTGTTTGAGGCTCTTAAACAGGAACCTTTCAGAAGGCTGAGGGAATGATCTCAGGGTTGGAAGATGCTGATTTTTTTACTGGGCCCAGTTCAAAAATCCTTCTCCTTTGTTCATGTCCTGAAGGAACGAGAGGTGCTGCTTGGGTTTTTTTTTCCCCTTTCTCCCTACTCCTTGAGCATTCCAATTCCCAGCTGTCCAGGCAATGATTAAAAGAGCCATAGACAAACATATACCCCAGATACTTGTGTTATTCCTTCATTTGTCCTCATTTCAATACCAGGAGTTGAAATAATCAGTAAGATTCTTCAGCAGGGTTTGAAGCCATGAGCTGTTGCCATATAGAGCTCCTGTAGCTTAGAAGTTGTCATGGACAATGTTTGCTGGAGAACTACAAATAAAAAGGAAAAAGAACAGAAGTGTGTGAGTAAATGGCCTCTTCAATATAGAGTGTGAGGGCATCTCTTGCTGGGGGCCTTAACTGAAGATTATTTGCTGCTGCTGTTTTCTTTAACATATGAAGTGGCATTTTTTTTACTGGATTTTTTTTTTCTTGTGTAATTTGGGGTTTCCTGCTTGAAAGTTCCTGACCATTTGGAGCAGTGCTCTGAGTGCTTGGGTTCTCAAACTGTCAGCAGCAGCATTTAAACAGATGAGAACTGAGGCATGTTCAGGTAGTTTTATCTCTACAGGTACTTAATTAATCACTTCTGTGAGAAAGCAAAGTGAATTTGATGTAGTAAGTGCTCCACAGGGCCTGGTCTGGCTGGTCACAGCTTGGGAACCGAACATATCACCTGGAAAATGCTGTGAATCATCCTTGGCACATTCAGTGCCTCCATTGGTTTTGGATCAGGAAAGTACAAAGTGCTGCACTTGTGTCAGGGCAACCCCCAGGATCGATCCAGGCTGGGATGAGCAGAAGGAGCAGCCCTGGGAAAAGGGTTGGGGTGCTGTGGGTGAGAGCTGGAGCTGCCCCAGCCCAGAGCCCCCTGTGCCCAGGGCTGAGCCCCAGTGGGAGCAGCAGGAAAGGGGCTGGGATTGTGCCCCTGAGCCCCTGTGCTCAGGTGAGACCCCACCTGCAGAGCTGCCCCAGCCCTGGGACTCAGCACAGGGAGGGCGTGGAGCTGCTGCAGAGAGGCCAGAGGAGGCACCAGGATGAGCAGAGGGATGGAGCAGCTCTGCTGGGAGGAAAGGCTGGGAGAGCTGGGATTCTTCAGCCTGGAGAGGAGAAGACCTCACTGTGGCCTTGCAGGGCCTGAAGGAGCCAACAGGAAACATGGAGAGAGACAATTTCCAAGGGATGGAGTGCTGGGACAAGGGGGAATGGCCTCAAAATGAAAAATTACGGGTTTAGATCAGACATTAGGAAAAAATTCCTCCCTGAGAGGGTGGGGAGGCCCTGGCACAGGGTGCCCAGAGCAGCTGTGGCTGTCCCTGGATCCCTGGCAGTGTCCAAGGCCAGGTTGGATGGGTTAGGATTAGTGGGATAGTGGAAGGTGTCCCTGCCCATGGCACTGGATGAGCATTAAGGTTCTTTCCAAACCATTCTCTGGTGTATGTATTTATTTTCCTGGTGTCAGTGGTGGTTGAGTGTTATTACCCTTTCATTTCCCCAAAGGGGGGCAAGTTAATTTTGAGGCAAAAGTTCAGATTCCTTCCTCTGCAAGTAGCCAACTCTTCACCCCAGTGAGTTCATTTTGGGTTTTCTCTTTGCTTCAAGCACCAGGAAATGCCTGTGGTATTTTTCAGGAGAATTGAAAACTTCGCTGCTGAGTTTGAAAAAGGCTTTTTTGACTGATGAAGGTTTGATTGTAAATGCTTCAGTATAGGGTGGTTTTGAATAGCTGAAATATTGACAACTTAATTTTTCCTGTAAAATATCTTTAGGCTACCCTTCTGCAGCCAAATGACTGTCATAAACTCTTGCTTGCTGTTTCAGAAGGTAATGATTGATGAAGTTGTGGATTCATCATTAGAACGCCAGTTTTCATCTTGAGGTCTCACTCAGAAGGTAAATAAGCAGAAATGTATTTTTAGCACGCAGAGTTTATTTTGGAGATGTTGGCAGTTGCCAGCTCACAGAGAATGCTGTGCTGTGCTGGAGCCAGGAGCGGGAGCTGAGCGCTTCCTGCTGACTGCGGTGCCAGCTGGGAGAGCCTCTGCTCCTCTCGCTGCCTCCCCAGCTGTCCCCAGGCCCTGCTGGGGAGCTCATGCTGCAGCAAGTGGCCCTCAAGCCATCTCCTGTTGGAGTCACAAGACTCCACTGCCGAGGTGAATTGCCCCTATTTTTAACAAGCCAGATGGAGAAATAAAGGAATCCTGATCCACAGTCAGGAGTGACAGCACCTTCAAAGTGACAGCAGCTTCTGAAATCACCTTGGATGAATTTGGATCGTTGGGTTTAATCCACTGCTGCAAGTATGAGCTATAAATTGTGCAACTTGTTCCTCCTGTGCTATAAATTGTACAAACCTTTCATATCTGTCATTGTCAGGCACCGATCTCTGCTCCCTGTGAGCAGGGACAGGACCTGAGGGAACAGCTCGAGCTGTGTCAGGGAGGTCTGGGCTGGAGATGAGGATAAGGTTCTCTCAAAGGTGCTGTCAAGGCAAGTCAGACCCTAAAGGAAACTTCTGTCTTCAGATCATTGTTCTGTGGTGGGTGTAGCACCATCTTCTGAGCAGGTTTGATCTCCGCCCAGAGGTGTGAACCTTGGAAAGCTCAGTCTTTGGGAGGTTTGACTGGAGTGCTGTAAGAGCTGTGGGAGTTGGAGGGAGGAAAGGGACGAGTTGTGTTTATACCATGGAGTTGCTGTATCCTGCTCTTCCATCATTCCTTGGCCCTCCTCTCCCTTACCTCCCTTTGCTATGTTTCATCTCTTCACTTGCCTTTTTTCTCTCCCTGCCTTTGCTGAGGAAACATCCTGGCTTGGATCAGCCCCAGTGTGTCCAGCAGGACCCGGGCAAGGATTGTGCCCTTTGCTGGTCACTGAGAGGCCCCTCGAGGGCTGTGTCCAGTTCTGGGCCCTCAGGGCAGAAGAGCCCTGGAGGGNCTCCATGGGCTGGGAGGGATTTTCCAGCCTCAGGGATCCTGGGATCCTCTCTTGAGGATGCAGAGTTTGGGGTGTCTCTGTAGTAACCAACCTGCTGCTAGCACACAGTGTCAGTGAGTAAGGATCGGGCTGTGACATCCCAGGAGAACAATTTGTGGGTGTACTTGGGCACTGATTATCAGTCAGCATGCTACAAACTTGCAAATGTGAGGGTTTTAAGGAGGAGGTTTGTTTTCATATCTGCCTTGGCTTTCTTTCTGAATCAAACTTGAAAGGTTTTTTAGATCTATTATGCTGGGAAATCAGCATCATGTTACAATTTTGCAATTGGATTTTTTTCCCAGTCCAAGGCTGCCCCACAACCTTGTAGCAAATTTTCCTGATTACAGGGAACTGCAAACCAGTCAACTTTTGAAGTACCCACAGGGGAGAAATTTGTGAGCTACAGTAAACAAATCTCCCCATGCCGCAGATTTGTGACTTACAGTAAATAAACCATTAGCACTAACAACAGCCTTAATGTTCTTATCCTCTTGCAGGAAAGGATTTTTTATCCTGGAAAGATGTATTAAAGCATTTCAGGACAGGAAAATTACACTTTGCAGTTTTATTAACCGTCCAGACTTCCTGGGTCATTTAGAGAAGGACTGTAACAAAGTTTTCCAGATCCAGCATGGAAAATGCCCGTGCACATGGTGCCTCCCCCACAACCTGCATCCTTCAAGAGCAGCTCCAAGTATTTATATGCTGAGGATGAGCATCTCTTCACTAACTGTTTGATGCAGGGATCTTAAAAAAAGAGACCCTGTCTTCCATATCTAGATTTTTCCTTGGAGTTGTTGGCTTTGTGTGCACATCCTTGCTCTCTCTTGCATGGCCTGAAATGATTCCCATCCCTTGGCAGAAATGCAGAGTAGCTGGAACTTGGGGACACTTCAAGCAATCCTGTTGCTCCCTCAGCGGTTCAGTGATGCTGCTGTGGGGCACAGCTAAAGCTGAAATCTGGCTGCTCTCCCAACAAACTCTTGCCTTGACCTGTAGCTTTGTGTAGAGACAAACCCAAACCTCGCTCTCTCTGTTTGCTTTGGGGAAGTCTTGTTCCATAAATCCTCGCACCTCAAGTGCAGTGAAATGCATGGGAAGTCTTCCCTTGTTTTGTGTCTGTTCTGCTCATTTGTTTGCTCTGTCTGAACTTGTCATTTGCACTGGTAATGCATCCAGCAAGATTATTCCTGGCCTTGTATCTTAACATTTGAAGAGAGCAGGGTTGGATGGGATACTGGGGAGAAATCCGTCCCTGGGAGGGTGGGCAGGCCCTGGCACAGGGTGCCCAGAGCAGCTGTGGCTGCTCCATCCCTGGCAGTGCCCAAGGCCAGGCTGGACATTGGGGCTTGGAGCAGCCTGGGACAGTGGAAGGTGTCCCTGCCCAGGTGCAATGGGATGAGCTTTAAGGTCCCTCCCAGCCTAAAACATTCAGTGGTTCTTTACTCCAGCCAAGAATTGAAATTTTTCTAGTTGTTGTTGAGATGCAGGAGCCTGATGTATGTGGATTTGTGGGAAAGCACCATTGTCATCTGGAAAGAAAGCTTGGCACACACCCTTACACAATTTTTTTGTGCCATTCAAATGTATTGCAATCAATTAATAATTCTGTTTAATATAGAAATAGGATTTTTAGGTTGGATTGTGCCTTTCAAAAAGTATGTGTGTATTTACATATGTTCTGTATTTATCTACATTTTGCATTTTATCTTGCAAACTGTTTGTTCTTTCCCTTATCCCACTGCATGCATCACTTGCCTGGTTTTGTGGTCACACCTGGGATGGTTTTGCTCTTGTGTGAAAGCTGGTTCTAGGCTGAAGGGAATTGATCTCATGGAATCAGGAAGCAGGAAACCCTTGCTCTGGGATATTCCCCATCCCATGCAGTGAAGCCTTATTTGCTTAATTTCCTTAGAGTGTGCTTAAGGATATTTTAAATAGACAGGAGCTCTAGCAATGGGACTTCAGCATGTTTAATTCCTTGTTTAAGCTTTATGCAGCCTCTGCACGCTTGACAATGTGAGAGAGTCCCTGACCTTCCCTATGAACTGGTGCCTGCTCAGCCCCCTTTGTAGTGTAAAGAAATCCCTTGATTTTCCAAACACCCAAGGGCCTGTCATGTCCCTATGAAAAACAGCCCAGGACGTTTCACTGTCAGTTCCTCCAGCATTTGCATTTCTTCCCTATAAAGCTGCTGTTTCTTGCCTGCTGGACACCTTCTCTTGTTGGCCACCTGTGATCAACCAGTGTTGGAGCAAGAGGGCTAAGTGTGACCAGAAGGAAGGTGCATAACAGAAATCCTGGTCTAAAGGCCACAATTTAAGTCTGTTCTTGCATCTGAAGAGCTCCTTGTATCCTGCAGAAGTTGGGAAGACAGAGCTTGGAAGAAATTCAGAGCAAAATGTCCTTGGGTGGGAGATAGGGGCTGCCTCAGGCAGTGGTGATGTGGGCTGACACAGCTACTGAGGTGCTGATAAGGCTTGGTAGATGCTGAATAATTCTCCTATTAAATGACTGGTTTGAAAATCTGCTTCCCAAATCTGCGCCGGCAGAGCCCTGCACTTATGTAACTGGGAGAGTTCAGGAGAGCAGCTGCTTGCAGGGCACAGAGTGACCCCCATGAGTCCTTCAAAGGACAGAGCCTTCGCTTTCATCACCAGCTGCAGCCTCTCCCTGCCCTACCAGACCTCTTATCTGCTGGTTTTGCCTCGGAGGAAGGGAAAGGGAATGGACGTGCACATCCTGAGCTCCCCTGACTCAACCCTTGTGCTGACTCAGGGCTTTTCCTTCCTTCCTACCCTTCCCCCAGCAGAGCTGTTACTTAGTGGCAGAGAGGGAGAAGGTGAAGTGAAACATCTCAAGAACGGCTGGTTTTCTTTTATTTTTTACATTGTCCCCATTTCAGAGGATCAGCTCTAAAGTTGAGACAAGCACGTGGATTTTCACAGCATAGTTAGGTGGGATTAGGTCAGGCCTACAAGCGATTAAATCTTGGGCTGGAAGGCCACCACTACTGTCCAAGGCGGACTTGACGGCTCTGACCTATTCCTTTGGCTGCCCTAATTCCTTTAAAAACATCAAGCTGGATTGAAACATGGGAGGTCCTGCAGAGTTGTGTCATGGGCATTTGTAGGAAAGGGCAGGAAGAAGTTTATCAGCCACTTCCTGGAGTATTTCTATGATCTTCTTGACTTGGATGTGCTGCAGCAGTGTCCCCCTCGCTATAGGAGGTGGGTGGAATAGGTGTGAGAGTTGATGCAGGAATAAGGAAAGGGATAATATGAAAAAAGCCACATAATCATTTATTCTGTAGTTGGGCTGGTTCCTGCTGGGCTCCCGGAATAGATCCAGCAGAGATGAGGAAGGGCCTGGAGCATCTCCCTGCCCAGGAAAGGCTGAGGGAGCTGGGGCTGTTCTGCCTCGAGAGGAGCCCCAGCTGAGAGGGGCTGTCAAACAAAACAGACTTGGAGGTCCAAGGGCACACAATACTCACATCCAGCAGGGGTGTCCTGCATTTCCTTGTCCTGACTTCTGGATCATTCTTGAAGTTAATGTCAGCCAACAACTATTAACCTGAAAATAAAACAAGGTACTTACTTTATTTCTTAATAAGGGATTTAGAAACAGTTGAGTGATGCACTGGCTTTTCACTGTGTTAAATCTCTTAAAATAAGAGTCACCTCTTGAAAAGGATGCTGTAATCCAGTCACAGTTTGGTTGGGACTGGAATTACTGGGAGAATACTGTCAGGATTAAAACAAGCCCAGGTGTGAGAGATTCCAGGATCCCTGAGGCTGGAAAATCCCTCCCAGCCCATGGAGGCCAAGCTGTGCCCGATGCCCACCTTGTCCCCAGCCCAGAGCTCTGAGTGCCACCTCCAGCCCTTCCTTGGACACCTCCAGGGATGGGCACTCCAAACCTCCCTGGGCAGCTGTTTCCAAGGCCTGACCTCCCTTTCCATGGGGAAATTCCTGCTGGTGCCCACCCTGAGCCTCCCCTGGCCCAGCCGGAGGCCGTTCCCTCTCCTCCTGTCCCTGTTCCCTGGGAGCAGAGCCCGACCCCCCCCCCCCCCCCCTGCGCAGACCCCTGCCCCCCCCCCCCGGCTGCCCCCTCCTGCCAGGCAGATGGTCTTTAAGGTCCCTCCCAACCCAAACCATTCCATGATTCTGGAATACAGAAGTGACTCTTCAGCAGTTTGATCATTGCCACAGGTGTTGAAAAACATCTGCAGTGGGGAGTTGCTTTGTTAATCTCATCTGGGTGCTCAGCACAAAGTAGAATAAATGGCAGGACTTGACATTTGTGAAGGTTTTTACTTTCCCAGTCATTCCTGTAAGGAGCAGAAACCCTGAAAAGTTTTGCAAACTGGTGACTGTGTTAAAATCTGATCTCTAAAGAGCAAGGATCAGAATTCCCTGAATGGCTCAGACTGCTTTTGTTTGCCAACATTGATCCAAAATTACCAGGCTTTGCTAAAACTCTTGAGTCCCTTGACTGATCCTGGTCTTTCCCGTGGAACACCTGCAAACTCCAAACCCCGCTGTCAGCCTGGGACACTCTCATGTGATGTCCTGCTTGGGGGGATTTTGTTGTCATTTGGAATTCTTGGAGGATGTGGGGACTTCATCTGGTTGGATTTGTCTCTTTTTTTTCCTGTAGGAGGAGGAAGGTGACTGATAAGTGGCCTCAGGAATTAATTTTGGCGTTCAAATCAAGAATTATCTCATGAAAAATTGTTTAGGATTAGAAATGCTGTGTTGCAGTTTAGGGAAAACAAGAATAGGATCTTCTTTGTGTGTAGTGTGTTTGTAGAAAGACACACAGCATTGAAATAGCTCAATTATTCTTAATTTATACCTCCTGTGGCTTTATTGCAGTTGTCTCTGTAAACATGGTCTCAGCAGAGCACAGATAACTTGAAATAGAAACTCTAATAAAGTTCTGAGCAGTGTTTTTAAAGTCCATGTATAATACACCATGAAAGGAATTTTCATGCATGTCTGACTCCTATGAATAAATGTTTTTATTGGAGTTATTTTCAACCTGCTCATTTTTTCTAGGTAAAAACTTTCAACATCAGTACTTAGATACGATCTGGGATTTTATATATATGGAGTTGGTCTCTATATGGTTCAGTTTTACCTTTATATGAACAAGTTTTAGGGTTAGGGTTAGACCCTCCCTGTTTTTTATAGATATATATAAAAACACTGCTTGTGTATAGAGTATTGGTTTATGAGAAGAAATAATTTGCAGTGAGGATCAAGAATTAAAATATTTCTGGGCTTAGCAACAGCAGTGTAAGGTGGAAGAGAGAGAGAGCCCTGACAGCTGAGCTGGCTGGGCAGGGCCTTGTCTCCCTCACTCAGAGCTGGAGGTAAGCAAATGTTTCTCATTAATGTCTGTTTTGACACTCTCTGTGTGTATAAAGATAACTGTGTAGTGATGGACGTTCCAGTTGTACATAATATAAAAGTGGTGCTGTTGGAGTGCCTCAGTCCTGATGTCTGTTGTACACTTTCCATCCCTGTGCCAGGGGGACATCTCATCATCAGGCCTGGGGAAAGGCTCCTTGTGCTCTGAACTGCATGGAAAACCATGGACAGGGAGGCTGTGGAAGCTAGGAGGGTTTCCTCTAGGGGAAGTTATCCCTGTCCATGGTAAGGGGTGGCACTGGATGGGCTTTAAGGTCCCTCCCAACCCAAACCATTCCATGATTCTGTGATTTCACTCCCAGATTTTTCAGGCTTTCCACCTCCCAGGTGGCACAGAGGTCAAGCCCCTGAGCACAGGAGGTGTTCAGGAACATCTCTCACAACAGGGTCCTTTCTGCCTGCCCAGAACAGCACAGGCCAATGACCCCAAGCAGAAGGAAATCACACAGAGAGCTGTGGAATGGTCCTGTGGGCATTCAAATTATTGATCTCCTGGAATGTCATTGATCTGTCACACTGCTCTCCCTGACCTGGGAGAACCAACACGCTCCAGTGCCCCACAGACCTGACAGGAGGGGGCAGCGGGGGGGGGTCGGGCTCTGCTCCCGGGGAACAGGGACAGGAGGAGGCTCAGGGTGGACACCAGCAGGAATTTCCCCATGGAAAGGGAGGTCAGGCCTTGGAAAGAGCTGCCCAGGGAGGTTTGGAGTGCCCATCCCTGGAGGTGTCCAAGGAAGGGCTGGAGGTGGCACTCAGTGCTCTGGGCTGGGGACAAGGTGGGCATCGGGCACAGCTTGGCCTGGATGGGCTGGGAGGGATTTTCCAGACTCAAGGGTTCCTCTGACCCTGGTGGGAAGAGGATAACTGCTGTTGGCACAACACTGGGAATTGGAAAGCTGGAATGCTTGCCTTTTCTGAAGGGTTGGGAAGTACAGAACTTGTGACTTATCCCAGTGTTCAGTGGTTTATACTCTGTGGATGAGATGTTGTTTAGGGATGAAGGGATTTATGTTGGAAGGAGGTGTTTAACGTTGGATTGGTTTGGCAAATCCCAGTGCAGCAATGGCTTAAGCTCTTTTGTGACAGGCACAGGTGAGTAGCTCAGCGTTCCTCGTTGTGCTCTCTAAAAGCAAGATAAAGTATCTATTGCATCTTCTGACTCTTGTGCAAAGTAAACCCTTTGATGGACCGTTGGTCACGTTTCCTTGCTGGCATGATTTTGCTGATGGTGGGAGTTGCAGGCTGGCTTCCCAAGGGAACTGTGTGCGATCGACTGACAGTGCAGTTGTGGTTCCCCTTATCGTCTCCCCTTCTTCCTGTTTGAATCATTTCTGGACTCGTTGGTCAATGTCAGTTGAATTTGTTAGAGTTCAAAGCTGAGATTTCTAAGTTCCTACAAATACAAATATCAGTACTTGGAGTGAAATCACAGCTTCCCTGAAGGGAAGGGATAGCACAGAGCTCAGCTTTATCCAGCCCAGGTTTCTGGCAGCTGTCTGGTCAGTTGGTTCCTTCATGATTTTTGTTTTATCCCACTATGGGTTCTTTCTTGGGGATGCTGGGAGAGACAAGGAAGGCACAGGAGTGGAGTCAGTGCTGCTGGGGAACTGGTAGAGAGTGGAGAATGTGGAAGGCACATCTAAACAACTGGTTACTATTGCAAAATAAGGTTGGAAATTGAGATGTCAGTTCTGGGCCCTCTCTGCAATAGAGATGTGGAGGGGCTGGAGCGTGTCCAGGGCAGGGAACGGAGCTGGGAAGGGGCTGGAGCCCCAGGAGCGGCCGAGGGAGCTGGGAAAGGGGCTCAGCCTGGAGAAAAGGAGGCTCAGGGGGGACCTTGTGGCTCTGCACAACTCCCTGACAGGAGGGGGCAGCCGGGGGGGTCGGGCTCTGCTCCCAGGGAACAGGGACAGGAGGAGAGGGAACGGCCTCAGGCTGGGCCAGGGGAGGCTCAGGTTGGACACCAGCAGGAATTTCCCCATGGAAAGGGAGGTCAGGCCTTGGAAAGAGCTGCCCAGGGAGGTTTGGAGTGCCCATCCCTGGAGGTGTCCAAGGAAGGGCTGGAGGTGGCACTCAGAGCTCTGGGCTGGGGACAAGGTGAGCATCGGGCACAGCTTGGCCTCCATGGGCTGGGAGGGATTTTCCAGCCTCAGGGATTCTGGGATTCAGTGCTAATTTTTGTGCTTTACAATACATATATATGATAATTTATAATGTAACAGCTGTGCCAGATGTTTTTTTTTGGGATAATTAATACCTGGTCTCCATCCCTGAGCTCTTCAACCCCAAAAATAGAATCACAGAACAACTTGGGTCAGGATGGACCTCGAAAGACCATCTGGTCCAGTCTTTGGGAGAGAGGATTGGGGCCCCTGGTGTCACCTCAGTCATGCAAAATGAAACCTGTGGTTATGGAACTTGGGTGATCCATGAGCAATGAACAGCAAACTCCAGCATATTCCAGTAAGGGAGAGATTTGTCTTTCCCTCAGTTTGCTTCCTGTTGTCTCTCTGTCCGCAGTTGATTTTGGTTTGGGTTTCAGTCTCTCAAATTTAAAGAGAGTTCTCTGCTCCTTCTCTCCATTCCCCCATAGTTATTTCATCTGGCTTTGTTTTTTTTCTCTCTTTCTTCTTTTTTTTTTCCCCTCTGGAAGTTCTTTGGAATAGTTTCTGCTTTCCTTGGCATCCAGCATGGGGCTGGTGTTCAGATTTCTCACTCCCTCTCCTCTTCCTCCTGTGTTCAAGGCAAAGGGAGTCAATTCCTTTGGAATCCTGGCAGTCTGTGGAGGAGGATCTTCCCTAAAGGGCTGAGCACTGTAAATGCTCTGCTGGTTCCCCTTGTGCTAAAAAGGAAAAGATAATATGGAAACTGCCCGGGCTGTGAGAGGAGGGACTTCAGGGAGTTCTGCTTTTGGTTTTTCCTGTTTTGGCTTGGGTTTTTGTTGTTGTTTGTTTTTTGTTTATTTTTTGTTGTTTGTTTGGTTTGGGTTGGGGTTTTTTTGTTTGTTTGGGGGGAGGGTTTTGGTTTTGGTTTTTTGTTTTTACTTTTTCCTCCTTTTTTTCCTCCTCCTTTTTCTGCCCCCTTCTTTTTTCCTCCTTTTTTTTTTCCCTTTAATTTTTTTCTCAGGGTTTCCTTGCAGTCATAAAGCCCAGCAGCATCGCAGAGTTCTTGCCCGCAGCAGAGTACAATAAGAAAATATAGGCAAAGATAAAAGTGCTGATCTTTCAGCACTTCAGGAATACTTTTGGGAGAGCCCCACACCTCAGGGAGCTCGTTCTGAACACTCTGGATCCCTGTGCTGGGAATTTGAAACTTTGGAGGTAACACTTGCTGTGCATAGAGCAGCACCAGCTGCATTCCCTGGCCTGGGGAAAAGCATTTGGAGTCACGTGCTTGGCCAAATTACGAGGAAAAAGAGTCAGGATTGTGTCCATCGTTCCCTAAATTCCAACTGCTGGGGAGCCTGGCTGGCAAAAGCGCCAGGGGTTTGTTCAGGGACATCTGGGGAGGGGATACAGAGGAGGTTCCCAAGTTGGAAGCCAGAAGAGAATGTGGGAAGTGTGAAAGGGGGATGGGGAGGGGAGCAAACAGGAATTCAGACAAAAGGAAATTGTTGGTGCAAGTGAATGCCTTTTCTTAGGGATATTGATAAATTTCTGCTGCTGTTCAAGCAGCCTAAATTATTCTCCTTCTGATTCTGTTCCCTTTGCCTGTCTGCTGTTGCCTGGAAGACACGAGTGGAATCTCGCAGGACAAGAGGCCGTCGCTCATTGTTGTGCGGCTCCGGTGCTGGTCATTGTCCCTTGGCTCGGGCAGCTCATGTCAGGCTTTGTGTGCAGCAAGAAAAATGTTTTTCCTTTTCTCTGTCCACATTAAATTTGTGTAGTTGCTTTGTTTGCAGAGCCAGCGGTGCTCTCCTGGAGGCTCTCCCGCCCTCCGACGGCACCTTCGGCACTTGGTGCTCCTCAGAGCTGGGGCTGGGCTGGGGGCAAAGCAGCCTGGAAACGGAGTTTAATCTTTATAATGTATCTGGTTTAAGCAGAGGGACCCTGAGCAGGGCAGTGCATTTTCTGTCAGCAGTAAAAACCGGATTGCTGACAATGTTGGGTTTCAACAGTTGGGAATGGAGCCAGTTTCCCTCCTAAGCAGAGCAGGGATTGTGGCACTCAGGAAAGTCATGGAGCCTGGAGCAGCATCCCTGGGATCTGAGTGAGCTCTGTCCTTCCCTCCATCACTGACTATTTATAAAGCTGGTTTTGAGGCCATTCTTCAAGCAGAACTGAAATGTAGCTGTTTGCTGGTAGGAAGATGCCCTCATGGATGCACAGGGAAGTGCAAAAATGAGTTCTGTAAGTCACAGTTGGTGTGGGAAGTATTGATACATTCCTGCTTCTTCACTGTTTTTTTTTTCTGTAGTAATTAATCACACAGAAAATATATGGAGAATGGAAGATACTGTGCTTGAATATCTCTTGATTTTTTTTTTTCTTTTCCAGGCATCTATTAACAAGCTAAAAGTGACAGAACCATGGCTCAGTTTCCAACACCTTTTGGGGGTAAGTGGTTTCTGGTGTGTTCTGAACTGTTCCTAGGTGCAAAACCTTGGCATAGATGTGTTCCTTTCCAAGAGTTTTCTATAGGGAAGTGTTTGTGCAGAGTGCATCTCTCTGAGCTGAGAGCTTCTCTGATTTGTGATGGCTTTGCAGACACCTCTCAGCCAACAGCACAGCAGGGCAGGGTCCCTGTGTCCTGTATTGATCCCTTCCAGCCCCACACTCTGTCCCTGCAGGGCACATCCAGGCCACTCAGCCCCTGCCAGTGGGGCACCACCTTTTTCTGCTCCACTTGTACTGGAGAAGTGCAGATGCTTTTCCTTTCAGGGTTGTTGGACTTTTTAATTGCTAAAAGGTCCAGCAGATGCCTTTGGCTGCTACCACTTCCAGGTTTTTTCCTTGTTTTCCCATCACTCATGTTTAGATTGGAACAAAAGTGACACATCTTTTAGCTCTTCATTTACAACAGGGGAAGTTGCAGCATCTGTAACTGCAGTGAAAAATCCAGGACGGGCCCTGGCAGTGCAGCAGGGACAGTATTTTTGCTATTCTCATGAAATCACAGAATCCCAGAGTGGTTTGGGCTGGGAGGGACCTTAAATCCCATCCAGTGCCACCCCTGCCATGGCAGGGACACCTTCCCCTGTCCCAGGCTGCTCCAAGCCCCAATGTCCAGCCTGGCCTTGGGCACTGCCAGGGATCCAGGGGCAGCCCCAGCTGCTCTGGGCACCCTGGGCCAGGGCCTGCCCACCCTCCCAGGGAAGGATTTCTTCTGTATAACTCACCCAAATTTCCCCTCTTCCAGTCTGAACCCATCCCTGCTTGTCCTGTCACTCAGTTCCTGATGAACAGTCCCTCTTCCTTGTAGGCCCCTTCAGATCCTGGGAATACATTTGGGAGTTCACTTTCGCAGCTGATCTGCAGAAGGATTACAAAGATAAATGTCAGTGCTGAGATGCAGTAACTGCTCTGGTTCCACAGAAATGTTGCATCTGTTCAGGGCTTTTCTCTGGGCAGGGTCGGGTGGGATACTGGGGAGGAACGAGGTGCCTTTGCAGGTAAAAGCACTGGAATTTCAGCTCCCTGTGTGCTCTGGGGGGCCAGTGACCTCCCACCCTGGGGTTGTTTGCAGAGGCCCAGATTGATATGAGATGATTACAGTCTGAAATCAAAGAAGGGTGTTTTTTAGGTAATGTTTCTTTGTGTAATTTCTCCATTTCTTTTGAACCAGGCAACCTGGATATCTGGGCTATTACTGTGGAGGAGAGAGCGAAACATGACCAACAGTTCCATAGTCTGAAACCAACAGCTGGATTTATCACTGGTAAACAAACAGTTTTCACTTTTAATTTTGTTTAGTTAAATCTTAACCAGTAAGCCTAAAGAGACAGAGCTGCCTGGGAGACAGGTGGGCATAAGAATTAGAGAATTTCAACAGGTATTTCTTATTTTGTATCCCATTGTTCAAATGCCTTGCCACATCAGCCCCACCTTTTCTGTTATTTTCTGGTATTTTCTCTTCCCCATCCTGCTGTGGAAGGGAAGGGAGGGATGGGTTCTTTGTCTGTGCCTGGGGTCAGCCCACCACACTAATACTGCGATGAATAAAAGGTCTGATTAAATAAAGGTGTGTCAATTTAACTGAAATCAGATTTAGAAATTCAGTTTGTAAAGCACTGACATCAGCATGGTTGACCTCTTGGAAAGATCTAGATGCAAAACTGATTGAAGCAGTGGGAAGCAAAGCTCCAAATCACGGAATTGCACTGATCCTACTGAATTTTCATCAAACTTTCTTCTCAAAGGCAATAGGAGGCCTCCTCTTTGTTACTGTGTTTTGTTACATTGAATTTTCTTAGTGCTTTGTAAACGATCATCGGTCATGGAATGGGTTGATAATATTATAATATAATATAAAATATCTGCTTCTGTTGCAGATATTTTGCCTCCTGATTCCCTATTCCCTCTGCCAGCTGTTTGGAGCTGTAGCTGAAGCCATGTCCTATTTATTTTACAGGTGATCAAGCCAGGAACTTTTTTTTCCAATCCGGGTTACCTCAGCCAGTGTTAGCACAGATATGGTGAGTGTGGGGGTGGGACACGCTGGGGTGGGGCTGTGGGGTGGGGCTGAATGCAGCGGGGGCCGGGCTCTCCTGGGGTTCCCCGGGCTCGGGGTAGGGGCCAGGCCTGCTCAGGGTGTTTGTGGGTGTCAGGGCTCCCTCAGGCAGCTCCTGGACAGCGCCAGGCTGTCCTGGCTGGGTGGCTGTGGCTGTGCTGGAGGGCAGGGACTCTGCAGGGGGATCTGGACAGGCTGGAGCCCTGGGCTGTGCTCAGTGGGGTGAGGGTCAACAAGAGCAAGTGCTGGGTCCTGCCCTGGGGTCACCACAACCCCATGGAACGCTCCAGTCTTGGGGAAGAGGGGCTGGAAAGCTGGGAGAGGCTCAGGGAGTGCTGGTGACAGTGCCTGGACAGGAGCCCAGGGGTGCCCAGGTGTCCCCAGGTGGGCAGGAGGTCGATGGCCCCTGGGCTGTCCCAGCAAATGGTGTTCTTGAAGTTGGCAGTTTCAAACCCTCATTTCAAATTGCTAAATGCTTTCAGCTCTATTAAAACTGGACTAACACAATTGCTCAGCACAGTAATTAGTGGTAAAAATCTGTTAATGGGAGAGCTTAGGCAAGACCTGGAACATTTGTTACAAAAATGAAGATTGACGTAGAGTGTTTCCAGTGGAGTTGGAGTCAAAGCTTGGGAGCTGGAAATTTTTGTCACTCCTCGGTGAGCTCACCCAGATCCAAATCTGCTGCCCGCTACACAGCACAGACATTCCTACTCTGCCACATTTTCCTGCAGGAATAAAGGTGCTTCTGCTCCAAATTCTTTGACCCTGCCAGACCTGGACCTCTGTGTAGAGGGACAGGACACAGGGAATGGCTTCCCAGTGCCAGAGGGCAGGGATGGGTGGGATCTTGGGCAGGAATTGTTCCCTGGGAGGGTGGGCAGGCCCTGGCACAGGGTGCCCAGAGCAGCTGGGGCTGCCCCTGGATCCCTGGCAGTGCCCAAGGCCAGGCTGGACACTGGGGCTTGGAGCAGCCTGGGACAGTGGGAGGTGTCCCTGCCATGGCAGGGGTGGCACTGGATGGGCCTCCCAACCCAATCCATTCCGTGATTCTATGATTATTCATGACTTGCATTAATAATATTCCTACCAACACACATTTTGGTGCTAGGCAGAGAGAATTAAAACTGATTTTCATTCCAAATTGGTAAAGCAGCAGAGGGATGGAGAACTTTGGAGAAATCTGTTACCTTTGTGAGCTATTTGAGAGGGAGTTTGCTGCCATTACAAAAACTTTCTGGTGCAGTAAGGACTGTTAAAGGCAGAATTTTGCTCTGATTGGAGAAAGAGGTTAATTATTTTATTGCTTTGGAAATCTGCATGCCCAGACCTATGTGGCTTTTAAATACAGAGCTTATTTTCTTTTCTAATTATCTTCATCTTACAAATACCAAAGCTGGACTGGTTGTCTTATTTGATGAAGACTCTGTGAGTGTTCAAATGTCCCTTTGGAACTTCTCTTGCCTCTGAATTAAACAAGGAAAGAAGTTTTGTCTTAAACAAGACATCCTTTCTCCAAAAATCTTCCATAGGCATTGGCTTTAAATAGGTGTTAACAAAACCAAACAGTTGTAAATAGTCTGACTAAGGATCTCTTCCTCTCTGAATTATTCAGTTTTCCAGGCTCTTGAGAGGAAGGGAATCATTCCACTCCCTTTGGAGTTGTCATAGAGACAAGACCTGCAGATTTTTGTTAATGAAGCTGAACTAAAACTTATTCAAGCTGCCTTTCTAAATCATAAAGCAGCTCATAGACATTCCTTTCTCTCTGTCTCTCTTATTTTTTCAGTCATCCCTGAATTAAGAGAAGTAAATATTTAAGTAAAAATCTTTATATAGATCCTCAAGTACTTTAGAGGGGGAACTTGGGAGTAACGAGCCCAAAATCTCTGACAGATAGGAGCTGCAGAAAAGTGCTCTTCCATCAGTATTTACTCCTGGAATAGCTGGGTTGGGGTTTTTGTAAGGTAGCATTTGATTGTTACTGGGAGGGAAGGGGAGGTACAGGAGTCCTTAAGGAAGGAAAGTTGTAATTCTGAGTTAAAACAACTTGTAAAACTCCAGAATTAATTTTCTGATCTGAGAAATCCCAGAATCCCAGGATGATTTGGGTTGGGAGGGACCTTAAAGCCCACCCAGTGCCACCCCTGCCATGGGCAGGGACACCTCCCACTGTCCCAGGCTGCTCCAAGCCCCATCCAGCCTGGCCTGGGACACTGCCAGGGATGGGGAGTCCATAAGGAAGTGTCTGTATGGATGTCTGAGTGTTGTGTTTTGGAAGTGTTTTCCTACTCTTGATCATTCCACTGATTTTAACTGCAGCTGACTGTAATAATGTGAGAAAAGCCTGGCCTTCCTAAAGGATCCCTCACAGCTGGAGGGACGCAAGGAATAAATGTTATTTATTTCTGTGCTCATAAAAGCTTCCCCACAATTCACAGTCTTTCAAAACAGCAGCTGCCTGGTTTTTAGCATTGAGAATTCCTGTGTCCCTTGTACTCCTCATACAAGGAAAGAAAAGTCTGTGGGACCTCAGTGAGCAAGGAGTGAAGTATTATGGTCTGCCATGACAGCTTCTGTGCTGTTCTACCCTTTACCAGCTCCACACTCCTCCAGGCTGATCAATTAAGCCTCTACTGAGGCTTTGAGCTGGGCCTGCAGTGGCTTGGGAGATAACTGTGCTTAAGCAGAGTAATTTCCCTCTCTTTAGAACCCTGAGCAATGGGGGCCTCAAAGAGCATCTCCTGTGTGGCCTGGCCCTCTGGAATGAAAGGAGAACTGAAATAATCAATGCCAGGTGTTCTCCATGCATTTGGAGTTACTTATTTTGTCAGGACAGAGTCACTGGGTGACTTCCCTGTTCCTGACATCTGCTTCCCTCCCAGCCTTCCTAAATCTGTGTCCAAGGGTGGGCAAAAAGCAGGACTAATTCTGGGAGCTGTGACTTCCTGCACAGGCATTGGTGGTGTGACTGAGGCCAGAGACCTGATTGCTGCTCACTGCTCATGGCTGAGCTTGTAACACAGTTTGGGACTGTGTAATCCAGTATGGGAATGTGCAGCTAAATCAGTCCAGATTTGGGAACTGCACGGAGATTCCTTGGTTTAACATGGTGCTGGTTTCATGGATAGATGCTTTGGGTGCTAATTACAGCTTATTTGATGGGAAAACTGCCCATGTTCAGTTTGTGCACCTCATAAATGCAAAAGTAATCAAGCTGGCTTTTCATTCTGCAGAACAGATGAGAGAAAGGAGGAGGAAAAGATCCATGGGGAAGGGATTTGTCAGCACCTGAGCCCTGGGGTGGTGCTGAGCCCACTGCAGCTCTTGCCATTAGATACAGACACAGGCCTGGTCTATAAAATATAATAAATATTTAGTCAGTGTTTAATCCATTTACTCTGCACTGGTTCTGGCCAGACCACAAATGAAGCAAATGCAGGACACCGCATTTTCCCAATTTCATTAGGAGCAGAAATTAGTGAAATTAGGTGGTGTTTGCTGGCAGGCCCTCCCTGCATTTCAGGTGCTGTTTATTCCAAAGCAGCACAGTAAAATCCAGCAGCCTGACACCAACTTCTGCAACTAGAAATCAAAACATGTCCTATTTTTGCAGGAAGTTTGTGTCAGACAAAAGCTGCTTTTTCTTTCCATGCTATAAAACTGGAGAAATTCTGGGGGGTGCAGAGAACTCTTTGCCCTGAAATTTGTGCTGGTAATTTCAATAATGAAGCTGTTGGTGTAGAGTAAATGAGTTCACAGAAGGTCAGATGTTGAATGAAAAGCTACAGCTGCTGATGTGAGTTGGAGTTCAATGAGAGCAGTGACACTGGTGCACGTCAGAGTTTCTGATTGCTGAGCAATTCATGTTTCCCATGAAGGATGCAAAGATTTTCTGTGTCCCAGTGGGAAATGGTGCCTGGAGAATCGAGGTTCCTACAGGGTGATCTTTACTCTTCCTGCATTTTCCTGGCCATGGATAGAACCCACTGAGGGTCTGTCTGTGCTTATTAATAGAAAGGTTTAGGTCTTAGAAATCAAAGCATTTGCAGGTGTAGAAGCCACTGGTAAGACTATTGTGGGACAGGCTGGGGGAGCTGGGGGTGCTCACCTGGAGAGGAGAAGGCTCCAGGGAGAGCTCAGAGCCCCTTGCAGGGCCTGAAGGGGGTCCAGGAGAGCTGGAGAGGGACTGGGGACAAGGCATGGAGGGCCAGGACACAGGGAATGGCTTCCCAGTGCCAGAGAGCAGGGATGGATGGGATCTTGGGCAGGAATTGTTCCCTGGGAGGGTGGGCAGGCCCTGGCACAGGGTGCCCAGAGCAGCTGGGGCTGCCCCTGGATCCCTGGCAGTGCCCAAGGCCAGGTTGGACACTGGGGCTTGGAGCAGCCTGGGACAGTGGAAGGTGTCCCTGCCATGGCAGGGGTGGCACTGGATGGGCTTTGAGGTCCCTCCCAGCCCAAACCAGTCTGGAATTTTGTGATTCAGCATCTTCCAGGCACAAGAGCAGCACATACTTTTAAGGATATCACTATCTAACTCTCAGTGTCCTCTCCAGACTTTCTTTAAATGCTGCTCCCAGATTTTAACTTCTGTTCTTTAGCCCCATGACATCAGAACTGATGTTTAAGGCAGCTACAGCACTGAAAATCCTCTCTTAGGAGTACTGGAGAGGTTTGGAGTGTCTCTGATGCTGCTGGGGATCTAAACCTGTGCCAGTCCTGCTGGGATCTGCCTCTCTGTGGAGGTTTTCAAGTTTTGGGGTTTTTTTTGGAGTGGGATGATTTCCATTTGGCCACTGCCTTTACCTGGCTGTCTCCTTGTATATCAGTTATAAATAGCTGTCAATTCACGGCGGTACTTTTGGGATAACTTTCCATTGAGTTGCACAAAAACTTTCTTTGAGAGGAATTTGTTCTGAGATGAAGCTCTGCTTCAGCCACACTGCCCAGGGCCTTTGCGTTGGCACACCCATGACATATAAATAAATGCATGAACTTCAAAATCTGTGTTATTCCAGTGCTGAAATCTGTACTTAATTCTTCAAACAAACACAAAGAAATAAGCACAATGTTTAAAAGTAAGTTTACAGCTAATTCTGTTATTTATGTGCGTTTACTCTGGGGGTTTTTGGTGTGCGGTGGCAGGAACTGACACTCTTCCTCCTGCTTCTCTCCCCACAAGCTCCCACCCCTATTCCCTGCTGAGCTGGGTTTTCTTAACTAGCAAGGGAAGGAACAAAAAGCAGACTGTTTAAGTCAGACTCCTTTCCCTGAAAGCCTATTCAAGGCCTAGGCTCAATGTTTCATCTTGAGTGCTATTGTTTAATTGAAAACACATTTGCACACTTGCAGATGGAGCGGTGCTGAGGGGAGTCACAGGTTTAAAGAATGTTTTATTTTAAGTGTAGCTAAAGTACAGATTTGCAAAGTCAGTGATTTGCTTCTCTGTGGTGCTGTTTGAGGACCCTGTGCTTTCATTGGTGGGATTTTGCAAAGTTTTTGTACGGCTGCATTTGTCCTTCTCTGGATGCTTCGCTGTTATTCCTCCAAGAGTTGAAAAGCAACTTTAAAATTATTTATTAACCACCCTAGGAAAGAAATCAAGGAGCTCTAAGTTTAAATAGTGTCTTATTTTTAGTCTGGCATAATTTTGGATGGAAATCAGTGAGAATCCCAGGATCCCTGAGGCTGGAAAATCCCTCCCAGCCCATGGAGGCCAAGCTGTGCCCGATGCCCACCTTGTCCCCAGCCCAGAGCACTGAGTGCCACCTCCAGGCCTTCCTTGGACACCTCCAGGGATGGGCACTCCAAACCTCCCTGGGCAGCTCTTTCCAAGGCCTGACCTCCCTTTCCATGGGGAAATTCCTGCTGGTGTCCACCCTGAGCCTCCCCTGGCCCAGCCTGAGGCCGTTCCCTCTCCTCCTGTCCCTGTTCCCTGGGAGCAGAGCCTGACCCCCCCGGCTGCCCCCTCCTGTCAGGGAGTTGTGCAGAGCCACAAGGTCCCCCCTGAGCCTCCTTTTCTCCAGGCTGAGCCCCTTTCCCAGCTCCCTCAGCCGCTCCTGGGGCTCCAGCCCCTTCATCAGCCTTGGATATCCATACCTGTGTGAGCCTGCTCCTAGGGCAGGGCCTGAAGTTCCTAATTCCAGAATGTGACTGTGAAAACGGTGTGTTGTGCAGGGCTCTAGCTGACATGAACAATGACGGGAGGATGGATCCGTTGGAGTTTTCCATAGCTATGAAACTCATCAAACTGAAGCTCCAGGGTTACCAGCTCCCGGCCACGCTGCCGCCCGTCATGAAGCAGCCGCCCCTCGCCCTGCCCGGTGCCCCAGGATTTGGTAAGATCCCTGTTTTCTTCCCTGTTTTCCTCATTGTTACCTGGGACTGCAGCAATTCCATTGTCATTTTGCAATTTGTCCAAGAAAATTTTAGGAAAAAGTGCTTCTAAAAGCACGTGGACTCAACCCCAGATGTTGCATGTGCACTGAGACAAATTGCACTGGGCTTTTACCCGGCCCTGCTGAGCAACCTGAGCTGAGCTCCTGTTTGCTTCAGGTTTGCACTGCTTCACACAAAACCTGGCTCAGGCAGTGGGGCTAGTGCATTCCAGAGGGCCGGAGGTTTGGTTTAAACTGTGGGCATTACTGGATCTCCAGCTTTGGCAAGATCAGCTCTGTTTTTCTTGAGTTTTTACAATTCCTGCACCTTCTGCTTTGATGAGCAGTGCTGCTTTGGTAGGAGCTGAACAGCTGCTGGTGTTTTCCTGGTCTTAAAATCAAGAGTCAATCACGGTTAGAAGGGAAAAGGGATTTTACCTTGGTATTTATTTTAGGGATCCTTAGGTGCACCACGTCCAGGTGGAATGTGCTGAAATGCACACCCCCCAAAAGATCTGGTATAACATTATAGTTCTTACTAATTAGCATCTATCAAAGAATCTATCAAAGATTCCCCAATGAGAGGCTTGAGTGAGCCCCCCTCCCCAAGGAACCTTCCCCTGGATGGTTCTATCTTAGTTTACAGCATGTGTTCTGGAGAGGCCCTTGCTGTCTGGGGCACTCTGATCCCTAACTACGAAACCTCTAAAATGTTTAGTCTCCTAGCGTAGCAAACAAGTCTAAGAATGTAGGCTAAAAACCACTAAGAATACAAAAGTCATAAAAAGGTATATAAAAGGGGTATAAAAGAAAAGGCAAAAAATCATCATGGCATCACTGGGGGTGAAGTATTGCCAGTCATCATCATTTCTAGGAAAAGAGTAGGGAAGATGGGATGGGGAAAGGAAAATAACTAAATGAAGGTGAACCTCATGTTTGACACCTTGGTCCTGTCGTGAGAGGTTCTTTCCCTTTCTGGTTTAGTCTTTGCTGTGACTCAGGGCTGTTGGTGCCTGGGAATTGTGGAATCACAGAATGGTTTGGAATGGAAGGGACCCTAAAGCTCATCCAGTGCCACCCCTGCCATGGCAGGGACACCTCCCACTGTCCCAGGCTGCTCCAAGCCCCAATGTCCAACCTGGCCTTGGGCATTGCCAGGGATCCAGGGGCAGCCCCAGCTGCTCTGGGCACCCTGTGCCAGGGCCTGCCCACCCTCCCAGGGAGGAATTCCTGCCCAATCTCCCATCTAAATGTCCTGAGGAAAGGGAACAGGGCCTTTGATGAACTGCTTGCAGCAGTGTGGTTTGATCCACTGTACCCCCCACAAGTTTTACAGTCAGAAATAAAATTCTTTGGAAGAAAACAGTGAAACTGGACAGAGCAAATACAGGGTTAAGTGAGAAAAGGCAAAATAAAATGAACCTCCCACAAACCCCAGCCAAATCTGTGATTCCCTTGTTCTCATTCCCCGTAGATTGATGTGAGCTGTTAGCACACCCTTGTTCTTCCCCTGGCACCACTGGCCCTCCTTAACCTCCCTGGTTCCCTGCAACTGTGCTTCCCCCTCAGCCTCTCATTCCTGTGCTCTCCCCATTAGCTTTGCCCTGTCTCATCCCAGCAAAAGGCTGGAGCACTAATCCTGCAGCTTCTGTGCCAGCCCGGGGGTTCATTCCTCCCTGGGGCTGCCACTGCTGCTCCTCACTCAGTTCAAGGCACGCGATTCCTTTCTTAGCAGGTGCTGCTGGACCGTTCGGGGCAGTGCCACCCCGGCGTGGGGCTGTCCCTGTGCCCTGTGTCCCCTTACTGTGCCGTGCTGGCGCTGCCCTGGGCTGGGAGGGCTGTCCCAGGGGTGTGGGAGCTCCCACGGAGGCGTCTGGGACCGTGCAGCCCCCGCGGGCTGCGGGTGCCGTCGCGGGTGTGCGTCAGAACCAACCTGTGCTTTTCTCGCCCGTAGGTCTCGGGGGCATTGCCAACATGCCATCCCTCAGCACTGTGGCCCCGGTGCCCATGGCATCCATCCCAGTCGTGGGGATGTCCCCCCCGCTGGTGTCCTCTGTCCCTGCAGCCGTCCCTCCCCTGGCTAACGGAGCTCCTGCTGTCATCCAGCCCCTGCCTGCTTTCGCTCACCCCGGTACGCTGCTCTCACTCTCTGTCTCCTGCTCCTAACAGCTCCCCTGCCATTTCCTTGGGACACGTGGAATTAGCTACTCCGAGTGATGCCTTTGGGGAAGGACTGTGCTTTGCTTTAGCCCACTTGGCACACTTGGAGAAGAGCTAAAAGAAGGAATGTGGACATGGCCTCCCGCAGGAGTCCCTCGTGGTGAGAAAATAAAACGGCACTTGGAAAAATGAACTTGCCAGGAAACTGTTGCTTGGAAATTGGGCCTCTCCTGTCTCTTTATAGCTACTGAAGTACTGCTGTTTGTTAGGGTGGCTTTAATACTGAACTACATATGGTTTCTAACATTTACCAAAATATAATTTGGTATCAACAGGGTTTCCATAAAGCTGTGGAAGTAAAAAGACACGAGGGAAGTGCCCTTGTGTTTCCCCCTGTCCTGCTGGACTCTCTGATCTTTATATTGTTAAAGAGTTCCCATCAGGCCCACAGTGCCTGTACTTGATGTAGGAGCTGAATGAATGTCATGGGAATTGCCCAGTCTCACTGTGAATAGCAATAAATCCCTGTTTTCTCTCTTCCCAGCCACTTTGCCAAAGAGTTCTTCCTTCAGCCGGTCCGGGCCGGGAGCACAGCTCAATGCAAAGCTGCAAAAGGCACAGTCCTTCGACGTGGCCAGGTGGGGCTGGGGCAGGGAGGGGCAGCCGGGGGGTTGGGTCCCCAGGGTTGGAAAAACTCCTTCCCTTTCACAAAGTGCTTGTCTGAAATAATAGTTCTGGCAGAAATCAGTTCCTGCACAGGTACCACTTCAGCATTTTGTGGGGTGCTGTGGCTTTACAGGGAATGCTCCAGGAGCAGGGAATCGTGGAAATAAAATTATTAACTACTAACGGTGCTGGGGCTATCTTCACTTAATTTTTAGAACAGCATTTGCTTCTGTAAACATAACCTGCATCGTGCACAGACACTCCTGGTACTGTGAAAACAAGACAAGTAGTATGTTATTCAAAATCAGCAACTCCAGGGTGATTCCTAAAACCAAAATATTTAATAGGTCTCATATTTTAAATGCACTCCACATCACTGTTTCTTCTGTATTCTTCAAGTTCTGCATGAAAAATCACTTAAAGGGCTTTTAGATTATTCCAAGGCCTAGAAGAATGTGTAGTTGGGCAAAAAGGGGTTTACTGTGATTTAAAAAAGTGGATCTAACAAACTAAAACTTCTTTAGAGGAGGTAAGAGAGGGATTTCCCAAAGTCTTTATAAATCATCTGTCTCTCAGATCTATGGCACAGGTTTTTTTGCAAGAGGAAAATGGCTTGGGACACAATTTAATGCTTGGTTTATTTCCATTTCCTTCTGTTGGCTTGTCTATTGCCCTGCTGTTAGATAAGTGACACTACTCATTATTGGCAAATGGAATTAAAAGCCTTTCAAAACAATTCATTTTCTCTCTGGAACCTAAACCTGCCAGGAACAGAGTAGGGATGCTCTGATATAATTTATGTGTGACACAGGAGTGAACCTGATGTGTGGAACCCCCAAATCCAGCAAAAATGAGGAGGAATTCCTGTGGGTAAAAATTCAATATTTAGCCTTTTTTCTTACTTCATTATTGAAAGGGCAACTTGTTTTTGCTTTGATCCCATGAAGGGGAATTATTAAAGCTCAAGAGTTGCGAAATCAAAAGTAGAAATAGAGATACTGGTTTGTGTCTTGTCATGTGAGAATGGTTTATAAGGTCAAAAAAAGGACAAAGTTTGAATGTGCCTAAAGACAGAAAAACTCTGCTCCTTGTTTTTCAGAATTAAGACTTCTCAGCCTGGGAAATTAGCTACAACATGTTACAGGAATGAATTAAAACTGGGGATATTACATTCCTCACTCGAGTTCCATTATGAGAAACTTTACGTTCAAGTGTGGCTTTTCCACACCTTCTTTTCTACATTTTCAGTATATTTTACATTTGTTTTCTTTCATCAGCTTATGAATTATTTGACTAAGAGAACCAGTTAGAGTAAAATGGGATGTTATTCTGCATTTCCTGTTACATGTTTAGGTAAAGCTTGTAGCTCCTCTGAACAGTTTAAGTTGCTTCATTCTCTGCCAGTAAAGAAAAAAGCAAAACTCTTAGGAAAAAAAAATATTCCAAGAGACTGAATTATGATAAATGTTCGCAAACAAGAGGTCAAACCTGCGGTGGCTTCAGGAATAGCAGGGAGTCTGAGATCATGGAATCATGGAAAGGTTTGGGTTGGGAGGGACCTTAAACTCAAACAGTGCCACCCCTGCCATGGCAGGGACACCTTCCACTGTCCCAGGCTGCTCCAAGCCCCAGTGTCCAACCTGGCCTTGGGCACTGCCAGGGATCCAGGGGCAGCCCCAGCTGCTCTGGGCACCCTGTGCCAGGGCCTGCCCACCCTCACAGCAAAATTGGGGGAAAGAACGATTTCAGGCATAAAACTTGATCTCAGTGCAGCATTTCACCCTCTTGTGAGGGGGCTGAAGCCCTGGCACAGGGTGCCCAGAGCAGCTGGGGCTGCCCCTGGATCCCTGGCAGTGCCCAAGGCCAGGTTGGACACTGGGGCTTGGAGCAGCCTGGGACAGTGGAAGGTGTCCCTGCCATGGCAGGGGTGGGATGGGATGGGCTTTGAGGTCCCTCCAGCCCAAACCCTTCTGTGATTTTATGACTCTGTGGTTGTTGCCATGGCCTTCATGAGATGAAATTTCCAACTCTCCCTGTTCTCCCCGCTGTCCTTGCAGCGCTCCTGCCGTGGCAGAGTGGGCTGTGCCTCAGTCCTCACGGCTCAAGTACCGGCAGCTCTTCAACAGCCACGACAAAACCATGAGTGGACACTTGACAGGTACTGGAACAGCTTCTGTTGTCTCCTTGTTTCGAGCTCTAAGAGGCCAATTTAAAGCCACTGAGGATGTTGTTCACAATGTAAGAGACTCATCAGTGTTTTTCTGTTTGAATATCTCAAGTGCTTAATGCTCTTGTTTAGAAACAAATATTCATTGTAGCTGGGATCATTTTATCACCATCTTTCCTTTATTTTCTGCAAAGCTGACCCCGGGAAATGTTTCTGGAAAAGAGCACAGTGGGTTCTGTCAGAACTCGTGCAGCCATTTCCAGTGCTTGGTTCACCCACTGCTGAGAGCTGTGTCCACTTCCAGGGAGAGACTAGACTGGTCCTCTGGCTTGATTTTACCAGTTCTGGTGCATCTCTTTGTGATTTGGAGCTTTCTTGGGTTTTAATCTGAGTGATCTGGTTGCCCAGAGCAGCTGGGGCTGCCCCTGGATCCCTGGCAGTGCCCAAGGCCAGGGTGGACATTGGGGCTTGGAGCAGCCTGGGACAGTGGAAGGTGTCCCTGCCATGGCAGGGGTGGTGCTGGATGGGCTTTAAGGTCCTTCCAACCCAACCCAGTCTGGGATTCTGTGGTTGTTGTGCAGAAGGGAAGGGTTATTTCTTGGTTATTTGGGGGAGCCAGGTTCCTGCTGGTCACACCTCTTGCTTATTTTGTTAATATCTGTTTCCCTTTTAGGTCCCCAAGCAAGAACGATTCTCATGCAGTCAAGTTTACCCCAGGCTCAGCTGGCTACAATATGGTAAAATAAATGTTTCCATTTCCATCAAAACACAGACTGTTCTGAAACCTCTGCACTGGAGTCCGGGCGGTTTTCTCCGTTTCCAGTCTCACTGATAAATCACACGTTGCTCTTTGTCATGTGTAACTTTATAAACAAAACCTGCACTTCTGTGCCTTTATTAATATTATTCCACAAGAGTACCAGGAGCATCTTTTGTGTGGTGGTTTGGAAGCTGGGGTTCAATGCTGGGATTTTAGGCAGAGCAGATGTTCAGCATCCTGTGCCTTCCACATCCCCTGATACAGCACCAGGGAAACACTTACCTGTGCACAGGCAGTAGAACAGGAAACTTAACCCAAACCACACTTTCTGTGGGGTTTCTCTGCCTTTTCCGTGAGTTTGGGAGGGCCGATTTCCCAGGGGCTGGAGTTACAGACCTTTACAATAATGGATTTTTTAAGGATTTGTCTCAGCTTCCCCTTTGCCTACCAACTTGTTGTTTGCTGAACTTTTTATTGCCCCATGGGAAGTTGTTCCTAATTAACTTCTATCCCTTAGGAATGTTTGCTTGAGAAGCATTGGAGCTGGCCCAGGGGCTCAGTGTGAGGATGACAGTGCTGCAGTCACTCTGACAAGGCTATTCAGCTGCACTTGTTCTCTTTGCAAACTGGGAGTTGTGTTATAAATTAAAAACCACTCTTTCCTTCTCTGTTTCCTAACAAAGAGATGAAATTAAATCAGCCCAGTCCCCCAGCAGATGATTAACCAAGAAGTGCTCTGCTTTTGCCAGCCTTGGAGTGGTGGTGTGGGCAGGCAGCTCCAAGCAGGACTCGCTCACCTGGGGACATTCACAGCTGCCAATCCATTGAGATAAGGAAGGGATGTTACAGCTCTTGTTGGCCCTTTCCTGAGCCCTGCTCTGGGGCTGCTGCTGTCTGGGGCAGGGTTTGTCAGCCTGTGCTGGGGCTGAAATCCCTCACTCAGGCACACAAAGGGAAGAGTTGATGCTCAGCCTGTCCTGGGAGTTCCTAACCCAGGTGTGGACCCAGCTGTTTTTTTTGCATTGCACATTCTCAGTCTCTTGGCTTGTTCTGTGCTCCAGCCTGAGGAGTTCAGTGACACAGGTGTGGATCAAGTGAGGCTGTCATTGTCTCCCAAATTTAAATCCCATCGACAAAGTCCTGTTCCTTGGGACATCAAAAGAATTTATCACTTATTTCCCTTTGATTTTCACAGTATCATGGGAGATTTTCCTGCATGATTGGAGTGCAGCATGCTGGAGAAACAAATCCTGAGCTGGAAGGGACCCCCAGGGATCAGCCCTGGCCCTGCCCAGACCCCCCAACAATCCCAGCCTGGGCATCCCTGGCAGCGCTGCCCAAACGCTCCTGGAGCTCTGGCAGCCTCGGGGCCGTGCCCATTCCCTGGGGAGCCTGGGCAGTGCCCGGCACCCTCTGGGGGAAGAACCTTTCCCTGCTCTCCAGCCTGAGCCTGCCCTGGCCCAGCTCCAGCCGCTCCCTGGCTGCTGTCCCTGGCTGTTAATTTTGTCCAACACCACCTTAACAGGAGTAAAAGCATTTGTGCCTCTGTTGGAGCTCTGCTTTGGGGCTGTCCAGAGACATCACTCCATAATTTTTTAATATGTGCACAGTGCCAGGGTGAGTTTGTGCTTCTCAGGACTAGAACATCAATGGCTTTGATTTCACTGCCAGTGGGTGCTGTGGAATGTGAGATAGGAGCCTCCAGGGAGGAAGGAGACCAAACCTAAAAGTTCTGCCAAACATCTGAGCTGGTTCTTTTGGGTGTTCAGGAGGTGTTCAAGAGAGCTCCACTGGTTGAAGTTCCTTCTCTGGCACGTGCTCCAGGCAGCACTCAGAGCAGGTGAAGGACGAGCCATGGCTGCAAGGCTGGATTTAAGGCAGACAGCCATGAGAAATGTGGGAAATAGGGAAGCATTTGGGGTTTGCTTTTCATGTGTTCTGAAAAAGCAGTGTGGAAAAAACAGTGAAAAAAGTGAATGAATTTGGAACTGTATATGTTGAAACCATGCCTTTGAACAGTGATTTTTAATATTTAATAATTTCCTTGCTTTGTCCCTTCCCTTTAACAAGGAATCTCTCTGACATTGATCAAGATGGGAAGCTGACAGCTGAGGAATTTATCCTGGCTATGCACCTCATTGATGTAGCAATGTCTGGTCAGCCACTGCCACCTGCACTGCCGCCAGAGTACATCCCACCTTCATTCAGGTAACTGCTCATCCCTTGGGAATCCCACTCCTCAGTTTTGTATTTCATTTGGGAGGGTTCTGTGAGTGCCAAGTACAGGACACTGAGCAGTGACTCCTCACACTTTGCCCTCTAAGAACAGGGTTTGGGTGGATGTTTGTGCTGCACACCTTCCAAAACTTGCTCAGTCTGCCCGTAGAAATCTAGATTTAAGTTCAGGCTTATACTCCTGTAGAGCAATTGGAATGTATTGGAATTCCAAACCTTTTGTGGATTTGCACTGCGCCACATCCAGACCTCTTCTGGTACAGCTGGATTTGGGACCAGTGGGGTCACTCATCACTTCTCTTGCTCCGTTTCACTTTTTTGTGGAGAAATAGATGGGAAGACAGTAACAGCAATGGAAATAAATGTTTGTGTACCATGTTCTTCAGATACCCTCCTGAAGATTCCCAATTTTTGTGTATTCCACCTGGGATCTTGCTTTTAACTTGACTATACTGAGCTCTTCCTCTGCCTCTGCAATTTTTGCTGTAGTTTAGGTCAGCATTTCCCCAAACCCACACTGGTTGGGGAAAAATCTTCCCCCAGGTGAGAGATCTTGGGGACAGGGTTGAACCCATCTGGAATCTTCATGAAGAGCTTGGGACTGGGTTTCTCAGCTCACCAGTGAACTGCTGGGATCCTGGAAAAATCTGTTCTCCTGAGGCAATGCCTGAGTGAGACCCTCTGGGCAGCACTCAGTGAACATTAAGTACCATTAAACATTACATCATTGCATTTAATTTGATCTCATCATTAAATCATAAATAATTTGGGCAGGCTTGGGTTTTGTTAAGCACCTGCCATTCCTGTTTCCTTGGCAGAAGAGTCCGCTCTGGCAGTGGGATTTCTGCTGCCAGTTCAGTGTCTGTAGACCAAAGGTTACCAGAAGAACCAGCATTGGAGGAAGAACAGCAGCAACTGGAAAAGAAATTACCAGGTGAGCAAGGGAGAACAGGGATATTTAGTGTGCTGTTCCCACAGGGATGTTCCCATCAGGTCACAGCCTGGGAGGTTACGTGGGCTGACTGAGAAATGTCTTTTCAGAGCAGTTTGGGACAGGCCAGAGGCACAACCAAGACACTGCTGGGTCCAGCTCATTCCTGACTGGTGCCTGATCCTTGGGGTTGGTGACACTGGAGATGGGAAGAGCCTTCAGGCTCCTCATCTCCTGCACTCCCCACACAGGCAGCCCTTTCCAGTGCTGGCACAGGACTGAGAGGAAAAATTCCTGCTGCCTTCATCCTCTGGCTTAGGTGGAGCAAAGCTTGGCTGAGGTGCTCTGTGGAAGATCCCACTGTGCCCACAGAGACCTGTTTCCTTGGAGTCTGTGTAACAGTGTGGGGCTTTGTGATTTCAGCAGTTCCAGGAAAAGAACTAAAGGAAATGGGAATTGGCAACTGGAGAGGGGAACAAACTTGAAAAGACAAGAATTCAGCTGGTTCAGCAGGTGTTGGGCTGATGTGTCCAACCCATGTGCACACTTGGAAGGAAATGTGGGCTCTCCCTGGCCTTGCATCCCAAATATGTCCATGTTGGCCACACAAGGGAGAGAAATGTGGACTTTGGGCTGTGGGAATGGGACACAGAGGGTATGAAAAGGAACAGAAGGTGATGTGAAAGAATCGTTTGGAGGGAGGGGCCAAGGAGTGAGGAACAGGGGAAGGAAGGATGATCCCTGGGACTGCAGAGGGATGTCAGGGAAGCTGTACTGGAAGCGAGGCCGTTTTGTTAGGACAGTAAGTGGTGAGGATGTGGATCTGCAGGAATCCAGACTTACTGGGCTCAGCTGCTCAAGAACCTAAACCATTTCTTTTCCTGACAGTAATGAGTAATCTAATGAGAACAGCAACTTTAAATAAGTTTGGTCATTTGCATAATGGCTTTTTGATGATGTTAGCAGCTGAGTTCTTTGCCCTGCACTAATGGAAGTGTTGGCTCTTGGACTGCTGCTATTATCCAGTGTACAGAGGAATTCCAGATCTGTGTCCTCACAGGATCAACTGGAGAATGGTTTGTCTAAATTATCCCCACTTGCTGAGCTTTGTGGAGAAAGCTGGCGGCCTGAGGAATGGGAATGGAAATTCCCTCCTTGGTTTGCTGAGGACGTGGGTTTGAGGGGATCAGCGATGTCAGTGCTAATGCTAAACCCCAGGCTGGCCTGTGGAGCCCAGTTATCCCTAGAGGGGAGCCGCATCCTCTCCTGCTGGAAGGCTGTTTCACTTTGCTAGGGGTTCATTTGGATTTCTATGGATTTCTTTGTTTTCAAGTCAGTGGCAGAGTTTAATTGTCCTTTTTGCCCCCTTTGTGTTTCTGTGCACAAAGTGACATTTGAAGACAAGAAGCGGGAGAACTTTGAGCGGGGCAACCTGGAGCTGGAGAAGCGCAGGCAGGCGCTCCTGGAGCAGCAGCGCAAGGAGCAGGAGCGGCTGGCCCAGCTCGAGAGGGCCGAGCAGGAGAGGAAGGAGCGCGAGCGGCAGGAGCAGGAGCGCAAGCGGCAGCTGGAGCTGGAGAAGCAGCTGGAGAAACAGCGGGAGCTGGAGCGGCAGCGGGAGGAGGAAAGGAGGAAAGAAATCGAGAGGAGAGAGGTAACGCAGGGAGCACAGGGAGGGGCTGTGCCCTGGCTTTGGGGGATCCAGGGGTGAGCTGGGCACTCTGTGTTGCTGTCAGGGTTGGTGAGCAAACGTTTAAAGCAGGAACTGAGATTTCTGGGGTGTTAAAGGCAAGGACGAGGCAGTTTTTGCTTCATTTGTCCTGTGAAATGAATGGCTGAGACATTGACATCTGGGACAACATCCTCCTGACCTCTCACTTCTTTAAAAGGAATAATTATTATTACTGTTATTATTATATTTGATGTTAAGAGGTGTGTGAATGAATGAAGAAAAACTTCTGGCATTCATGGTTTTCCAGGGATGCGTTCATTTCATAGAGTCCCAGAATGGTTTGGGTTGGAAGGGACCTTAAAGATCCTCCAGTTCCAACCCCCTGTCATGGGCAGGGATAACATTCACCAGACCAGGTAGCACCATCCAACCTGGCCTTTGATTTGTTTAAGGAAACACACCCTGGTTAACCCAAAAAGCTCTTATTTTCTCACATTGCCAAACAATGATGAGTTCAGCACAGAAGCACGTGGCTGTTCTCTGCAAAGCTGCAGAAGGTCTAATGTTGGAAGTTGGAAAGGGATTTGAATCTGTCCTGGAGAGTTCTCCAGGTCCTAATATGAAACAACCTGTTACATCAGCAAACTGGATCTTGGAAAACAGAGGGATTTTCTGTTCAGTCACCTCTGCTGTGCAGGGAAGCACTGCAACCACTGAGCAGTTTGTGCGTGCAGAGGCACAGAGCAGCTCCCAGTTTATACCAATGTTTTAATTGAATATTAGCATATGAATATCAGAAATTACAGATGTTTATTTTTGAATGCTTCAGGCTGCCAAACGGGAGCTGGAGAGGCAGAGGCAGCTGGAGTGGGAGCGCAACCGGCGGCAGGAGCTGCTGAACCAGAGGAACAAGGAGCAGGAGGACATCGTGGTGCTGAAGGCAAAGAAGAAAACCTTGGAATTCGAACTGGAAGCTCTCGTGAGTGGTGGTGGTGCAGCTCAACCACACAAGCACAGTGTGGTGGTGACTGTGCCCTGGCTGTGTTTATTTTCTATAATTTCCCTTTGAAATATGGAATAAAAGTAGTTTTTAGATCCTGACTTGCATGACCAAACATTTTGGTAAAAAAAAAAATGTAAAATAGATATCTTTCTTTTTGTTTAAAGAATGATAAAAGAAACCAGTTGGAGGGAAAGCTTCAGGATATCAGGTGTCGGCTGTCGACCCAAAGACAAGATATTGAAAGTACAAATAAATCCAGAGAGCTCAGAATTGCAGAAATCACCCATTTGCAGCAGCAGCTACAGGTGAGAAAACATTCTCTAATTTTACTCTTGGCCTTGAATTTTGACCTCCTCAAGTGCACCAATATCCTGAGCAAACTTGGGATGAGCTGTTCCTCACACTTAAAGGATCATTGGAGATAATTTGTCATTCCTGTAAATTCATGTCCTTCAGACGTGTCTAGGAACTGCTTCCTGCACGTGAAGGGGCATCTGGGATTGTCCCTTCATCCTCCTGGGCTCCTGCTGTGGGGAGCAGGAAATGCTTTGGCTGCAGGTGTTTTTGGGGATGAGGAGAAGGAAATTTTCCAGTGTATATTTTGCTGTTTGTGTGCTGGGGGAAGAATTGACTTCACTGAAGTGACTTGTCGATGGTTTTTTTAATTATGAGAAAGAATGAACTTTCAAAATGGGAGTTCCCAGTGAAACCAGGGAGTTCTTGAGCTAAGTCTGGCATTTGCCTTTCTTACTGATCAAAAATTCTCTGTCAGATCAGAGGTGGGGCTGAGTAGGTGTCTACCTTTAGTGAAAGAGTATTCTTTGTCGTTTGTAAGGGTTTTTCAGTGGGTTGTAATATTTGATTTAGGAATTCTTCTCTCTATTCAATACTTCCTATTGCTTGAAATTAATTCTTGGCTGGTCATGGGGGCTCTCAGGGGTTTCTACCACTACAAAGAGAACCTTGCACTTCTGTTATGGGGCTGAGGTGTAAAACCTGGCTTAAAACCTAATCCTGCTGTTCCATCCCAGCTTCACTCCTGCTTTCCCTGGCAGTTGTTCTGTTGGGTTTTGGGCTTTGAGGTGGTTTGGCAGCGATAGCTGCGCCTGTGTGGTCATGTCTGCTCTCAATGATCTCCACCACTGATACTTCTTAGTGTCACTTGAGGTGTTTTTATCCCAATCGTGATCCCACAAAATGTCACTACTTAGGAGAAAAGGCCACATTTTGTCTGGGGAGAACCTTAAAGCTTTTTCCTGAAAAAAAATTACTTTTTCAAATATCCTGTAAATTTTCCTATCTCATCTGTAGAGGACAGACTAAAGATGTAAATGAGTTTTAAAAAAGGAGGTTTTCATCCTCCAAACTCTCAGATAGGTTAAAAAGTCAATATTGTCTTTGTCTTTGTAGGGTGATGTATCTTCACTTGGAAATAGTTCAGTTTAATACATCTGACACTTCCTGTGGGAAGATGAGTTAATTCAGAGGAGTAATTATTCTTCAACCTATTAATTAGTTCCAAGATGCAGCTTTATTAGACTTGTGAAAGAAGTGGTGTCCCAGTTAATCCTGGCTGATGAAGACGTGTGCCGTTCTCTGGCTCTGCGCTCTCTGGTCGAGTGCTGTTTTCAGGGGTGTTCAGAAGGATCTGCTTTCCAAACACCTGAGCTGTGTTTGAAACACATTTGTGCTCTGTGGGGCTTGCTCATTACCTGCAGGGATTCTTTACCTCCTTGATGAGCACTTTGGCTCCCAGGTGATTGGAAGAGAATTTTCCCTTGTTCAAGCAGCAGGAACTGGGCTTTGATTTCCTCTGCCACGTGGGACATTACTCAACTCTTGGCCATTTCTTGTTGCATGACTTTCCAGAGTTACTGATGCCATTAATTTCTTTCATCTGTTTCTTCAGTACAAGGAAGGGTTGTGGAATCCATGTGGTGGGTGTTATTGGATAGATGCTTATTCCATGGATGTCTGTAATTTCAGGAAACAGGACTTGACCTTCGTGATCCCTTGGCATTCTCTGTCCTTACACACTCCCCAAACTATTTGGTGCATTGAGTAATCTGGGATGTTTGGAAGCCTTCTGGCCTTTACAAACAAAGCAGCTGATGTTGTGATCACATTCCACCCTCAAATGCTGTCCTGTGGTGCTTTTTGTGCTTGGAGAAGGAGAATTTTTCCTTTTCATGTTGACATCCATTGTGCTGCTTGGTTGATCTGCAGCATTCTCAGAATCCCAGAAACATGGAGTGCTTGGGTTTGGAAGGCACCCTAAAGCTCATCTTGTTCCCCCTCCTGCCATGGGCAGGGAACCTCCCACCAGAGCAAGGTTATCTATTGTATACATTGCTGTTTCCCATTTGTTCCAGGTAGATAACAGCCCCAGGATGGCAGTCATGGAATATGCTGAGCTGGAAGGGACCCACAGGGATCATCCAGTGCCAGCCCTGGCCCTGCCCAGACCCCCCAACAATCCCAGCCTGGGCATCCCTGGCAGCGCTGCCCAAACGCTTCTGGAGCTCTGGCAGCCTCGGGGCCGTGCCCATTCCCTGGGGAGCCTGGGCAGTGCCCAGCACCCTCTGGGGGAAGAACCTTTCCCTGCTCTCCAGCCTGAGCCTGCCCTGGCCCAGCTCCAGCCGCTCCCTGGCTGCTGTCCCTGTCCCAGGAGCAGAGATCGGAGCTGTCCCTGTGCTGCCCCTCGGGAGGAGCTGCAGCCCCGGGGAGCTCTGACCTCAGGCTCCTCCAGGCTGAGCTGACCAAGTGACCTCGTGTGGCCCCTGCAGACCCTTCCCCATCCTCGTGTCCCTGCTTTGCACACCTTCCAAAGCTTTAGATCTTTCTTTTATTGAGGCAGCCAGAACTGTCCCCAAGACTGGAGGTGAGGCTGCCCCAGCGCAGGGTAGGATTGGAGCATCCAGCTTTTGGGATCTCCTTGAGGGGCTGGGAAAGCTCTGTTGCTGCAAAAGGCCCTGCAGCTGAACAGGGAGGGACACGTGCAGCTCCTGATAATCAAATCTGTAGTTCATCTGAATTTTGCTACTTTGCTACTTAGTGAATTCCTTACGTCCTTGACTGTGCTGTGCTGTCTCAGGGTATTTTCGGGAACATAAGGAGCTCACAGGAGGCTGCAGTTGTTGCATAATGCTCAGAGCTGAGCTGGGCACTGCAGAGCCCAGTCAGGGTCTGGCAGGAGGAAAGTGGGACAGCCCAAAGCCATGGAAGTGCAGTCAATCCTTCGTTCTTGGAAGCAAAATTAACACTTTTTGTGGAATTGTGGAATCACAGAATGACTTGGGTTGGAATGGACTTTAACGCCCATCAAGTGCCACCCCTGCCATGGGCAGGGACACCTCCCACTGTCCCAGGCTGCTCCAAGCCCCAGTGTCCAGCCTGGCCTTGGACACTGCCAGGGACAGGGAGTCCACGACATCCCTGGGGCCCACTCCGGTGTTCAGGGGTCAGGGGACATTTATTCTTAGCATTGAATGATGTTATTTGCAATCCTCCTTGACAGATTGAAGCTGTCAGCTGCTTGATTCCTCAAAAGCCTGCAATTCCAGAGAACTGCCCAGAGGAGTTACAGGGTTTGTGGGAAAGAGGGGATGTTGATACTCAGGTGCTGTTTCACCTTGTGCTGCTGAAGGTGTTTTGACAACTTGAGCTTGGAGGTCAAGGCTTCAGAAAAGTGTGTGAGGTAGCACTTTCTGCTCTGGAAAGGGCCAGGGTTCTGCAGGAAACACATAAATAGGATCCTCCAAAGGGAGAGGATCATCAGAGGACCCCTGTAACACAGCAGTTCACAACCTTACAACCACATGCTGAGTTTGAGAGAGATCAGAATCCCCTTCCAAGAGCCCGAAGCGGAGAGATCGAGGACTCAAGGATTCTCATCCGTCAGGGCCTGTGTTTCATGGCTTTTGGCCAGAATATATTCCTTTAAAGGGAAAGTCTTTATTTCCCTGTAAATATTTGTCTTTCTATTTCTGATCTAAGTTACTAATCATTAACACTGTTATTAATATTATTAATTAACTGTTAGTGGAGGTTGTAGCCAGTTAGGGGTCAGGCTCTTCTCCCAGGGAACAGGGACAGGATGAGAAGAAACAGCCTCAGGCTGGGCCAGGGGAGGCTCAGGGTGGACACCAGCAGGAATTTCCTCCTGGAAAGGGAGGTCAGGCCTTGGAAAGAGCTGCCCAGGGAGGTTTGGAGTGCCCATCCCTGGAGGTGTCACTGAGTGCTCTGGGCTGGGGACAAGGTGGGCATCGGGCACAGCTTGGACTGGATGGGCTGGGAGGGCTTTTCCAGCCTCAGGGATCCTGGGATTCTGTGTTTCATTTATTAAAATCAGAATAAAACATTTAGTAAGAGCTTGTTTGAACATTTCCTCAAATTTGTCCTTGTCTTTCTGCCCTCAGTTTTGGGTAATTCCAAGCCAAGTTGAGTTTTCAATGAGAATCAGTTCAATTTGATACATCCACTCTTTTGGACTGGCAGAGGATGTCTGGGATCTGTGGGGTTATCACACAGACAGTGCTTGGATAAGAGCAATAATACATCAGGAGGGAAATAAGCAGTAATACATCATTCAGTGAGGGAAAAGTAAAGAAGAAATTAAAATGGGAGGTCTCATGGCTGAAGTTGTCCCTCACTCACCTTTTTGCCTGTTTCTGTTCTTTTTTTCCCTGCCTGTGCCCTGGGTTCAGGAGTCTCAGCAGATGCTGGGCAGGTTGATTCCAGAGAAGCAGCTGCTGAATGATCAGCTCAAGCAAGTCCAGCAGAACAGTTTGCACAGTGAGTAGATTTGGGGCATGCCTGAGTTGGGGCAGGACAGGTTCCCTCTCTGCAGTGCCCCTGGAATTGCTCTTTGTGTGTTGCAAGATGCAGATGGGAAAATGTTGCTTTCTATGACCTGAACTGTTCCATGGAAGAAAATACTGACTTGCCAATGTGTTCAAAACCAGGGGATTCCCTTCTCACCATCAAAAGAGCCTTGGAAGCCAAGGAACTGGCACGGCAGCAGCTCCGGGACCAGCTGGATGAGGTGGAGAAAGAAACCAGATCTAAACTGCAGGAAATTGATATTTTCAATAATCAGCTGAAGGTAACCCAGGACTCGTTAAGCCTTTCTGAATGTTCAGTTGATTATTTTCTAACCTGATTGTGGAAAAAAAATGAACTGAAATGCTGAAGGATGTCAGTTCTGGGAGCATTCTCAAATCTGTCTGTTGGGGATTTTATTTAGTTTTTATTTTTAAGAAAATGCTGCTCAGCTTTCAAACTCAGGGTTTGAATCAATTTAATCTGCAGAATCTCTTTAGGAGGAAATTTGAACCCTGATTCCGGATCTATGACTGCAAATATGAAATTACCAATTTCTGTGCTTTTGCATCCAAGAAGTGCAGGACAAGGTCAGCAAATCTGCTGGAATCAGGACTTCAAATTGAAATCTTGAATAAAAGAGACTTGATTTTCTGCTGCCACACTGAATTTTTATGTGCTGTCCGTGTGCTGCTCCTTGTCCCTGAGTGTAGCTGTTTGTGGTTTCATGCTTTATTGCTCAGTCTTTGTTGAAACTGTGGTTTTTTGTGTATTTCTGCACAAGAAGTATCAGGGTTCTGCAGAGAGAAGTTGGAAATCAGTCTGTAGTTGTAAACTTTTAATAGCATTCATTTTTTCATAAAATATTCCAATGTTCAAGCACTTTATCTGCCAATTCCACTGGTGGGTTCTCCTGAAAGCTGACCAGAAATACTCAATTTCCTGCAAGGTGTCACAAATTGTGCTGCAAGTATTCAGCAGGAAAATCACTGTGATAGAGACATTAATGGAGTTGTTTTGAAAGTTGATCAACTGGGATTAAATCAAACAATTTAGGATGGAAGGTGGGGTTGAATTTAAGCAACAAATAGCTTGTTTAAATTAGAGTTATTAATAATTAGAGGAAAAATTAAAAGTGTGGCCCTGTTCTAAGGTAAATTTGAAGATGACTCTCCCAATCTGAGACAGGAAGGATGGAAGGGGAGAATGTCTGCAGTCCGACACAGAACAAACAGAATGGGCACAATTTATATTTAAAACACAATAAAATGGTTTAATCCTTGCTTAATTAATCCTCGAGGTTTAAACCTTGCTTAATTTTTCTTAGTATATGATTTTTGGGTACATCTTAACACGCTGTGCTTTTTGGGTATTATTTTTTTTAATGGAGTCCTTTAGAAGTAATAAATTGGACCAAAGGATATTAATTCTAAAATTAGTGCCAGTATTTGGTTTGATCATAAATTACCTAAACAGTATAAATGGGCACAGGGGGTGAACTGCCTTGGTATTGTGACAGTAGCAAAGAAGCATCCCCAAAACCAACCAATCAATCACCCAAAATTCAATCTTTTAAATATTGAAGGGTTGAAGTTCACAGATAACGAGCTGATGTTAATTAAAAATTGAAGTTGCCCATTAAACACAGATTTATCAGCATATGCCAGGAATCCAGGAATGCCTTGACTAGAAGCAAATGGTTTTGCAGTTTAACAGGAAAATTGGTTTCAGTTGATTGATAACGAGTTGTGGAGACACCTCTTTGGGAAGAGCAGAAAGGCTCCTCTGGCTTGAGGAGATTGTGGAATTCATCTGATGGGAGGAGCAGATCTGGTTCTGTACGTGGGGATTTCTGCCTTGCTGCAGCTTCCTGGTCTTTCTGGGAAGGGCTGAGTTCAGGAGGGGCAGTCACAGAATCCCAGAATTGTCAGGGTGGGAAGGGACCTTCAGGACCATCCAGTGCCATTCCAGCATCATCCCAAACCCTGTCCCCAAGGGCCACATCCCAACACCTCTGGGACACCTCCAGAGACAGCGACTCCACCACTCCCTGGGCAGCTCATCCCAAGGCCTGACCTCCCTTTCCATGAGGAAATTCCTGCTGGTGTCCACCCTGAGCCTCCCCTGGCCCAGCCTGAGGCCGTTCCCTCTCCTCCTGTCCCTGTTCCCTGGGAGCAGAGCCCGACCCCCCCGGCTGCCCCCTCCTGTCAGGGAGTTGTGCAGAGCCACAAGGTCCCCCCTGAGCCTCCTTTTCTCCAGGCTGAGCCCCTTTCCCAGCTCCCTCAGCCGCTCCTGGGGCTCCAGCCCCTTCCCAGCTCCGTTCCCTGCCCTGGACACGCTCCAGCCCTGGTTGTACCATGGAAACTGAGCAGTGGGAGCTGAATTCAGAAAGTTCTCCCTTCTGTAATTTCTTGAGATGTGCAAGGCGATTTTTGGGGGGCCTGGAGGATTTTAATACTGGATTTAAATCCCTGAGAAGGCACATGGACCTTTTTGTGGGCTCAGCATGGAAGGAGTAGAGAAACCCCTTAGAAGCTGCTGAGTGCAGCAGGATTTCTTGGCTGTTGTTCTTCATTGAATCCAGAATATCCTGAGTGGGAAGGGAGCCACAGGGATCACCCAGTGCCAGCCCTGGCCCTGCCCAGACCCCCCAACAATCCCAGCCTGGGCATCCCTGGCAGCGCTGCCCAAACGCTCCTGGAGCTCTGGCAGCCTCGGGGCCGTGCCCATTCCCTGGGGAGCCTGGGCAGTGCCTGGCACTCAAGATTTCATGCACAAGGCCTGGTGAAGGCTTTCCTGGAATCCTGGTTTTACTGGGATTTGTGTGAAGTGGAACTTCTCCAAGCACAGATCACTTCTCTCTTAGGTGACCATATCACTCCAAACCAGGTTGTTTAGGAACTTCCATGATTCTCACATACAATTACCTAAAAATCAAAAATCTGTGACAACTTTTAGGAACCACCAGTGGAAAAGTGACTGACATTGGAAATAGGTAGAAATTGGCTTGTAAACAATGCTAAATTAATAATTTCCCCAAATAGCAGAAGAACTTTTAGTTGAGTTCTCAGTTCCTGGGTGTGTACAAACAGCTGCTCCTGTGCTACCATTTGTGTGATTATCAGGCAGCTGGATAATGCTCACAATGAAATGTGAAATTTTTCAAGTTGTGAATCAACAATTCCACCACATGTGGGCTCTAAATATGATGAAGGCTTCTTGTAAATTAAGGGACAATAGGTCAAGATGGGAAAGATGGAAATCTTTCCTTTTAAAATACATTTTTGTCAAATAAATAAATTACAAACTCTGGGTTTAATCAAGGTAATTTTAGTTTACCAGGCAGCTTGTTAACACCACAGCAGTTTACAGGATGCTCTGGATTTATCTCCACGTTTGTGTGTTCTGCAGTAAGTGAATAGTTTATACCAGTGTTAAATTACATCATCTTTGCTGTGTCTTAATGATTAGGGAGATAAATGAGATTTTTTTTTTCTGCTGGATCCTTTTGTCATCCCTCCAAAACACTCAAAATTTTAACTGATTTAAATTCCTTCTGATGAGTCCTTTGGAATTGGAAATATTCATAGAATTTGATGCATTTCCAGCAGCTTTCAGGCTTACAAAATGTTATTAATATTTCAAATCAGGTCATTTTAATTGTAGTATTGGATATCTTTAGGTAGAACCACTTGGTTTCAGGAGATTGTTAGTGCCTGTTTGGCTGCTCAGGTATCCTTTGAAGTGAGATTTGGGGCATTTTACGAGATAACAGTCTTGTGGATTGGGCTGTATTTGGCTCTAAGGTGACTGAGTTTGTTACAAGGTTGAAAGTTTGGCCACTTCTTTGTGTCTTGAATTATGACTGAAGGAGTGAAACTTTCAGTATTCTTTAAAATTCTCAGCCTAGAGATCTAATAATATTGATATAGGTGTCAATAAAATGGAACCGGTCACTTGTTTATTTTAGGATCATAGAATCATGGAATGGTGTGGGTTGGAGGGACCTCAAAGCCCCTCCAGCCCCACCCCATCCACGGCAGGGACACCTCCCACTGTCCCAGGCTGCTCCAAGCCCCAATGTCCAACCTGGCCTTGGGCACTGCCAGGGATCCAGGGGCAGCCCCAGCTGCTCTGGGCACCCTGGGCCAGGGCCTGCCCACCCTCCCAGGGAACAATTCCTGCCCAGTGTCCCTGGATCTAAAGTGACCCTCCAAGCTCCAGGCTCGATGTGACTCCTGTCTCCAAGGTCCAAATGCCCATTTCCTATAACATGGAAGAATCCAGAATTTCTTGCTGCTGTTCCTGCCCAAGAGCACCCCAGGAATGAGTTCATGTTTCTGAAATAGTTTTGCTGAGAATTTTTTCCTGGTGCCTGGAAAAAGCAGAGAAGGCCCAGGAGGGCTGCAGCTGTGCCGGTGTTGTCCGTGTGTCCCGTGGCTGTCGGTGCTGTGTGATCCATGTGAACGGGGCACTCCTGCTCCCAATGCCTGTTTACATCTGAGCATTTCTTTCTTCCAGTCAGTGGCAGTGGAAGAGGCAATGCTGCAGTGCCTGGCGCTCCTCCTGGGCTGCATCCAGCACTTACACTCCTTCCCAAAGGTCTCCATGCCCTGCTCAGGCAGGACCCAGCTCTCTCTGAGTGAGGAGCCTCCTCCAGTTATGTGCTTCACTTTCCCTAAGCAGATGAGTGTGCAGTGTTTCACTGAGTCAGTGGTTCCTAAGGGTGCCAGCACCAAAACAAAACCGAAGGGAAGAGTTCAGCATTAGATTTTTATCCTTATTGCCTGCATGAGGAGTGTGCCTTGAATGGCAGCTTGGGCAAGATGTTAATGAGTGATTTTTATCTTTTGCTTATCTGGAACTTCAAGAGTTTTAAGTAAATTGCCTGTTTTGGTCATGATTTTCAGAATTTTTGAAAAGCAAACATTTGGGTGGGGGAAGTATCCCTACACAGCACTGTAATTTGTGATTCCAGGTAGGATAGAGGTGACAACACCCTTCCTTTGTCCAATTCCCCCAGGATGGGGTGAAGGGAGGAATTGTCTGCCAAGGCCAAAGCAGAGGCTTTGGGAGCTCGGGAATGGGGCAGGAGAGGGTTGCTCTGGGAAAGCTTTTGGGAGCACAGAACCACAGGGTCCTTTCCTCTGGGATCAAATGCTCTGCTTGTCTCAGAGGAGAAGATCTGATGGAAACCTTGTATTGTAATCCCTGAATATCCCAAGTGCTGTTGTCTTTCTGTCAAAAAGTCACAATCTGGGCCTAAACAATTCCATTTCTACCATGAAGGTTTTTGTAGCAAGTGACTTGTCTGTATAGAGTGAATATTGCTCTGCTCTATGAAATGCTTTAATTCCTATTCAATATGATGAATGTGGCTGTTGTAACATCTCAAAATTCTCCTTGTTGGTATTTTTGGAATTAAGTGCCAAGGTAACAATTTCTCTGCTTTTAAGGTAAGGCATTCCTTGTCCTGCACCCCAGGAACGAGCAAAGCCTTGGTGTGTCTTTGGAATTCCAGCACAGGAGTGGGACATGTACAGCTGGGAGCTGTGTCTGTACAGGATGAGTGTAGGGCTGTGCTGAACATCCAGCTGGAAGTGTCTTGGCTGTTGAAGTGTTACTGGAGTTCTGTTCAACTGGTTTCCAGTAGAACTGTGGGAGATGCTCTTCCTCCCCATCCTCCCACCTGGCAAAGCAGTGGAGCATCTCTGTTGCATGAGGTGCCCAGCACATCTTTGCTTCCTCCTGGCTGACCCAAAGAGGGATATATATGGGATTTTTTCATCTCCAAAAATGCTCCATCCAGTGCCAGCACGATGAACTAGGTTTGATTTTCTTAACATGCAGTTCTGTCACAGAAAAATCCCTTCACAGAACACTGACCCAGCACATCAGCTTGGCTGGGAGGGAATAGGGCTAAAATGTCTGTGGAAAATTTAAATAATTGTTAAAATGTCCCCTGAGATCCTGACTTAGCTGAGCAGGTAGATGAAATGACAAAACAAGCAATGAAAATAGTTTAATTATTTGTCCCAGAGTTGGCAGCAGCATTTACTGATCCTGCTCCGTGTACTCACAGCAGAATCTCCTTGCTCCAGGCAGACATGGGGGCATGGCTCAGCTGCAGCATTCCCAGTTTTCCATTTGGCCATGGAAGTGGTGAATATCCTGCATTTAGAGGTGAGACCCCTTAGGAGCTGCCCCTGGATCCCTGGCAGTGCCCAAGGCCAGGTTGGACCCTGGGGCTTGGAGCAGCCTGGGACAGTGGGAGGTGTCCCTGCCATGGCAGGGGTGGCACTGGATAATCCCTAAAATCCCTTCCAACCCAACCTGGCTGGGATTGTCTCAGCTGAAGGATGTCAATCCCAGCACTGCCAATGTTCTTGGAATTTGTACCATGCACTTGTCCGTGGTTTTGGTACAAATGAGGGTTCAGGAGGTTATGGAGAGGATGTGGGGACTGTGGTTCCCCCTGCTCATCACACTCAGGGAGATCATAAAACAAGGTATTGCCCAAACTGGGGTTATCCCTGGATTTCCGTGGGGTTCATGGGTTTAGCAGGGTTTTAATTCCAACTTCCCTGAGAACTGATTCTGTCCTTAATGATGCTGAGCTCAGTTTTCATTGAATTTACAACTGGGGAGCATTAATGAAATAAAACTGAGACCTGAAAACTGAGCCACAAGGATCAGCTTCCCTTTTGAAAATTTCGTCCCTGAATCACCTAAATTTTTTTTTTGTCCCTTATGGAATTTTCTCATTTGGGTCAGTGCATGAGGAATTCAACATGAAAACTTCCTGTGGTTTGTAGATTGTGAATTTCTGAAAAACTATCCAAATACTTCCAAGATGAACTGTTTCAATTTCACATGTACTGTATTTTCATTAAAAGATACCAGTTTTTTGAAGTGAACTATTTTCAGTGAAAATCCTCAGTGGTCATAGGTAGTTTTTCTTTTCTCCCCTGTAATACCGAGGAGTTCAGATGCAAAATTCCAGGTTATGCAAAGGAATTCCAGAAAAAAGTTGGATTTCTGTTAGTAGGTGTTAATGCAGCGAACACATCTTGAGGAAAATACTCTGTTTTTATTATTATTATTTATATTCTAATTTTTTCAGGCAATGTCCTTCCAGTTAATTAAGAAAAACCTGACTTGTATATGAATGAATACTCTCTGTACCATGGTTCATCCCAAAGACATTCCTTAAGGATTTCACTCTCCTGCATGTAAACCAATCCTGAAGGTTCTTTAGTAAATCAGCATTAATTGGCAAATGAAACTGATTAAGAGTTGCTGTTGTGAGAGCTCAGAGGGCAGATTTGTGTATGGAATTTAGTAAATGAATTCCACAAACCAACAAACAAAATAAAACAGAAGTGACTGTTCAGATTAAGCTTTGTCCATTTTTTAGAGTCCCATTTAAAGCATTTCTGGTTTCTTAACCCTTTAATGTCTCAGTTAAATAGATAAAACCAGGAAAACAGTAAGTGGTTCATAGACCCTGAAATGAACCTGAAATACCTGCATTTGGCAGGAGTGTGAGTTTGGACTGAGATCCCCAGCAATTCCCAGGTGTTGTTCCCTCACAGGGAACTCTTTGGGGCCATTAGTTCTGATTCACAGAGTGGACTTGTTTTCCGTTTTTTAATCCAGGAGCTGAGAGAAATCCATAACAAGCAGCAGCTCCAGAAGCAGAAGAGCTTGGAAGCTGAGAGGTTGAAACAGAAGGAACAGGAAAGGAAAACAGTGGAGCTGGAAAAGCAAAAAGAAGCTCAGAGGTAACAAACTGCTTTAATGGAGCCCTAAATGTGACACCTCCCCTGGCATCTCTCAGAAAATATTCCTGTCTGACTAAAACTTCCAGGGATGCAGGTGAGGTTTGTGTCCTCTAGTGCCACCCTCTAATGCTTGGGACATGGATTGGTTGGACACCAGCAGGAATTTCCCCATGGAAAGGGAGGTCAGGCCTTGGAAAGAGCTGCCCAGGGAGGTTTGGAGTGCCCATCCCTGGAGGTGTCCAAGGAAGGGCTGGAGGTGGCACTCAGAGCTCTGGGCTGGGGACAAGGTGGGCATCGGGCACAGCTTGGCCTCCATGGGCTGGGAGGGATTTTCCAGCCTCAGGGACTCTGGCATTCCATGAATCAGATTTTTTTCTCACACTGTTTTGGTCAGGAACTCACACTGTCCTTGGACAAAGTCTGTTCTTTGTAGCACACCAAGTGTGTGAGGAGCAGCTGCTTCTCAGGCATTTGTCCCTAACTCTGAAGAAATTCCAGGGGTGGAATAGGCCATGGAACAAACTGGAACACACTGGGTGTCCTTTAGATCTTCAGAGTTATCTTTACTGGGGCAAATTGTTTATAGCAGAGAAAATTTGTTCATTTCTTGATGTCTTGTCCTCTGGTGGAGGGGAAGGACTTGTTCACTCTAGCAGTTGGGAATGGGAAATGTTCCCAATAATTCTCTGGAGTGCTGTGTAAAATTTGCAAATACTTCTCCTCCTTGCCCTTCAACATCAGGGTAAGGATGGCCACATCCTGATTCCTGCTTTTTCCTTTCTGATTTGGCTGTTTGGAGTCTTACCTTGGGTTGGAACGAGATGATTTTAAGGTCCCTTCCAACCCAAACCATTTCATGAGTCTGTGATTCCTGGGAACCATTGTGTAAGGAGCTGCTGGGGAGTGGTTGGTAACTCACCAAAATAAAGTTAGGGCATGGAAAAGCCCTAGAGAGGAGGACACTTTGTACTGGAGATCACCCAAAAGCTTTGTTAGGCTTTGCTTTGAGTGGCTCTTCTGAATTGATTCCCCCAATTGTCCCCCAGGCGCATCCAGGACCGGGACAAACCGCGGCTGGAGCGGGGACAGCCGGAGGAAGAACCTCAGTGGCAAAAAAAAATCCAGGAAGATGACAAGCAAAAAAGGGAAGAACTACCCAAGAAGAAGGAAAGTGAGGATAAGGGGAAACAGGAAATGCAGGAGAAGCTGAGTAAACTCTTCCAGCCCCACCAGGATCCCAACAAGCCCGGCCAGGCTCCGTGGTCCAACGCAGGTAGGGTCCAACAGCAGGGAATGCTCTGGGACAGCTCAGTTCTCTTTTCCCATTTAACACAGAACAAGGTGGTGTTCAAGGTTGGATTGTTAGTCTTATTAAAGTAAATAATGCATGGACTGAGCTCTAGAATCCAAAAAGGGTTCTGTTAGGCATCACTGTTCTTCCCAAAAGGCTGGTGTTCAGCAGAGGGGAAAGCACAGTCCTGAGACTGCAGGGCAAGGGAAGAGGGAATCTCAGCTGGAAGGGGCTGGATGCAAGATGTCAAACACTGATTCTGTAGTTTTTATTTTGGTGTGGGATATAAGCCTTGGGATTTTTCAGAGTAGGAACAACATGTCATTTAGTTACCCTTTTCCTTTCCTGCCTTCCTTTGTTCACTGGACAAATGACCTGAAATCTAAACTTTAATCCCCCTTTCTCTGCTCTCCACACAGTCACTTTCAGATGAGAGCTTTTTCTGTGCATTGTATCCTGTTTTTTGCCTGTATTGGGAATCCTGCTTCCCTCTTAAGTGTCTTGGATACACACAAGGACTGTTTGGGAATGTGATACTGGTTTAAATATTTGTCCAAAGGTTTGCTTCACTTTTATGACTAAATCCTGCCCAGAGAGGCTGTGGACTCCCAGTTCCTGGCAGGTTGGACACTGGGGCTTGGAGCAGCCTGGGACAGTGGAAGGTGTCCCTGCCATGGCAGGGGTGGCACTGGGTGGGCTTTGAGGTCCCTCCCAACCCAAACCATTCTGGGATTCTATGATTTTCCCTGTTGTTTAGAGGAGAAAATAATAAAATTGTATTTAAATAATTAATTTTTATATTTCCCCTTGTGTGAAAGGGGAATAAGGTACTTCCTGCAGACCCTGCCAGGTTTGGTGATTCTTGTCTCTACTTTCACCCCATTTTCCAAGTGTTTAAAAATAAGGTGGTTTGATTTCTTCTCTCTGTATCTGTGTGTTTGTTTCCTTTGCTCAGAGAAAGCTCCTTTAACCATTTCTGCTCAGGAGGATGTAAAAATAGTGTATTATAGAGCTCTGTATCCTTTTGAATCCAGAAGCCATGATGAGATCACCATCCAGCCTGGAGACATCGTCATGGTAAGCAGGGATTGGGAAATTCCTTGAGAAAATTCCTTCAGCTTCTGCCATGTGTGATTTAAATTTTCTATGGCAAGAAAGGAAACTTCAAATCCTGAATATTTGGTTGCAGGTGTGTTGATACAGAATAATTCCCAATTTTTTAGGGATGTGGTCAGTGTGCTGTGTCAGACTCTGAAGCAATGTTTGCTTTTGTCTCTCTAAGTGATAATTCTGTGGTTAATGGCTGCAGGGATTAAGTGGGTATTAATATTAATTAATCATTAGTGTGTTCTTAAAATGCAGAATGAAAATTCCTGGGGGAATTCTTAAATACTGTTCACTGGGGGAGGTGTATTCCCAACAGTGTTCTACCCAACAAAATTGATCTTAAGAGCTTTTACATTTTAGCTCAGTTTAGTAACAGTGGATTTGGGAAAAAATACACTTTGTAGGCTCTCCTAAACTGTAAGGATTAATATTTTTTAAAAACCTGTTCTGAGAATTTGAAGCTTTTTGGGGTTGGTTTGGCTTTTTACTGATTGGGTGTTTGTGACACTGGAATTTTTTTTCTGGAAAATCCAGAGTGAATCCTGGCTCGGTGTCACTGCTGAGGACTCTGAGTAAGGATACAACAGGTTGTAAAGCTGCAGCAGGAAATGGTGTTGGGCAGCTGGGAAAGGGGAGAGGAGACATGGGGGGCACTGGGCAGGGCTGGGATGCCTTCTTTTCCTGGGAAATAGGGGGTGGCCTGGGCTTGCAGGTCATTCTGTGGGCAAGAGTGATCACTTTTAGGCAGACCTGCTGGGAAAATAACAATTTTCCCAAAATATGCAATTTTAAGAAGCATTTCACACATTTTTAAATCGAGATTTGCAGTGACAATAATATTTTTCCTCAAAATATGTGGTTCTAGGGAGCTCTGCACATATTTATCCCTGTAATTGCAGGGAAATAACATTTTTCCTCAAATATGTGATTCTAGGGAGCACTGAAATAATTTTTAAATAGACATTTGCAGGGAAATAACATTTTTCCCAAAATATGCAATTCTAAAGAGCACTGAAATAATTTTCAAAGACAGATTTGCAAGGAAATAAGATTTTCCCCCAAAATATGTGATTCTAAGGAACGCTGCACGCATTTTAAATAGAGACTTTGAGACCATCCAAGTCTTGTTGTCTGTTGCTTTTGGACTTGGTTTTAACCCCCTCAGCCCCAGCAGGGTACCCCCTCCTTGCTGCCTTTGTTTAAGTTACTTTTGCCCACAATGAAAGCTGGCTGCTGGGGGCTGCTCTAGGAAGCTGCTGTGAGTCAGTGCTGGGCTGGGTTGTGACCGTGCCTTGCTTTGCATCCCTGCTTCCCCCTGGAGGTGCGAAGGGAGTGGGTAAGTGCTGCCGGGGAGGCTCCATTTCCATCTCCAGAGCTGGTTCCCCTGCAGTTCCTTGGCTTTGAACCCACCCGGGCTCAAATTAACAACCACAGCTCGTTATCAAAAGTAATTCAGGCACCCCTGGACCGAGGTTTACTTTTGATGCTGCCTTTGGGCTCCTCCCTCAGCCCTCCCGTGTTTGTCCTGTGGTTCCAGAGGTCCCAGGGGGTGCCTTTCCTTGGAAAACAGCGATTTGCAAGCTCGGTGTGAAGCTGAGGCTGACTGTGGCATCAGTGCAGCTGCAGTGGAGCTGAAGTCCAGCTGGGAGCTTGCTGTGCCACCAGTGTTCCTTGCAGTACCTGTGTTCTGACATGGGCAGACAGCACTCCCACACTGGAACCCAAATTCTGACCCATGGCAGCTCCTGTCATGCAGCAGGGCAGGAGGTGCCACCCAGAGCCCAGGGCTGGAATCCTGGCTGGAATTGGGACTGCAGAGCTCATTCTGTCACAGCAGCTGGGGCTTTAACAGAGCTTGGGAATGATCTTTCCAAGAGTGTCAGCTCTTCGTCCTGGGCACGGACCCTGAGCCCTGGCTGGGGGAATCAGGGAGGAGGGTGGGCATTTATTCAGAAGGAAAAGGATTTGCCAGTCTGGGGAGGGCTCTGCTCTGCCTGACTCCTGGGAAAAGCCTGTGGCACCGCTGGATCTGGTGCCATGGGTTACAGAATTACTCTGGCTTTTTAATTCTCCCATTTTTTAATTACCTTATTCTTTCAATGTACTTTTAATTTCTTCCTCTGTAAGTTTAGATTGATTTTAATCCTGGCTATAACTCAACCAAGCTTTTGTGTGGGAACAGATACTCTTCCCTGAAAAATCTACAACAAATTTTAAAGACAGTTTCTCATCAGTTTTCTTAGTTATTGATTGTTGGAGTTGGAATCAATCTTCTTTATGTGATCCACAGAACTAAGGAGTTGTCAGCTGTGGCTCTGAAGTACAGTTGAATAAATAAAAAACAACCTCCCACACACTGTGATTCGCTATTCAGGTGTGCATTTAAAGGCTGATTGTGTTTTGGAAAAGAATAATCTGGGATTGTTGTTGGGGATTGTGGATGGTGGGTGTAAAAATATGAGGAAATTGGAACAAATTAGCTTAAAAAAGATCCAAAACAATTTATTTAAAATTCCAGTACTGTACTGCAAAACCAGATGTGACTGGTATTTTATATGAAGAAGAAACCAGAGCTGATATGAATTATGAAGTTGAAATTATCCTTCAAAGTGCCTTTTCATGAGTGTACTTAGAGAACTTAATTGGGTTGAATAAGCATAAATCTGAGTATCCTCATAGGCAGTTTCAGAATTATTGTAGCCCCAGACCCTCTCCTGAAGAGGCATTAATTGGACGGGTCTAAAACCTTTTGGTTGGGTTTTTTTTTTCCCCTTATGCCTGAAGAATCCCAGTGGTTTCTGTATGCCTGTGGTTCACCTCAAGGATGCTTTTTTTAGAGCATCTCCACAACCCAGATGTGCCTTTCCGGTGCTGTTTGTTTCCTTTGTGTGTGGTGATTGCAGTTCCTGCCCCAGTGGGTCCAGCTGGGTGACTCTGATCCCTGTGTGGATGATTCAGCCTCGGGTGCTTTAATCCCTTTCTCCCAGATCCACCCTCAGCTGTGCCCTTCCCTCTCCCATCCTGCTGCTTTCCCATCTCTGCTGCAGTGGAAATTTTGCTCTGCACTGCAGGAAAAGCACATGGAAGCGGTCAAGCACAAAGTGCCTTTATTTCTGGGATTGCCTTGGGCTGACAGGGATGGAGAGAGGAGGAGGACCCAAGAAACCCAGGAATAATAGATTGGTTTACACCAAAAGGGGAGGGTGGATGCAAATTCCAGTGGGAGGCACAGAGTCAATAAATGGCCTGAGGCAGAGGAATTTGTCAGCAGCACCTCTGAGGAGTCCAGAGACAGGGATCCATCTGTGCCCTGGGCTCATCGCAGTGTGGGCAGCAGGAAAGAGATTGGGATTGTGTCCCTGAGCCCCTGTGCTCAGGTGAGACCCCACCTGCAGAGCTGCCCCAGCCCTGGGGCCCAGCACAGGGAGGACGTGGAGCTGCTGCAGAGAGGCCAGAGGAGGCACCAGGATGAGCAGAGGGATGGAGCAGCTCTGCTGGGAGGAAAGGCTGGGAGAGCTGGGATTGTTCAGCCTGGAGAGGAGAAGCTTTGGGCTGAGCTCAGTGTGGCCTTGCAGGGCCTGAAGGAGCTGCAGGAACCATGGAGAGAGACAATTTCCAAGGGCTGGAGGGCCAGGACACAGGGAATGGCTTCCCAGTGCCAGAGGGCAGGGCTGGATGGGATCTTGGGCAGGAATTGTTCCCTGGGAGGGTGGGCAGGCCCTGGCACAGGGTGCCCAGAGCAGCTGGGGCTGCCCCTGGATCCCTGGCAGTGCCCAAGGCCAGGCTGGACACTGGGGCTTGGAGCAGCCTGGGACAGTGGAAGGTGTCCCTGCCATGGCAGGGCTGGAACAAGACAGGTTTCAGGGTCCCTTCTGACCCCAGCCATTCCATGATTCTGTGATTTTTAGCTTGGGAGAAAGAAAAAAGAAAAACTAATTGTCAGGGCCTCTTGCATTGCAAAAAGTTCATTACTGTGGAGGAGATGGGTTGTTTTCAGTAAAATTTCCATTTGCAGGATGTGTTTCTTACCTCTGTAACTTCCTGTGTCTGCAGGTGGATGAAAGCCAGACTGGAGAGCCAGGGTGGCTTGGTGGAGAACTGAAGGGGAAAACTGGATGGTTCCCTGCAAACTACGCAGAGAAAATTCCGGACAGTGAAGTTCCAGCCTCTGCCAAGCCAGCATCCGAGCCCTCTGCTGCTCCCAAAGTGTCCGTGCAGGAAACCTCCACCCCCCTGGGAGCCCCTGCCCCTCCTGAGGGTCCTGCAGCGGCCAACAACTGGGCAGACTTCAGCTCCACGTAGGTTTGGGTGCTGCTGAGCACTTCAGTGTGTGGAGTCCTTTGGAACTGGCACTGAACACAGGAGCCAGAGTGCAAACTAAAAAGACCTTTGAAGTGAAAGATGCTTTCTGTAGGAATCAGTTAAAATTGCAGCCCTGTGGGACTTGAGGCTGCTCCCATCACACCTGCCTGGGGACAGCAAGAGCAGGAGACATCCCCGAGTGAGGATGTGGGCATGGTGGAAATCTCAAGGTGTTCACTTTCCTTGGAACCACAGAATCCCAGACTGGTTTGGGCTGGAAGGGACCTCAAAGCCCATCCAGTGCCACCCATGCCATGGCAGGGACACCTCCCACTGTCCCAGGCTGCTCCAAGCCCCAGTGTCCAACCTGGCCTTGGGCACTGCCAGGGATCCAGGGGCAGCCCCAGCTGCTCTGGGCACCCTGTGCCAGGGCCTGCCCACCCTCCCAGGGAACAATTCCTGCCCAATATCTCACTTACATTTCCCCTCTTCCCGTGGGAACCCATTCCCCTTTGCCCTGCCACCCCCATTCCTAATGAACAATCCCTCTCCAGCTCTCTTGGAGCCCCTTCAGATACTGGAGCCTCCTAAATCCCTTTCTCCAACATTAGTTGCCACCAAACCTTATCAAAGGCTTCCAACTTGCTTATGTATAATATACTAATGGCAGAGGGAACATGAAAAGGTGATTTAATTCCTGATCACAGCATTAGTAAGACTGATGGAATTCGAACTCGTGCCCTTCCCTGGATGTCTTAACTCAGTACACTGGGCACTTTTATCAACTGCAGTTCCTTATCCTTTGGCCATGAAATCCATATTTATAAACTGGTATCTCAATAGGAGGCCCTGGCACAGGGTGCCCAGAGCAGCTGGGGCTGCCCCTGGATCCCTGGCAGTGCCCAAGGCCAGGTTGGACACTGGGGCTGGGAGCAGCCTGGGACAGTGGAAGGTGTCCCTGCCATGGCAGGGGTGGCACTGGATGGGCTTTAAGGTCCCTTCCAGCCCAAACCAGTCTGGGATTCTGTGTCTGAAGGAAAGAGATGTGAGAGGTCAGTGACGTGCAGGTGGGAAGATTTGAAACCAGTTTTGGAAAGAATGATTAATTATTTTTCCACTGTGTGTAATGCAGCCTGCACTGCTTGAACTTCTGTTTGTTGGGACAAATTTTACAGCTAAGAAATGAAAAAAAAACCTGTCCTTCAGTGGCAAGGACAAGGAGCTCAGTTTGGGGGTTGCCTTTGAAGATAAAGTTGTGGTTAACCAGTGTTTGATGCCACTGCTGTACCTGGAGTCACGGTGCTCATGGATTCTCATTGAAAAGAAATAATGTAGAATGTAGAAATATTTGTTCTGCGTGAGGTTATTTTTCTTCCTAGTGTTAAAAACAATAGGAATTACTTAATTCTTTTCTTTTTTTTTTTTCCCAGCTGGCCAGCAAACACCAGTGAGAAGCCAGAGAGTGATAACTGGGATGCCTGGGCAGCTCAGCCATCCCTGACCGTGCCCAGCGCGGGGCAGCTCCGGCAGCGCTCGGCCTTCACTCCTGCCACTGTCACAGGCTCGTCCCCCTCCCCTGTCCTGGGCCAGGTGAGCTCCTGGGCTCACCCAAGTGTTTTGAGCCAGCACAAAGGCTTGGAGACTAAAGTGTGAACCTCAACTATGCATTAAAACACTCACCTGAGATAGGTGAGCTCTTCCAGGAGGGGTGACAGGGAGGGNCTTCCAACCCAGGCCATTCTATGGATCTTTAATCCAGTGGCAACATCTGGGGCAGGATTTAACACAAAGCAGTTTCTGGTTTGCTATTCCAGGATGGCTTTTTTAGATCTTGGTGGTCCAGTTTTGGGTCACTTCCGTGGGGCTTTCTTGACTCCCATGACAACCTTCACTCCCGAGTGGGTTATGTGGTGAAGTGGAACAGCAGTGGCAGAGCTTCACAGCTGAATTCTGTCCATCTGTTCAGGCATTGCCTTTTCCTCAGTGGAACAACAAACTGTTCTTGGGAGCCCATGTGTTCTGGAAACTGCTAAATATCTACCTCGGGAAAAAGGAAATTGGAAAGTGCCATGGATAATTTGCAGCAAAGCATCATTTTCCATAAAATGGACTCTTAAGTCCTGCCAAAGAAGGAGGTTTCACGAGGGTTTATTACATGTGTATCTTAATTGTAAAAGTAATTAATTTAATCTTGATGATGTGTTATCAGAGAGAAATGCAGAAGGACTGTGAACAATTCTGGAATTACTTTGGAAGTTTAACTGATGCTTTAGTTGAGAGTCAGTCTGTATTTGTTGCTCTCTAAGCAGTCTAAGAATATAATTCCTTAAGCAGCTTTCTTGATGAAAGGTGGAGCATGACTGACTCTTCTCTCTCTCTCTTTCTGAAGGGTGAAAAAGTGGAGGGGCTTCAAGCACAAGCTCTGTATCCTTGGAGAGCAAAGAAAGACAACCACCTGAACTTCAACAAGAACGATGTGATCACAGTGCTGGAGCAGCAGGACATGTGGTGGTTTGGGGAGGTGCAGGGACAGAAGGGCTGGTTTCCCAAATCCTATGTGAAGCTCATTTCAGGCCCCATTAGGAAGTCAACGAGGTATTTTGTTTGCTTTTCCTGTCCTTTATTGCTCTACTGGGATGGAAGGAAATGGGAAGAGCTGCACACTTGAATTTCAAAGTTCTACCCTGTAAAAGAGCCCTTTTTTTTTTTTTAATCTGGAGGGTTTTGACTTCCAATCCTGAAAATCTATGTCAGCAATAAGAAAACTGACCTCAGTTCTCCTTGGGTCTTGCCTCACCAACAAAAGATTAATTGACCTTCTTAATTTTATGTGACTTGCAACTGAAAGATGAGTGTATTGGACTTTATGAAGTACAGCTGTGTAAGTCAGAGCTTCTCTCTCCCCGAAATTGAAAGGTATTCCTCAAATCTAAATCACTTCTCATTATTCTTGGAGGATTAAACATTTAAAATCTCATTTTGTGCGATGTGAAGGCAACATTAGCATTAGGAATACAAATGAGAATGATTTCAGATCATTTTTTTTCCTGAGGAAAAAGAGGAGATGTAGAAAATTCTGTATTTAAGGCAGTTGCTTAAATGTGACCATGACATGATTCAAAACTTTATTTTGCACATTTCCTGTCTCTTTTTTTAAAACCCAGGGAGTTCCTTGTGGGTGCACGCGCAGCTTTGAGTTTGAAATAGAACAATAATTTTTATCTGAAGAGATTGAATTTCTTAAATAACCATTATTTTCTTCTAAAGCATGGATTCTGGTTCCTCAGAAAGTCCTGCTAGTCTGAAAAGGGTAGCATCCCCAGCAGCCAAGGCAGCGATGTCAGGGGAAGGTGAGTCCTGGCTGGGAGCCTCTTACTCTGGCATTGAACACAAGAACTCTGCTTCCTGCCCAAGTCAAGAATCAGATTTTGGTGTTCCAGTGGTGGTAAAATCCAAGTGCAAATCAGTTTGTCTCTAGAATAATTGAGGATTTTTATTATTAGAGTAACCATTTATGTTTGTTGTGTATATGGAAGGAATAATTTCCCATATCACAAAAGATATGAAACTATCTTTTGTAGTTTGTACTTTTCCCAATATTTCTGGTTTTTTTGCCATATTTTGGTAACATTTTCTGATCTGGAATGGGTTTTTACAGAGGGCCCACTAAGCACATCTTTCCATGTGTCCATGATGTCAGGAATTGGTAAATGTCTCAGTGTCCCCCAAAGCTCATTAAAGCTCTTAATTAAGGCAGTGACAGTCACTTATAGAATTTTGGCATCCTTACGGTCAGCCCCATTTTAAAGCTGGAGCCTGGGGCACAGACACTGAATTATCAGATAATTTGCAGTCCTCTGAAGGGTTTTAAAAGGGGAATTCCTGGTTGTTGCCACCCTTCAGCTGGAGGGGAATGTCCTCACATGAGCTGCCTTAATTCTTAATCCTCTCCAGTGCGGAGTCAGCTAAAAGTTAATTAAATCACAGGCAGAGGAAATCAATTAATCTAAATGTAGGTTACAGGAACATTCGTGTATCGTCCCTACAGCACACCTGAAGTCTGTAACTGCAATTCCAGGTACAGTTTTAGGTACATTTACATTTAATTTGCCTCTGGCATGAGCACCACAGAAACTAAAAGGAGGGAACAGCAGAGAAAAGGGAGATAATCAGTTATTTCAAAGTACAGCTGCTCTTGCTCAGTAAATATTCCATAGAATCCCAGGTGGTTTGGGTTGGAAGGGACCTTAAAGGTCACCTTGTTCTGGTTTTCCTCATATTTGAGGAGAAGGAATTGTGGACATGCAGAGTCTTGTCACAGGTGGGATATCTCAGGTGTTGTGTTTGTATTAAAAAGGAACACAACTTTTGTTTAAACACTTCAAAAAAGCTACAGTTTTGAGAAATCATAAAGCAGGGATTTAACATCTTCTGTTGAGAGGATTGAAGAAGAATTCATGTGAAGAAGGTGATTTTTAAGGTGTTAGACTTTCCACCCCAAACTCTGAAAATTCCACAATCCAGAAACTGCTGGGAAACATGTTTAATATCCAAATGAATGATTTATGGACATTTTAGTGATAATAGCAAATTACATACAACCCCCCCCGAGGCAGCCTTTTGACAGATCCTATTCAGTTCTGATAGATATAACTTTATTCATTAAATATTGATGTTTCTATGAGTAATAAAGAAGAAACGTGCCTTCTGCCTAACCCCTGCCGTTGATGAGGTTTTGCAGAGGCTCCCTGAGGGTTTCTCAGGAGTTTGCCATGTGCTGTATTTCCCTTTTCCAGAGTACATTGCCATGTACACCTACGAGAGCTCGGAGCAGGGAGACCTCACTTTCCAACAAGGTGACCTGATCCTGGTGACAAAGAAAGATGGTGACTGGTGGACGGGAACGCTGGGTGATAAATCAGGAGTTTTCCCATCTAATTATGTGAGACTCAAAGATTCTGAGGTAGAGAAATGTTTTCTTTGGGGTTGTAGTGGTAGCTGCAAGGCAGGGCATCGTAAGGGAAATTAAAATATGTTGCAGATTTCCTGACAGAGATTGGAAAGGAAAATCAATGACAATAACAACAATAGTTGCATTTTACAGCTTAATATCATAAATAACTTGGGGGATCATCCATTAAAAGAATGCCTACATTAATGGTGCACTTGGCAGTTTTGTAGACACTGATCAGAACAGCCATGATTATTTTATTGCCCTGGTAAGTTCTTAATGGCTGAGCTGGATCTTACTGCCATTATGTAAAAAACCCCAAAAATCCGGAGAGTAATATTTCAGTCTATTCTATTTTTTTTTCCTATAATTTCTTGCAATCAAGGAAAACAAATTTTGCACCCAAACTGGGCTAACTACTGTATTTATTTGACAGCTTTTGACTGAATAATGGAGGTTCTGTTTCATCTCTTTTTATCTTGAAATAATTCCATAGAAACAATCCTTTTTTTTTTTTTTTTCTTTTCCCTTTCTTTTTAGGCATTCTAAAGAGAGATGTTTTCTCATTTATATGGCTTGAAAGGATAATTTATTTACCAGTAGGAATTAGTTTAGATTCAGAGTTGGGTACATGGCTGATCTCTTGATGAGAAGGATTCTAGTTTATATCTCTGGAATAATGGGGGGCTAAAGGTAAATAAATAAAAACCTGCATTTTGGGGAATCTGGATGGTAAGGCACAAGAACTCTGAAAGACTCTGCAACACAGAGCCTGAGCAGAGTCACCCCTTAAAACCATTCCTGCTGTGGAAAAGCCAAAGGATAAAACCTGCAGTGAAATCTGCAGCTGTAGGAAACCTTTCAAGGGGAAATCTCTGGAGTGTCAGGAAATTCCAACAACATCCTCTGGGACAGGATTAAAAAACTTGTAGTTCGTGGTGTTTAGTATTGCAGCCCTTGGGAGAGATGGGATTGGGGCACTGTTGGGCAATCCTTGTGGAGAGCTCCGGTGTTTCATTTGGAGCCCCTTTATCTCAGAGAGCTCAGTTTGGTGTTTCTGTGAGCTCAGCTTGTCTGGGGCTGCACCAGCTCAGTGCACTTTGCCCAAGAGTGCTCCAAGTGCCCTTTTTGCTGGTGAAAATCCCACCTTCAGCTCAAATCTTGATGAGAGAGGGAGGAAAAAGCACAGAGCTGGTGGAGCCCTCGCTCCTGGGCTGTTGTTTTCATGCCAGGGTTCCTGTGCCTGCAGGACACGGAGCTGGCTCCAAGTGGGGAATTGGGTTTTGCTCTCCAGCGTGGTCCCAGAGCCAGGTTTTGCAGAGGATTTCACAGTCCTGGCTCTCTGGTCACTCAGATGTGCTGCTGTGCTTGGACAGCTGCCTGGGGTGGAAAATGTTCTGAAAAGAGAAATAATATAATGTTTTCTGCACTACTGACAGGCCCAAAGAAAAGCAGGGTGATCTTTTAGCAGCAAGGACAGAGTTTCTAGAAATGACTCAAAATCTCAATGGTTTCTACAGCAGAAGAATTTTTTAATTTGTTCTGTGCTAGGCCCAGGCTGTGCCCATTCACCTCAGGGTGCTAAAATAAACCATTCCCTGTCCCTTCAGCTTATTAAAAAGGTGGGAAAGTCTTTGTTCTTCAAAGGAACAATGGCACAATGCTCCATTCTCAGGGTTTTTGTCAGGGTCAGGTGGATGGATACAGAGTGAAGCAGGGTTTTATTCTGGACACTGGTGAGAATTCCCTCTGTGGGGATGGAGCTCATGGGGGGCTTGGAAACCCGACAATTTCAACACATCTCTGGTTATAAAACTTTGCATAAAAGTTGAGAAAATAATCCCTGAATGGATCAAGGCAGGATTTGAAGGGTCCTGCTGTACAACACAATTGGCAAGTCCTTGCTGGGGTTTATTAAACTGACAAAGTGAATTCTGCTCTGCTGGTCCAGGAGACTTCATCCCTTGTCACAAAATCCCCTCAGATGTTCAGTGAGTGCCCCAGGTGTGCAGGGAGAGACAGAACAGGGTCTGTCCTCGCTGCTGTGTCTTCTCTCAGCAGAAGGAACAGGAAATGCTTCTCCATCGTCTGAATGGGCCAGAAACTGGGACCATCCTAAATGCATTATTTATGAATTTATTTATTGAAGTGCTGCAGGACTTCTCCATGTGTTTCTTCTGCTTTTTCACTGAGGATTCAGAGAATCCTCAGATGCAATTCAGACTCAGTCTGGTCAAGGTGATTTTGAAGCTTTTATTTTAAAATCATCTCTGTGTTTCACAGTAAAGATGATGTCCCAGCCTGTTTGATCTGTCCCTGTGCTTCTAATCCAGCAGCATGGATGCTGACCAAGGGATATTTGGGAGGAGGGTGTTCTCTGAAGGTCCAGTCACTTGTTCTCTCCTGAGGAGGGCAGAGGGTGCTCCTCTGCCAGAAACACTTCCAGAGCAGGAGGAATTCCTGGTATCACCCTGTCAGTCCTTTGGTTCCCCCCATTTCATCCCCCTCTGTGGGGCTGTTGGGACCATCTTCCCTTGTCCCCAGACCTGCACTGGGATTTGCACCTGATCCCCGTGTGGGGCTTTCCCGGGTCCCTGCTCTGTGAACACAGCTCACAGTGGTGCAGGGGAGGCTGGAAAACTGAGGAGAATCAAATGAAGCCAGGGAGGAGAGGAAGATTTGCTGCTCTTGTGGGGTGTGACTGTAATAATCTGACAGTGACAGCAAAGGAGCACTGAGACATCAAGGCAAGCTGAGGATGTCTAATAATGCATTTTATAGGTGACTCAAAACCCACACGTGGGTTTGAATGGCCCTCTTCTCTCAGCCACTGAGCTGTTCTTTAGTTACTCCTCAGTTTAGCTTCTGCCAGAATCCCCAAGTTTTCAAAGCATCAGTTGATAGGGAGAATATGGAGGAGGAAACTCTACTTTTCCACAGAGGAGTTAGGATTCTGTGGAAACCTTGATGTTGGCTCCAAGTTTGTAAGGAGGATCCTGAAGGTGAAGAAGGTGAAGTTGAGGGAGGTGGAAATGTTGAAGGCAAGAGGACATTTCTGGTTCCCCAACATTTCTGACCAAAGTACAGTTTAGATTCAAGTTGCTGTTATCCACCTCAAACCTCTTTACTGCAGGACGTAAAACTGTCAGTGGCCTGGGAGGAAACTGCAGGAATTATTGAGGGGAACTGCAGGAATTGCACTGATCTCAGGTTTTGCTGGATTTCTTGTGCCTTTTTAAAGGCTTTGCTTTCCAATCCCTTGGCCTAGATGCTGATGTTCATCCCTCACCTCACCCTGCCAGGATGCAGGGAGTTTGCAATCCAGCTGTTTGGAGGGCTGAAAACTTTTTTTGTTGTTTTAGCTCACTTTGACAGAATTCCCATTCTGTAGATCCATGGATTTGGAATTACAAATGGGATAGACTTTGGAATTACAAATGGGATAGACTTTGCTATTTGCAGCCCATGAAAGGGAATAAAAGTCTGCACTTCTGCATTAACAAATCATCCACTTCATGCTTGGTATTTATTGCCATCTAAAATATTAAGGATTTCTGTAAGAACAAAATTTCCTGTGAGTTTTTGACTCCCATGCTTGTTGAGTTGAATGAAGCTTTGTGAATAATTTTCATGTACCAGAGAAAGAAACCTGAGTGCTAAACTTGCATCTTGTTCTCCATTTCAAGGCTCCAGGAGCAGCTGGGAAAACAGGAAGCTTAGGGAAGAAACCTGGTGAGTCAAATATTGTGACAGCACCTTCTCTCTGTTCCTAAGTGTTTCATTCAATGGCAACAAGACCTTCTTAATGAAAATAAAGTCTGTTTGCTCTTGGTCATCCTGGAGTAGTTTGCACTGATGAAAACCATTATAAAATAACTGGAATAAATGCAGTTAATAAATAATGTAACTAATAAAAGAATTCATCCTCTCTAATCATTCTAGCGTGTCAATCACTAAATAACATGTAGCTAGAGAATAAAATCTGCTTGCTCAAAAATGAATGTAAACTTCCTGATGGATTGCTCAGCAGAACAGTGGGGGCCATTCCCCCTTGTCCTGTCCCTCCACTCCTTGTCCCAAGTTCCTCTGCAGCTCTCCTGGAGCCCTTTTGGGCACTGGAAGGGGCTCTCAGGTCTCTTCTCAGTAATTCAATACTTCAAAAACCAAAATATAAAAGCCCTTAATGGAATGAAGAATTGAACCCATTTCTGGGTTGTTTTATTGTAACCTTTTTTTTTTCTGAATACTTTTCTCTTAACTTTCTGCTTCTCTGTGCCCTGCAAGAGCTGAGTGTGAAAATTGTCATTTGTACTGGAACTTGTTTAACACACAGTCCCCAGTAAAGCTCCTTTATGCTGCTGGGGGGAGGAGGAGGATGTCCCATACCTAAAGCCTTGTAAACCACTTTTTGTAGACAAAAATGAGACATTTCTTGTTCTGAGAGAGATACAAAGTATAAGGTTTTTGCTCTTCCACTGTGACCTACTGAATATTGTAACTGCTGTGGTAGCAAGGGAGGGTTTCCCGATTTTCACGAATTCCCACCATTCGTTTGTTTGTTCATTTTGTCTCCTCAGTGGCTCTGGTGTGGAGGGATTATTGGGATTCTGTGGAAATCCTGCAAATGCAGGGAGCTTGCAGCCTTTCCAGCAGCAGAGCCGTGTTCCCTGCCCAAGAAATCCTTGGCCTTGCCCAGGACAGACTCTGCTCCTGGTTCTTCTCTGCTTAAACCTTTCACTCTCCTGGCAGCACCTGCTGTATTTCACTTAGAAAGTCCTTCTTCTGCCTTCTGCTTTCACAGCTAAGAAACCTGGAGAGGGACTGGGGACAAGGGTTGGAGGGCCAGGACACAGGGAATGGCTTCCCAGTGCCAGAGGGCAGGGCTGGATGGGATCTTGGGCAGGAATTGTTCCCTGGGAGGGTGGGCAGGCCCTGGCACAGGGTGCCCAGAGCAGCTGGGGCTGCCCCTGGATCCCTGGCAGTGTCCAAGGCCAGGTTGGACACTGGGGCTTGGAGCAGCCTGGGACAGTGGAAGGTGTCCCTGCCATGGCAGGGGTGGCACTGGCTGGGCTTTGAGGTCCCTTCCAGCCCAAACATTCCATGATTCCATGAATTGGTGTGCTAATCCCAGATCCAGGTTTAAAGCACCTTTATAACTCAGCTCCAGGCCTTTTCGTCACCTGCCTGACTCCCCCCTGTCCCTGCCTCTCCCTGCTGCCAGATCCCAAGGGAGGTTCTGCCATAGTTGATCCCTGTGCCATTTGCAGAGCCCTCAGATTGCTCCTCATCCTCCTCATGCTGCTCATTTGTATCTCAAATCCTTCTCTGACAATTTTTAATTTTCCTAATGGTCCTTTCCTTCTGAATTTCACATCAGTCATTTGATCGTTCCCATGCTGGGCTTCAACTCTTTGTTTCTTCCCTGCACCAAACCTTCCCTCAGTTCCCAGCCTTCCAGGGTTTATGGATTCCTCTGCCTCCAGCTGCCTTTGGAATGAATCCCTAAGGGATGAGTTACTGTCCTGGGATCCCACAGGGAAGGTTCAGCAGCAGCACCACCACTTTGGGTGTGTTAAACGTGTTCTCCTCACCCTGCACGTGGTTTGGTGGCAGGGCTAAGCCTGGCTTTGGGAGAACACTAAAATTCCTGGAGCTCCTGTCAGTTCCAGTTGGATCCAAACGTGGGTTAACCCTGTGGGGACCGAAATTATTCCACAATCTCTGTAAAGGAGAATTAACTCCACCATCTACTCTGGGAAATTTCCTGGAATTTGGAGCTCCCAGTTCCTCTGTGTCCCCTCGTGCTGGGAGGGGACCAAACAAAGCACCTGCTCTGTGAGAACCTCCATGGAATAGAGATTTCCACATAAATCCTGTTTGCTGCATTTGGAAAACATTCATTTTTGGGTCAGGTGGTGAAAAAATTTTCTGCCAGCCTTAATTTGCATTTCTTGGTGCAACTTCATTATATTGTCATTGATGGGTCTCCTCTTCTTAGGGAGTCAGTCCAAAGATGTATTTATTGGAAAACACTGGATTTTAAGAGCTGTACAGTTCTAATAATAAAAATAATAATAATAATTGTTATTATTATTCTCTATTTCAAACTTTTTTGGTCTCCTACTGTAGAGCTCCTGCACCTCTGGTTTACTATTTATTTACTCCTGTAGTGCTCTGAACCTCTCATTTATTTTACAGCTGCCTCATGTATTCATGGAAATACATAAATCCATGACAATTTTATTGAAAAAAATAACACAGCGTTGTAGCAGAATAATGATGGGTAAAAAATGTTCAGGTTTTTTCAGATTAATCTTCTTTTTCTCCTCTGCTTCAACAGAAATTGCCCAAGTTATTGCCTCTTACACAGCAACGGGCCCAGAACAGCTGACTCTTGCTCCTGGCCAGTTGATTCTCATCAGAAAGAAGAATCCAGGTGGTTGGTGGGAAGGAGAGCTCCAAGTCAGTTCCTTTTTTTTTCCCTAGTAAAACTCCACATAAAGAAAATGCGTTAATTTTTAGTGGTTCAAATTGCTGTGTGTGTCGATGAGAAATAAATTGGACAGCGTTCTGCAGCCCAGCAGTTCCCAATAAAGCCCTTTCCAAGGATGCACACACCCCTTGCCATCCCTGGATTTGGGATAAGCTGGGAGGCAGGAGAGCAGCGGGAAATCCCTCGGGTGTTTCCCTGGAGAACCCTCAGCAAGGAGGGGAGTTTGGGGCTTGGTTTGGCTGCTTTGGATCCTCCCCGGTGTTTTTGAGAGTAGAACTTGGCAGTTTGGTTCCACTGAAGGAGGCTCTGTGTGGTTTGGGGTTTTTAGCAGGGAACAGGAGATGGGAAAACGCCATTGGTTTATTTGTGCAGATCTCAGACTAATTCAGTTATTGTTTCCACTTCGTGCCTGCCCTTTTTGCCTTTCCTGGTGATACTTTTGTTTCATCTCTTGTGGAGGAATCCCCTTCCAGGATTCCTTTGGGTTCTGCTCTCACTAACCTTGATGCTGTTGGTAACATTTAGCTTTGAAGAGTCTCCATTAAATGTATTTTAAGACAGAAAAGAAACTTCTCTGGGCAAGAGCTGCCACAGTTATCACTGAGCAGCTGCTGCGAGGCTCTGAAACAATTAAATTCTGGTTGTGTAAATACTCACATGTAACTCTGAATACTTTAATGTCTTACATGTGGTTTTACAGTTGGGATTTATTTCATTAGGAGTCCCATTTCTGTTCTTTTTATTCCTGTTCCACACTTGGGGGTCAGAGTGAAAGGAAAATAAGGTAAATGTTTTAAGCATTACATTGCTGGTTTAATGTAGGATTCAAAAATACCTTAAATGATCTAAATATTCTTTAGATCAAGTGTTTTCCTTTTTAGTAAAGATTTAGACAAAAGTAGTTAAAGAATAGTTAATCCATTAGATGATTTTTTTTCAACAAAGTTAACATTAATCTGTTTTTAAAAGGCAAAATCCTTCCTGCCCAAAATGCCAACCTTATTCTAACACAAACAGAGAATAAACAGTTAAAATCATTCTTGATACAGTTTAGAAACTGGGATTCAAAGTTTTGGAGGAACCTTTTTTACTGTAAGGAATTTTTATGGATTTGATTTGCAATGGACATTGGAAACAACAGGATGAGGTTTCCTGCTTTGGTGACACAAGGGATTGAAAGGCTTGGATATGGTTCTGTGAAAGAAAAGAGGAAATTTGGATTCTTAACCTCTGTTTAAACTGTCACAATCTGGGGATCTATTCAAATGTAATTCTTCACATCATGAACAAGCATTTAATAAGATTGTATATTAATATTATAGCATTCAACTAGTGCCCCAAAACCAGCTGAGCTTTCCCTCATAAATCCCCCTTTCCTACCCCAAGATAGGCTGTTAGCTGCAACCCTGGCTGCCTTGCCCTGCCCAAGGCTCCGGGCTGTGAGCAGCGCGCTGTCTCCGCAGGCCCGCGGCAAGAAGCGCCAGATCGGCTGGTTCCCGGCCAACTACGTGAAACTGCTGAGCCCAGGCACCAGCAAGAGCACCCCCACCGAGCTGCCCAAGCCTGCAGCACCCTCAGGTGAGCCCTGGCTGCTCCTGGCACCCCTTCCCTGGGTCCCTGTGCCTGTGCTGTGCCCTCAGCTGGGAGGGGCTGGGTGCTCCAGGGCCCTTGGGACGTTCCAGCATCCCCCAAACCAAACCATCCCATCCCATCCCATCCCATCCCATCCCATCCCATCCCATCCCACTGACTGTGGGACAGGAGCTCTGGGATGTTCCACCATCCCCCCCAAACCATCCCATCCCTGCACTGGCTGTGGGACAGGAGCTCTGGGATGTTCCNCCATCCCATCCCATCCCTGCACTGACTGTGGGACAGGAGCTCTGGGATGTTCCTCCATCCCCCAAACCATCCCATCCCATCCCTGCACTGACTGTGGGACAGGAGCTCTGGGATGTTCCTCCATCCCCCAAACCATCCCATCCCATCCCTGCACTGGCTGTGGGACAGGAGCTGGAGAGGCTCAGGAGGATCCAGGGCTGGGCACCTGCAGAGCCTCCCCTTTGTCCTGAGGTGACATTGGACAAACCCCCACCATGGAGAGGGAGCGTTTCTCCTGCACTTCAAGGGTTATGAAAGGACACAGGAGCCACAGAATGTGAACATTTCCACAGAATCACAGCAAGGCTTGGGCTGGAAGGGGCTTTCCAGGTCACATTCCATGACCCTGTGTTTGTGGAACTGGTGCTGGCTGGCCCCTCTGATGGTTGTTACAAAGATCCAGAAAATGCCTTTTCTAAAGCCCCATGAATTTAGGTTTAAAATGGTTACTCAGCAGTGAGACACAAACTTTTACATGGAAATATGATGAGATTTTTTAATGTATTTTTGAAATTATTTCGGTTTTGACAATCTGGGACTTTCCCCACATGCTAAATTTTACAGAATAAACTTTTTTAGCACTTTTTGCATTGCCTGCAGAACATAAATCTTAATTTAACTGTAATTTAAAAAAAGAGAGAGAAGCTGTTTGGCAAATAAGTTGCTGGCTCGGTACAAGGATGAAAATAAAATTTTAGGATTAATCCACTGGAGAGAACCTGCCAGCAAGGCTCATTAATAGAAGTCTGGTGTCTGGTGGGAAAAACCAGAAGCCCTGTGGCCTGGCAAAGAGAAAACAGCAGAGGAATAGAGGGGATTATTTATTTAACTAAACAGTCCTGCTGCTTTAGAGAATTCAGGAAAGTGCTTTGTCAGAAGTGAGCAGAACCAGCTGTATTCTGAGACTGGATGAGTTCCACTGCAAGGAAATAGAAAATCCGCTGCTGGAACCAGTCCTGGGGTGCCAGAAGGGCAGCCTGGATGGCTTGGGATGCTTTTTGTCCAGTTCTGTTAATTTTCTCTCATATTTTCCAAGATTTTTGTGTTCTGAAAACCTCAGTGGGACAACAAGGACATCACCATTGGCTTTCTTTTGGATTATGCAGCTTCCAATAGTGGAAGTTCAGATGTGTCCCAGGTTTTTCTGTCCACTGACCAGTCCTGGTGGGGGGTTCCAGGCCAGCTTGGAGCAGCCTGGGACAGTGGAAGGTGTCCCTGTCCATGGCAGGGAGGGGACTGGATGAGCTTTAAGGTCCCTCCCAACCCAAACCGTGCTGGGATTCCATGAAACTCTTTGGGATTTTTAAACCCTTGGAGTCAGTTTGGGTGGGGCTGAGCTGAACCCCAGGGTGGGCACAGCAGGGGCAGGGTGGGCTCAGGTCACTGCAGGGTCCTGGAGCTGCCCTGAGCCATGGGCAGTGTCCAGAGGTGACCTCTGCATGTGGGCAGGCTCAGGCTGGATTTTGGGGAAAGGTTCTTCCCCCAGAGGGTGCCGGGCGCTGCCCAGGCTCCCCAGGGAATGGGCACGGCCCCGAGGCTGCCAGAGCTCCAGGAGCGTTTGGGCAGCGCTGCCAGGGATGCCCAGGCTGGGATTGTTGGGGGGTCTGGGCAGGGCCTGGGGTGGATCAGAGCTCCCCGGGGTCCTGCCCAGCAGGATGCCCTGCGCTGGGGTGGCTGCAGCCCCCAGGTGACCCCTGTCCCTTGCAGTGTGCCAGGTGATCGGGATGTACGACTACAGCGCCCAGAACGACGACGAGCTGGCCTTCAACAAGGGCCAGATCATCAACGTGCTCAACAGGGAGGACCCCGACTGGTGGAAGGGGGAGGTCAACGGCCACGTGGGGCTCTTCCCGTCCAACTACGTGAAGCTGACCACGGACACGGACCCGAGCCAGCAGTGTGAGTGTCCCGCGGGCGCGGCGGCTCTCAGGTGGAACATGCAGCATTGCCGGGCCCCGCGCAGCCCCCGCTGCCCCTCGGGGCCCCGGGCCCAGTCTCTTTGAAGACCTTCTGGCCCCCCGTTGTGTTTGGTTGGTTTCCTTCCCATCCCCGTAGCACGTCCCCCCCGCCCCCGATCATTTCTGCTCCATGCCTTGCCATGCCTGCCTCATTTCCCTAGCTTGAATTTGCTCATTGTTTTGTTTTGCTTATGTGTTGTTTTCCTCCTTTTTCTAGGAATCATATGTTGTCCATCCCCCACTCAGGCTTGAAAGTCCTCAAAGAGACCCACTATCCCATAGCAGTGCCCAGAGGGATGATGGGAGATGCAGCCTTGATCATGTGGCTTCCAGCATGATCATCTACTGCCTTCTGAGTCAAGAACACACTGCACAGCAGTTTTACCTCATTTGACATTTAGTTGCATGGAATCGCAATGGTTGAGTTAATTACCGACAAAATTAAACTGATTCAAACAAAACAAAACAGAAACACACACGCACACACACAAAAAAAAAAAAAAAAATCAGAGGATAGTGGGTCCTTTTGTGGCTTTCAGAGTTACCAAACTAATTTTTCCACCTTCGCACAGGTGCTTTCAGTAGTTTTAAAAATTATTTTTTAAAGATATATTTTAGCCTTTCAAAGGAAAAGTATAAATTAAATTTCTTCATTGCAATTTTGTTTGTGCAAAAAGACCCACTATCAAGGAATGCTGCATGTGCTATTAAAATTGTTCCAAATGTCCATGAATTGGAGACTTTATGTATCTTTCTTTTTTATTGTTCACTTGTCCAGTGTTGTCAATATGTCTCTTTTTTTTTTATTATTTTAATTTTCTTTTTTTTTTTCTTTTTTAATTACAAAAGAACAGAAGGAGTTAAAATCAGTTTAAGGAAGTTTAAATGTGCCCAGTTCCAGGTATTTTGTTGTAGTTACTGTACTGTTTGTATCAGGTGTTGTTGTTGAGTGTGTAACCCATTGTGGAGAGGAGAAACGCCCTCCTCCCGTGCCAGAGACAAACCCAGAGTGATGTTTTACCCAGCTCTGTTGATTTGATTTTGCACATTACTTGTAGCTGCAAACAGTTAGCAAACAGCCTGGTTTGTGTCGTGTCCCTGGGTCTGTTGCATTCCCGGGTCAGGAACGGGTGGAACGTTCACTGCTGGGGGTGGCAGAATTCCCTCCGTGGTTTCCACCTCGGGGACGGGCACTCGGATTTCTCAGTTGTGCTTTCTGTGGAACAACACGTTCCGAACGAGTCATTTTCCTGACAAGAAAGAATGTATAGAACTATCTCCCTGCAATTAATTTCCAATGTTTACATTTTTTTAAACTAGACTGTGGAATTTATACAAATTAATATGAAATGGAGCTTTCGGTGGAGTCGTAGCTGTGCTGTAGCCGAGCCATGTCTGTCTTTGCAGCGTTAGTTCCCGGCTCTTGCTGAAATGCTGGTGCTGGCAGTGCCCTCCTCCCCATGCCTCAAGCACAACAGAGCCCTCCTACTAATGATTTACCACTGAGTTACGTCCTGGTTTATGTGTCTCACTCTCCCTGAGCTCCTGCTGGCAGCCTGTAGCATTCCCAGCCCAGCTCCCCGCTCCCGACCCGTCCTGCGGTGCAAAGGACAAGTGAAGCTCCTTATTCAATTGCACTTCAGTATTTCATCACTATGAATGTAAATTATATAAATATATAAAAACCTGCAGCTTTAACAACTGTAATACAGCCTTTCCAATTAGTTCCATGTATAGAGAATTAAATCCTTCGTACAAAAGAGGCCGACACGTGTTTGTTGTCTCGTTGCTGGGTCACACCGAGCTCGCCACGGGCCCGGAGAGCACCGAGGGATTTGCCACCAGCACAGCCTGGAGCCCTTTTCCCCTCACAGTGACACCTGCCTGGGTTCTTGGAACGTTATTTCAATGTGATTCTTTAGATTCATCATGGTTATCTGCAGCCTTTTGCCCCTCTGGCTCGGGGGGGGATTGCTGGGGTGTCCTTGGACTCCTGGTGGGTCCCTTCCAGCTCAGGATGTTCTGTGATTCTCTGAGTCCCTATCCAGGGTTTCTACATGGTACAAATCAGTTGGTTTTGATTTTTTTAATAGATAAATTAAATGTTCTTTCTTGGCTTGCCATGGGTTTACCTGGATTTGGGATGTGTTTTATGCCAGAACCTCGAGTCTGAAAATAAGTGCAAATGCTCAGATTTTCCTTCTTTTTAGGATAGTATTTAAATAGTAATACATCTTTCATTTCTACTATAAAAAAATAACTCTTCTCCATCATGGCCACTTGCTGACAACTGCAGAAATGGAACAGCACATCCCACTTGTGATTTTCAGTGCTCTGCTCTCAGAGGGGATGGAGCCAGACTTCACTCCACTCTGTCAATATTTCATGCATTAACTGCTATTTGAACGAGAGGATCTCTCTCTTTTCCCATCCTGAGCCGCTGGGTTGAAAAACTGATTTGACTAAAAGCATTGGCCCTTAGGGACACTGTGGGTCCTGTGACTTCAGGCCAGAACTGCATATTGAATCTGTAGTGAAATATTTACAATACTTCAGCTGTAGGGGATTCAGGTGCTGCTTTTTCCTTTCTCTTTACATCAAGTGAGAAGAAAAATAAAGCTCCTACAGTGACCTGCAGGGTGCAGGTTTTCCAAGTGTTTTCCAAGTGCTGAGACTGGAGCCTTTCAAAATCACTGAGTCTTAAAAGCTCCTGGGGGCAGCTTTGCAGGGATGTGGGAGGAACAGTCTGGAGTTGTCCCTCTGTAACTCACAGGGAATCCCAGGATCTCTGAGGCTGGAAAAGCCCTCCCAGCCCATGGAGTCCCAGCTGTGCCCGATGCCCGCCTTGTCCCCAGCCCAGAGCTCTGAGTGCCACCTCCAGGCCTTCCTTGGACACCTCCAGGGGTGGGGACTCCAAACCTCCCTGGGCAGCTCTTTCCAAGGCCTGACCTCCCTTTCCATGGGGAAATTCCTCCTGGTGTCCAACCCGAACACACACGAGGCACTGGTTGTGCCAGGACTGCTCAGGCAGAAGAGCAAAACCTCATTTACAGAGTCCCAGACAAAGACACTCCGTTGTGGCTCAAGTGACAGATGTTGAAATCCCTGTAATGTTTATTTCCTCCATGACTGGAGTCCCTAAGGGTGCTCTGTTTCCCGGGAAGAATGTTTCATCCTCCTCCTCCTCAGGGATTCTCCTTGAGCTGCAGGGAAGAAGGCATTGCAGTGACTGCTTTACCCATCTGCATTTGTCTTTGTGGATATAAATAAATATAAATACATATATATGGGAAAGGGAGGATGGCAGTGATTGCCCAGAGCAGCTGGGGCTGCCCCTGGATCCCTGGCAGTGCCCAAGGCCAGGTTGGACATTGGGGCTTGGAGCAGCCTGGGACAGTGGGAGGTGTCCCTGCCATGGCAGGGGTGGCACTGGGTGATCCTTAAAATCCCTTCCCACCCAAATCATCCTGGGATTCTGTGAACTGGTTCTTTATAGTCACTGCTCTGTGCCTTCTCCCATTGCACAGGAATTGTCACTTGAGGGATGGAGAGGAGACTGGAATTCCAGATGCTCCCAGCACTGCTGGATTTTATTCTTCACTGTTTTTTCTGTTTATGGGAATTCCCTCTGTATTTAACTGCTGACAAAGAATTCCCATAGATGTTCTTTCAGGGAATTTGTTCCTTTCAGTACTTGAAATCTGTCCAAGACAACTCCAAGTCTGAAACAGGGGTTTATCAAGAACATTTTGCTTTATATTCAGGATCAGTTTTATTTAAACCTCAATTCTTTTGGAGCTTTAGTGGCTTCACTTTGTGTCCCCGTGAGCTCACTGAGCACATTTTATTCCCATAACCAAAATAACTGAAATTCTGATTTTGTCCTCTGGCTCTAAAGCACTTTTTAGTTCTTTGTGTTTATTGACTCCAGCTATTTAACTTGTTAACTAGCAACTTCTGTGCAGTAAATTCAGATGACAAATGGCTTCTTTTCAACTTTATTTTAGACAACTTCAGTAAATTCAGGGACAGTACACCTCAAATATTATTGCATCAGTTGAACTGACACAGACAACAGGATCACAAACTGCTCCTTAGCTGAACACGGTGCTGAGATGACCTTGGGGTCCCAGATCCTGAGGGGTTTCAGGAGGTTGTCCTGGTGCAGTTAAAATTGGAAATTGTTTTCACCAAGACTTCACTGCCCACCTGGGGACTTTAATGGGCAAAGGAATTGAGCTGGAAGGGAGCCACAGGGATCACCCAGTGCCAGCCCTGGCCCTGCCCAGACCCCCCCAACAATCCCAGCCTGGGCATCCCTGGCAGCGCTGCCCAAACGCTCCTGGAGCTCTGGCAGCCTCGGGGCCGTGCCCATTCCCTGGGGAGCCTGGGCAGTGCCCGGCGCCCTCTGGGGGAAGAACCTTTCCCTAAAATCCAACCTAAACCCCCCTGGCCCAGCTCCAGCCCCTCCCTGGCTGCTGCCCCTGTCCCAGGAGCAGAGACTGGAGCTGTCCAGCTCTGCCAGATGGAAGTGAAAAAATAATAAAATGTTGTTTGATAAAAGGCTGGAACATTTAAAATACTGCATTTGGTTCCCACATTCCTGGTTCCAAGTGGAATGCCTGCACAGCCCCATTATTTGTGGAATACCCTGAAAAATGGGGCTGTGCAGTTCCTTCCACTCGGACCCGTGGCTGCTGCTCGTGGCTCTGCTCCTTCTGTGCCCTGAGTGCCCAGGGGCTCACACCAGTCCTGGGTCACAACTCAGAGGTGAGATTTAGCTTCCAGATGTGTTCTAAAACATTCCAGGGCTTGGTTAACTCTGTGATTTACATTTTTAGATGCATTCTTGCCTCACACGTAGGATTTTATTCTCCCCAAGCAGCCTCTGGAAAGGGATTGGTAAAATCACTGACTCATGGAATGGTTGGGGTTGGAACCACCACCAGTGACCCTCATCCTCAAGTGCCACATCCACACCTTTTTTGAGCACTTCTAGAGAGGGCAATTTCACCACTAAATAATGCTTCAAGTTTTGCAAGTGGGACTGCCCAAGCTTCTTTCCAGTCCTTCTGTGCACCTCAGAGGGAAGTGCTCTGCTCTAACACAAAATGGACACACTGCTCTGCTTGAGGAATTCCAAACGTGCTGAAATCATTGGAAATAACTGAGAAATGGGATTGGGCATTGCAGATGCTTGAGATGGAGAGATCTGTTGGATCCCAGACAATGTCCTCAGCAAAAGCCTGGGATGGTCTCTGTTATAAAAACGAGACAACTCGCTTTTGTTGTTGTGCAAAAAAAAGTAAAAAGTTTATTGGCAACAAAAGCCGAAATTAAAATTCTTAAAAATAAAAAGGTAAAAGCAAAATAAGTCCGGGCACGGGAATAGGACACCCAGGCGGCTGCCCAGAGCACGGAGCTGTACGGTGCCGAGGTGAACCTCAGAGATTAAGGTTCAAAGAAAATTCTAAAAGCTCTCGGGTAGAGAGGGAAAGGCCAGCAGCTCAGCACTGGGCTTCTCCACCACTGACTTGCTCAGGAGCAAAGGCGAAAAAGCGAGGGTGAACAATGCCAGGGTGAAAAAGTGAGGGTGAAAAAGCGAGGGTGAAAAAGCCCAAGGTGAGCAATGCCAGGGTGAACAATGCCAGGGTGAACAATGCCAGGGTGAAAAAGTGAGGGTGAAAAAGCGACGGTGAAAAAGCCCAAGGTGAGCAATGCCAGGGTGAACAATGCCAGGGTGAAAAAGTGAGGGTGAAAAAGCGAGGGTGACCAATGCCAGGGTGGACAAAGCGAGGATGAACAATGCCGGGATGAACAATGCCAGGGTGATAAAGCCCAGGGTGACCAATGCCAGGGTGACAAAACCAGGAGCCTCTCACCAGAGGTCCTTATAAAGGGTGTTGGCTCCTCCCCTGCCTGCCCCTGTCCCGCCCCCATGCTCCAACGGGATTGGTGGATTTCCCCATGAGGTCACCCTTCCCGGCCAATCAGCGGCTGTGTCCAGGGTCAGGTGTTACCGGCGGCTGGAAGGCGGGAAAGTGCCTCATTAAAATTCCGGTTGCCATGGAGCCCGGTTGCAGGGGCGGCGGTGAGGAGCTATTTTTAGAAAGTGACGGTTGGGAAGCCCCGTGGAGCTGGCTTCGCCTTGGATTTTACCAAACTAAATCATTGAATAAAACATAAGTTATACAAGCTAAATAAAACTTTTCCTTTCTTATAAACATCACTCATTTCAGTATGCACAAGGTTCCCTAACTTTTAACATTTATAAACTCTCAGAAATGTACCTAACTTCTCAGAACTCTAACAACACTAAAAACCTTATAAATGGGGTTTACCTAACATTAAATAACAACAATAACTTTATTTTAATAACTTTTAGTACTTGGTGATGGTATGTGGATGGACAAGATGGATGCAAAAAGCTAATTTTAGTGTGTCTTATATGACAGTCTCTCAGTGGAGGGTCCATCCCACAAGGTTTAAGGGGAATTGGTTGCATCTGAAACAGCTGATAAGAACGTTGAATGTTAAAATGCTGTGATTTAAATAACTCGGCACTGCNCCTCAGGGATCCTGGGATTCCGTGTATGATTTGCCTGAGTGAAAGGCTGCTCTCCTGGTGTGCTGTTCCCTTCTCCTTAAGGATTTGGAGGAAAACTGTGACATCATTTTTTGCCTGCTCCTGGTTCCCTCTAAGACGACAGATTCCTGTCTCCTGTGACCTTGTCACTACAGACTGGGCTGGCTTACAGGGAAATCTGGCAGTGGCACTGGTTAGAAAACCTCCCCAAATGAAAAGGAATCAGCAGCTGTGCCCATGGATGTGGATCAGTGATTTCCAAAGCAGAACCTCCCTTCCCAAAAAGCAGCATCTTGTTTTAGGCTTAATATTTATCTTGGGAGAGCCAGATCTTCAGGGCTGACTTTGTAAGGAAGAGGAACAATTTGTTTACTCTGAAATGATTTTTTGCATTTCTGGAGCCCTTTAATCTGCAGGGACTGTGGTGGTGGGAGGTCAAGGCACAGATTTGTAGTTACAGCATTTGTCTGTTGGTTCTCCAAGTCCAGCCAGAGGAGCAGAATTAGTGGATTCACTCTCCTGAGAACAAACCAAGTTAATTATTGTCATTTCCCCATCCTTTCCTGGCTTTACTGGATTGAGGCAAAGAATTGCCCAGAGCAGTTGGGGCTGCCCCTGGATCCCTGGCAGTGCCCAAGGCCAGGTTGGACACTGGGGCTGGGAGCAGCCTGGGACAGTGGGAGGTGTCCCTGCCATGGCAGGGGTGGCGCTGGATGGGATTTAAGGTCCCTCCCAACCCAAACATTCCATGATTCTGTGATCAGTGGAATTCAGTTCACCAAAATTCTTTGGCCTCCATGAAAAACAAGCCAGACATTTCCACTTGGAAAGAAACCCAGTTCTTCTTCGGTGTTTTTACTACAAAGACAAGAAAAATCTCTGTACCTGTGCACCTCACAAAGAAAATCCCGTACCAGAAAAGTCTCTCCTGCATGTTCTGCTCAGATTTGGGCTTTTTTCCCAAATATTTCATACCCAAAAGCAGAGTGTTTGTCATGGTTCAGAGCAGCCCATTCACACCCCAGCTGGCTGCCAAGGGAGCCACTAAAATGGTTCATTATTCCAAAAGTCAGTGCTTCCCTCCAAGGGGTTGGTGGTTGGAAATCACCTTCAGACCAAGGTTGTCACATCTTTGAACAGGAGCTTCCCCAGGGAGAAGTAATTAAACACTTGGTTCACTTCTAATGAAGCACTGGGAGAACTGGGCCTGTTTCTCAGACCTCTGGTTTACTTGGGACCAAAGAAACTGCTCTGAAATCAGGCATTTATTCAACAGAAAGGAAACTTCTGGATTTTGAGAGGGCCCAAAAATTCATTGTTTTGGCATAAAGCTGATATTTCTCCAAATCTGCTTCTTATTCCAAGCAAAGTTTCAACTGCACTTTGTAAAGGGCTGTGACATCCCGTGTCTCAAGGGAGCCTTACCAGTGTGCCTCTGCTTCCAACCTCATCCCAGCTTCCAACCTGATCCCTCCCAGCTTCCAACCTGATCCCAGCTTCCAACCTGATCCCCTCCCAGCTTCAGAGTCAGAGAGGAAACAGCCTTGACTGTCTGTATCTCTTCTTCTGGGTTTGTTTCAATTGGTTTTGTTTGGGTTTTTTTCTTGGTTATTTTTAAGTCAAATCCATCATTCCCCTTTGAGGAGCCCAGATCAGTTAAAGCAGCAGTTGCTGGTATTCCATGGAAATAATGGTGATACACCTGGACCTTTCCAGTGGCATTGTCTGAGCTCCACTCAGGAAGCTAAAAATGCAGGAAATACTCCCTAAGTATTGACTTTATATGCAAAGCACTGAAAGAGTTACCTGGGGCCTGATGTTTCCACAAGGAAAGTCTATTTCCATGGGGAATATACTGAATTTGCTGAGGGACGAGGGAAGGAATTCAACTGGGGAGTTTTGGTTGTGTGAAAATAGTTGAAACAGATCATTTTCAGAGCCAAACATTTTCCACCTGTTTGAAATGAACTTTGCTTTTTGAAATGCATTGTATTTTATGCAGAGAAGTAGCAAAAACTGGAAGAAAACATTCTGTGTTCCAATCTCAGAAGAACTTAATTAAGCTCAGCTGAAAAATAATGGCCTGCAGAAGAAAGGATGGAATTAAATATTCTGTCTAATTCAGAGTAGAAAACAAAAAGTGAGATTGTGGAATTGAAACAAAAATCCTCCCATCCACAGGGGATGAGTGCAAGGGAGGTTTGCAACAGTGAAAGGACAAAACTGATGGAAGATGAGCTCTTAGGGACAACCTTTCCTGGGCTTTTAAACGTAAAGGAGAACAAAATCCACCCCTTTGGCTTGGCCCAGAAATCAAAGAAATCTGGGGATCTCCAGTGACCTTTGTATGTCCTGGCTCGTGCCCTTCAAATATTTGGGAGCAGATTTTAATTGAAACGTGAAGAAGTAAAGAGGCCCTGCGGGCCCTTCTCGAGCAGGATCTCTTTGACCAGAAGGGTGAAGGTGAACCTGGATTTTAGGGCATCCATCATCTGAGGGAATCATTCCAAAACTCCCCTCGGAGTGTTAGGGTCGCTGCAGCTCTTCCCTAACTGCCTTTGGGATGCCTCTGCATTTTCCTCACACCACATGAAGTCTTTTCCCCTCTTTTTCATCCGTGTGGGGCTGGAATGACACAACCCAAGGGGTCGGGGACCTCCAGGGTGAGGTTGGGAATGGGCAGGCAGAGTGAGGGGGGCTTTGAAGCTTGGCCACCAGGGAAGAGCTCACACTCAGGGATGGCCTTTGTTTTAATAAACAAAGTAAAGGTGCTAAATGGCATGTGTAGAGTCACCGAGAGGTGCAGCATCGCTGGGACTGTGCCGTGTGAACAATGATTGAGTGACTGGGACAGGCAGCAGTTCCTGTTCACTCAGTGCTGCTGTAACTGCCCCGGGCCTGAATCCCTCTGCACACAGCCACGAGTAAAGCCCAGGGCGCTGTTGTGTTTTGCAGGGTGTGCAGACCTGCACCTCCTGGACATGCTGACGCCCACGGAGAGGAAGAGGCAGGGCTACATCCACGAGCTCATCGTCACCGAGGAGAACTACGTCAACGACCTGCAGCTGGTGACAGAGGTGAGGCAGCTCTGCAGGCTTGGGCCACTCTTGTCCCTCAACCAAACCAGTCCTTGCACTGTGCAAAGTTATTCCATTTCACTGCTGGCTCTGCCTCCCCTGGGGGGATGTCTGTTCTGTCCTCATCTGTGCGGATTTACACAGATACAGGTACAGCTGTGGGTGGGTGTGGGTGGGTGCACACCGTGTCAGCCCCTTGTGTTACCAGCAGCAAAATGCTGATGTTTGAAGTATCATTTTAGCAAACCCTTTTTGCTCCTGACTCTCAGTGTTTATTTCTCATGTACAAGTTCTGAAACTTAATCAAATGTTCTTAAATGAAGCACGTTTTCCACGCTCGCAGTGGGGCTCAGTCACCACTTCCTGTGATTGGCTTTAGAGGTAGGAACAAAAGGAATCAGTACAGACAGCTATGGACCATTCTTTTGACAGAAAAGCAAAGCCCTTTTTTGAAGAAGAGTTCAAGATATGCAAACCTGAGACAGTCAGAAAAATCAGAACTTCCATAAAAGAGTCCAAAGTAAAACCTATTTTCAGTTGCATTATCAAAGGAATTCTGGGATCTTTTGCAGGAGACCTCTGGCTAAAATTCCCAGGTTTCAAACACATTATCCAGATCAGAATTAACACCACCACCCCTACAAATTCAGAGTATTCCCTGTTAAAGCCCCTCATACCTGAGGGTCTCCTTAGTCCCACCCATTGCAGGGAACATGATGGATGTCTGGGACACAAAGCGTGCTGGAAGTCTGTCTGTGCTTACCCTGTATGCTCTAAATGGCTTCATTTCTGACTCTCCAGATCTTCCAGAAACCACTGATGGAATCTGAGCTGGTCACAGAAAAAGAAGTTGCCATGATTTTTGTTAACTGGAAGGAGCTGATAATGTGCAATATAAAACTACTGAAGTAAGTTGGTTTTTTCCCCCATACTTAACAAAATCTCAATCCTGGGCCCCTCCCCCTGCTTCTCCTTCTTTTAGCTGCAGGAAAATATTTGCCACTTACACAAATCCTAACCAGAAGGGCCACATGTTTCTCCTTGAGGGAAAAAGCAAACTGTGGACAGTGTTTGCTGTGAGTTGTTGAGAAGAACCCAGCATCCTCTGCCATTTGCACTCACTTTGTTCCTGTGCTCCAGAAGGCAAATCCTTCTCTCCCCTGAAGAGCAGGGCTTGCCAAGGCTTCCCACAGGGCAGGACTTTCCCTGCCTCTGTCCCAGTGCAGCCCCAGCCTCAGTCCTGCTGTCTGTGAGTGCAAACCAAGGCACAAGAGCCTCCCTCAGGCCAAGCTGGCCGGGGCATTCCCGTAACGAGTGAGGGCTGAGACCTGGCTGTGCTGAACAGAACCTGGTTCCCAAAGGATTTGTGCCCAGAGCATCCTTCTCCAAAGGCTCCCGCTGCTGCTGCCCCAACTCACTGCCAGGAAACCCACTGCCAGGGAAACTGAGTGAGGGGAGGGTTAAACCCTCACCTTGATAAGCAAGAGCATTAATAAAGTTCTTTTTTTTCCCTACTGAGCTGCTAATTTTCACTGAACCTACAGGGATTTTACAGCTTTGTAATATCTCCTTTTTTTTTTTGTAAAATGTATTTGAAAATGGCTCACAAGTTGAAAAGTTGTGGTGGTGACAGGACAAATGACAATGAACCTTTCCTTAGGAAAGCAGGCTAAAACCTGGGAGTAGCTTTGAGGTCAAAGTGATGGGGGTTTTTCCTCCCTCACTCACACGTCAGTAACTCTCTTTCTAAAGTAGTAGAAAAGGAAATGACCTTTTTCTCTCACCTCTGATCTGGCACTGCAATAATTTCAAACTGGGTGACCGCGAGAGGGAAAGGTGTTGGCTGAGGGTGCAGCCTCGGTTATTGTATCCTTGCAGTAAATCTTGTGGCTGATGTATTTATGGTTCTCTGGCTTTCAATAATGAATAAGAACCCACCCCTTTATTCCATAACTGAGGAGTGGCTCTTTGTCCAACCCCCGTGCCCTGCTCCCGCTCAGGGCCCTGCGCGTGCGGAAGAAGATGTCCGGGGAGAAGATGCCGGTGAAGATGATCGGGGACATCCTGACGGCCCAGCTGCCCCACATGCAGCCCTACATCAGGTTCTGCAGCTGCCAGCTCAACGGGGCCGCCCTCATCCAGCAGAAGACGGATGAAGTGCCCGAGTTCAAGGAGTTTGTCAAGGTAAGAGAAGCAGCAACCCCTGGGAATTCCGTGCATCTTTTCACTTGGCCGATCTGCTGAACACGAGGCCCCACCTCAAGGGCTGTGTCCACTTCTTGGCCACTCACTTGAAANTGGGTGATCCTGAAAGGCTCTTCCAGCCCTGATGATTCTGGGATTCTTGTCCAGACAAGGCAGTTGAAGAAATGTTGTAAAAACCACAAGGAATTCTCCTTCTGATGTTGTGATCTCAGAGCAGATTTAGCTGAGGATTGGTGCTCATTTATTGCCTTCCCTTTTCCTTTCTTGGAGGAGCTCATTTTTCAGGGTTTAAACCACCTGACTAACCAGATTTTACCTCTCTAATGTTTCAGAGGTTAGCAATGGATCCTCGCTGTAAAGGAATGCCACTATCAAGTTTTCTACTAAAGCCTATGCAACGGGTAACAAGATACCCACTAATAATTAAAAACGTACGTTCCTTTGCACACGTGATGGGTTTTGGTGCTGCTTTGCTTACACCTTAATTACAGGGTTGTTTCCTTATTTGTGTCAGGCTTTGTCACTGTGAGATTTCTGATGTGCTGGGGAATGTGGGGTGTCCTTTAATACTTGATTCCAGTATAGGAAGTGGGGTAATTCCCTGGGCTTTAGCAAAACAACTCGGTGTTTCTATTAGACAAGGAGGTGAAACTTGCACCCAAAGAACCAGAAGGCAGCGAGTGCTGAATGAAAACTTAAGATTCAGAGAACAGGAGCAACGAGTCAGCCTTGTGCTCATATTTGGCTTTTCCCACAGTGCCATTCCCTCCCCACAGGCTGGGAGGTGACGCCGAGCCTGGATTGCTGCAGCTGATGGTGCTGGAGAACTTCCAGCCCTTTCCTAACTTCCATTTGTTGCTTAACGCTTCCCATCCCAAATGATGCCACGGAACTCGGCCCAAGGCTTTCACAGGGAATTACAAATTGGATGTTGGCATTTCAGGGATCCCTTCAGCAGTTGTGGCTGTGCTTCTGTATTTGGCTGCAATGTGTGTGCTCCTGTCAGGGAAGCCAGCAGTGTTCCGGTGCAAAGGCTGTGCAGGCAGCCTGCAATCCAGCTGTTCCCACAAAGTGTTTGTCTCCCATTTTTCATGTCTGGCAAGGAGGAAAACGAATGTGGGACATACTGGCCGGTTCTGCTGGAAATAAAGCCCTAGAACAGAAGCATGGGGCTGAGAGAGCGAATGCAGCTGAGCTGTGGTGACAGAAGCCTCGTGCTGGGTTTCTTTGTGTGCAGATAATAGAGAACACCCCCGAGAACCACCCCGACCACAGCCACCTGAAGCACGCCCTGGAGAAGGCGGAGGAGCTGTGCTCGCAGGTGAACGAGGGCGTGCGGGAGAAGGAGAACTCGGACAGGCTGGAGTGGATCCAGGCCCACGTGCAGTGCGAGGGCCTCTCCGAGGTAACCGGGGGCTCCCTGGGCCCGGCCACGGCTCGCTCATGGCACCGCAGCCCAGGGCACGCGGGCACCACTCAGCCCCACCAGCCCAGCCCCTGCTCCCCGCTGTCCTCGGCTCCCTTCCCTCCTGCACGTCATCCTGCCTGCTGCTCGTCTTCCTGCCCCCCCCGGGGTAAATCCTGCTTGGTTGCCTGGCTCCGGACCAGTCCCGGGTTCAGTGCTGCCGTTTCCAGCCACAGCTTCCCCGTTTCCCAGTTCTTTATGGTACAGTGGTTACAGGACTGCTGTATCCCACCCCAAAGCTGTACCTGACCGCTTTGGAGTGCTTTAAAAACCAAATATTTGGAAATATTTTCTGTGATAAAGCTTTGTATACATTTGAAAACTCAGGAATACTGCTCAAGTCTCTGGAGACTTTACAGAGAGAATCCCTGCCTCCTATTCCATGTTATTTTTTATGGATATGTGATAAGTTTCTAGAAATACTGTGTTTGTATGTCCTGCAAAAGGAGGGAGGATATTCTGATGGCCTTCCTGTTGTTGGCGGTAGTAACAGAGGCAGACAGGTCACAACTGTATTTTCAGAGTTTTCAGTTCTAGAAGGTAAAAAAATAACAAGCACTGGTTGGTTCATAAAGTAGAAAAGCTGCATTTCACCTCAGGAAGTGTGACTGTGCTGGGAGAAGGACGTGTGTGACAATGTCAGCACGTTCAGCTGTCTGCCAGCCACTGCCTGAAGGAAAGGGGCTGCTTTTATCTTCTGCAGCTGCTGCCTGGCCCCAGAACAGCAAATCCATACCCTGAAAGAGCCTGTGGTGCTCGCTGCCACCGTAACACCAGCAGCAGCCTCTCCCTGTTGCCTGTCCGAGGGGTTTCCAGCCTGCCCAAAGAGCTGCTCCAGATCCAGCTGCGCCATCCCCTGGTGAAAATAAACCTGAAAATGGCACTTTAGGCAAGGGCAGGACTCTGCTCATGCCTAACAAGCCCCAGCTGCGTCTGGCATTGTGCCAGTCCCAGCGGTCAGCAGCTCTAACTCGGGGTATCGAGGCCATCTGGAATCCTTTGGGGTATTTCAAGGGGTGAAATTCAAACACAGTTCGGAATCCAGCCCTTAAGGAAGCTCAGCCTGTGGAGAGGCCATTTGCAGAGCTGCTGCTGATCCAGGACAGGTCCCCGTGGCTCAGGCCCACTCCTGGAGGTGCATGTGCGTGGCAAGGGGGCACGGATGCTTTTGGCTTCCCCCTGCCTGCCCAGCCCTGCCCCTGTGACTGATGGGCTGCCCTCAGGGGGCTCTCCTGGAGCCCTGCGTGACTCGCACCGCTCGTCATGCTCGAGGCATCGCTCGTCATCCCCGTGACACACACTGGAACCAGGACTCAAAACTGGTATTTGGTCTCTTGCAGGGCAGCCCCGATTGTTTCACTTTATACAGTGCGTTGTTGTTCTTCTTCTACTTTTCGCAGCAACTCGTTTTTAATTCAGTTACAAACTGCTTGGGACCACGCAAGTTCCTGCACAGTGGGAAGCTCTATAAAGCCAAGAGTAACAAGGAGCTGTATGGTTTTCTCTTCAATGACTTCCTCCTCCTCACTCAGATCATAAAACCTCTTGGCTCTTCCGGCACAGACAAGGTCTTCAGCCCCAAGTCCAACCTGCAATACAAAATGTACAAAACTGTGAGTGCTGCTCCTGACACGGGCATGGGGACAGGGCTCAGTAGCTCCATGCTGGGGGCGTGGGCAAGAGCCTTCCTAGAGAAGAGGTTTGAAAGCTTTGGGGTTCAGGGACTGATGGCAGGAAAGGTGGCTGTGTGCTCCAGTGGGATAAGAAAAGGTGCTTTTGAAGTTTTGCTGAACAAAACTCTTCCATGAGGGCTCGTGCGTTTGAGGGAGCGCAGGGAGAGCTGCTCCCTGGGAGAAGGAGACAGTGCTGTGCTTGGCTGTCTCCAGGAGTGTTTCCAGGCTCTGCAGGCACCTCTGTCTTTGCCAGCTTTTAAAATTTTCTGAAGAAAGATGGGAGGCAGAAGAGGGGAGATACTTGGGGCATGCAATAAACCTGCTGTGAGCTGATGTGTGCTGAATGCCCCCGTTCAGACTCTGCAGTACAACTCCGGCTTTGCTGATGTTTTACAGCCCATTTTCCTCAACGAGGTACTGGTAAAATTACCCACAGACCCTTCTGGAGATGAGCCCATATTCCACATCTCCCACATTGACAGAGTCTACACACTCCGGGCCGAAAGCATTAATGAAAGGTGAGTGCCTACATGAGCCTTTGAAAAGTTTGGTGCAAAGGTAGGATGGGAATGGTTATGATGGAAACTTGCAGAGCACTCTCCAAGCTGGTTATTTTACAAGACTGGAAAATTCCTTCTTGAGAATGTGGTGATCTGAAAAGAAAGGAGAAATAATGATGTTTCCTGAATTCCAGTGATGAAATGGCTGAGGGTGGATATTTAGGCTGCATTTCACATTTTATGGTAATGTGAGGAAGCCAAAAGATGCAAGTCTATCTTCTGCTGTTACCAGCTGTTTGTTTGTGCAGTGAAAGCATTTGTATGGCTGGATGTTGAAGGAGATCAAGGAACAGGTCAGAAGTGGAATTTGAAGCAGAACCTACCAAACTAAACCCAGTTAGTTTTTACCTGGTTCAGTTCAGACTGGAAAAGTCAAAGGGAAGACATCCTTAAATCCTCAGCTGGAGGTTTTTATCCTTGGCAAGGTTACAGTGAGAAAACTACACTGACTTACACTGGAAAGGTTTCTCTTCACAAATGTAAGGTCTTGGAAGAGAACTTTTCTTAAAAACTGAAAGCTGAAAGTGCATCAAAGCCCTCCCCCTACTGCAGACATCATGTTGTGCCAGCTGGGAAATGTAGGACCCTAAAAATTCTGATGCACAAAATGTATAAAACATCTTGAGGTGTGTCTGCCCCATCCTGGGAAGTGCCCAAGGCCAGGTTGGACACTGGGGCTTGGAGCAGCCTGGGACAGTGGGAGGTGTCCCTGCCATGGCAGGGGTGGCACTGGGTGGGCTTTAGGATCCCTCCCAGCCTAAACCAAAGCTGTGGAGCAGCAGCTCTTCATTTGGGGTTCAGAAATGGATCCACAGCTTCCAGATTCTCCCCTGTTTCCTTGACTCAGGTCTCAGGCTCCCTTGTATGTCACAGCAGTTCTTCTAAGCCCTCGAGGTCACTCAAGCCCTTCTGGCACCGTTTGTCTCTGTCAGCCTTCCCCCTCAGTCTCCTTCAGGCACGGGCTGGGATTGCTGGGGTCTCAATGATCCATGTGGGTCCCTTCCAACTCAGGAGACTCTGTGATCCTTAAGCATGAAGTGATTTCCCAGAAGGGCCCATTCACCACCCGTGGACTCCCCAGGTTATGCTTTTAATGTCCCAAGAGTCAGAAGAATTTGGTAGGAAGTCTCAGGGACCAAGGACAGTGGCCACGTCAGCAACCGTGGTGTCTTGTACCTCCTGGCTCCTAGGAGTCAGTTTATTGCAGTAAGCAAAGGGCTGGATGAAAGCAAACCTGTTCTTTAGACGTTTTCTCATCAAGTGTCTCCTGCTCGTGGTTCTCTTGAGCTTTCTTTGTGGTGGGATTTGCTGCCTGGGATGGTTACATTCTGCAGGTGCTATGAATTCCAGTAAGATCCCTTCCAGGCAGACAGCTGTGGGATGGGGCCAGAGCCTTGCTGGGAAGGAGAGACAGCCTTAGTTTTGTCTGCTGTGCTCCAGCAGAGAAAAATGGAAATGGCATTTTGCAACTTTTTTTTTTCTGCTTTCCTTCTGAAGGACTGCCTGGGTTCAGAAGATCAAAGCTGCTTCAGAACTTTACATAGAGACTGAAAAGAAGAAGAGGGAAAAAGCCTACCTAGGTACAGCATAGGATGTGGGGGGCTCATCTTTTGAGGAAAACTCTATGGGCAGGAAAATCCATTGGTGACGTTTCTCTCTGCTCTTCTGTTCCACCACAGTTCGCTCTCAGAGGGCAACAGGCATCGGGAGGCTGATGGTGAATGTTGTTGAAGGCATTGAACTAAAACCTTGCAGGTCCCATGGTGAGTGCCTTGGCTTTCTTTGCTCCATCGAGAGGACATTCCCATTTGCCAGCCTAACTCTGCAGGGGTTCTGTCCCAGACATGATTTTGTTAATGATGTGGGTTTAATTAAGGTAAAATAGGCAGAAGTGAATTTGTGCAGCTCAACCATGGTCCTGCAGTTGTCCTGCATGAGGCTTTTGTTTCAGACTGACTGAGTTTCCACCAAACCGCCCATGAAGTCTGGAAGGGAAGAGTGGAGGGTGCTCAGCACCCAGCAGAGTGGAGTATTCACTGTGATGTTAGTGTAGCCCATTACAAAGGCAGTGAAGCAGAGCCTGGGATGGGGGCAGAGCCCTGCTCTGGCCAAGGTCTTTCCCAACTCAGTTGGCTGTCGGAGTAGAAGGAAGCTCAGGAGCAGGATCACACAGCTAAAAAAGCCCCACTCGTTTCTGTTTGTTCCCATCTTCCCAGGAAAGAGTAACCCCTACTGCGAGGTGACCATGGGCTCCCAGTGCCACATCACCAAGACCATCCAGGACACCCTTAATCCCAAGTGGAATTCCAACTGCCAGTTCTTCATCAAGGACCTGGAGCAGGACGTGCTGTGCATCACGGTGTTTGAGCGGGACCAGTTCTCCCCGGATGGTGCGTACGGGGCTGCCCCTGCCAAGGGTGTTTGCAAAGCTCTGTTTTGAGGAGGTGCAGTCCTGCTGAGGGAAATCAGAGGGAATGGGCTGCACTGGGAGATGATCTTCAAAGATACCCCAGATTTGACCCCCTTTGCATATTTGGGAGTCAACTTACCCTTGCTCCACCCCAGTATCAGCACAAAAAGAGTCCAGCTCCCTCTGGGTTTTGAGAGTTCCTTTTCTTGTGCAATTGACAACAATTAAAGTATGGTTTGTAATTCTGCTAAGACTCCAGAAAGCTCTGGATGCTGCTTGCACATGGATGGGTTCATGCAGGAGGAAGAGAAATGCCTTCCTGTTATATAAAATGAGCCCAGGATTCCAAACCCAATAGAAACATGGAATGGTTTTGGGTGGGAAGGGACCTTACAGCCCATCCAGTTCCAACCCATTCCATGGGCAGGGACACCTTCCACTATCCCACGCTGCTCCAAGCCCCATCCAGAGTGGCCTTGAACACTTGCAGGGATGGGGAGTCCACAGCCTCTCTCATTCTTCTTTCATAAGCTGGGATAAACATGTGGAGCCCCACAGGGTGTAGTTTGTAGCTGTAATCTCTCAGGCAGTGTTTGGATAGGACTGGTACTGGCCCGTTGACCTCGTTGCTGGGCTGATGCCCTGCTTGGTTCTGTCATCTCCAGAGGCTTCACACTCAGGTTTAACTGTTCAGCAACTTTTGGTCTTCTTCTAACGTACCATAAAATCAAGAAGTCCCTGAACCAAGGCAGCTGTGAATTCCATAGTTGGTTTTTCCACTTATGGCCCCATTTACTTTAATGTTGCTGCTGTTTAACATGGTCTGGCTATATCCCCTTCCATGCAGCTTGGCAGCCTTTGGCTCTCTTCAAGTGCACAAGTAGAGTTGGACTGAAGGCTTGTTTTCTCTTCTGCTGTGTGTGGGTAGAAGTTCAGGTCTTTCTGCACACTCTGGCTTCCCTTTCCTGAGCACGCTGTGTTTTTGCATTCCAGACTTTTTGGGCAGGACAGAGATCCGTGTGGCAGACATCAAAAAGGATCAGGGTTCCAAGGGACCAGTTACAAAATGTCTCCTTCTGCATGAAGTCCCGACGGGAGAGATCGTGGTGCGCCTGGACCTGCAGTTGTTTGATGAGCCTTAGGAGAGAGGGGCCGATGTCGAAATTCAGCCGCAGTTCACTGCAGGAGGTGTCTGCAGGAGCTGTCACCGAGTCCTTGCTGGTGTGGCATGAAACTACTGCTCGCCCTTCACACGTCAGAGGGTTATCAAAGCAAACAGGAGCATCTTTGTGCCTTGATAATTCTCACTGAACACATGAATCCCAAGTTAGTGAGGAGATCTCCCGCAATCTCTCTGTGTGGAACTTGGCGTTGGTTTCCTGGGCTGGTGAAACAACCCTGTAGTTCCTTGTGCTGCAGTCAGGATGGCTGGCAAACCACAGGGGTGGCTGTTGCCCTGCTCTTTAATTTCCATGGAGAAGGCAGTGTGGGTGGGTTTTGGAGGCTTTCTGCAGGGTTTTCCCCCTTCAGGAGTTCTGTGCCTATTGCTCAGCAGAGTGGGGTGGAAATGTGACGTGAATGGAAGGAGCAGTTTCGCAGCAAGAAGGTCTTTGAAGATCTTCATGGTGGTACTGAAAAGACTTAGAAAAGAAATAGTCTGTATCTATAAAGAGAGAAGATTCTATGAACATCCCACTTCATGACTCGTGTTGCCCCTGACAATAAAAGATGTCCAGGCCTTGTGCACAGAGATGAATTGCCCTCCAGAAGAGGGCACCCCCCGGTCCCTTTGGAAGTTGCTGTTGTCCACAGGACTGTAAGTGCTGGCACAGGAAGCCAAGGGTGAGGCCCAGAGCCCTGCTGGATGTCGTGTGTACCTCTGGGGACTCCTTTCCTGCTGCTGCTCCCAGGGGTGATCATCACCTGCAGTGGGGGAGAAGAAACAATCACGGCTCCAGCTCAGCAAGCGAATTTCCAGCCCGCAGAGCCTGGTTTGCAGAGCAGTCCGTGGCGCCCGGGTACGGAGCTGAGCCGTGCTCACCTGTGTGCCACAAGGAGCGCCGGGGTTCGGGGCAGCCACATCCTGCAGCTCCCACAGGGCGGGTGCTGGATGTGACCAGAGAGCTCGTGGTGGTGCAGAGTGGGGAACCCAAAGCCATCCGGGGCAATGCCAGGGCCCTCCATCCCTTTCACTCCGTGGATACACACGTCCAGGCCCACATCCCTGTTTGGCAAAGCTCCCGGCTTCAGGCGGGCACTGACGTCTGCTTTCCCTCAGGCACCGTGTGAGTGCTTTGCTGAGTCTGGACTCGGGGGACAAAAGACCCCTGAGAGTCAAATTCCTCTTTGTTCTGCTGGGATTCCTTTTGTTCGTGCCCTGCCACGCATCCACTGGTATTTTTGGAAGGACTTCATTCCGGATGGGAGGTGCCAGCCCGTGTCATTCGCATGTGAACGTTCTCGTGGAGCTGTTGTTAGGTTTTGGTGTTCCTTGCATGTCCTTTCAGTACTGGTTCCCACCTCTCCTGTGTCGGCGGTGTTCTCTAGCACTCCAAGTCTTATTGGTTTCCATTAGGAAATTAGGATCTATCCATACCAGGTAGGTAGGTCAGTCTGGTAATAAGTGTAAGCTGTGCTGGGAAGTGTCTGTGTATTATAATTTCCTAAAAGACCACTGTAATGTTTCAAGCAACGGGAAGGATAAAAAAATGTATGTTGGAGGGACAACAAAGTTTACATTTCATACTTTTCAGAATCGCTTTATTATTTATTTATTGAAGATAGTGTAGAATTTTGTATCAGAAATGACAGACATACTTATGTATTTTTTGAAACAAAACAGAGATGCACACTTTAGTTAGAAACTTTCAACTGACCACGATTTAGAGGGAGTGTGACTTCCTAGGCATGCATTTCTTTACCACTAACTGGCTGAAAACACGATTAAGAGAATTTTAAGTTTCTATTTTTCAATGTTGTTAAGAAAATTGTTTCAATTAATAGATGTAAATAGTATTAAACCCATGCTTTCCTAATTCCATATCAATACATTTTATTAAATATAATGGATATGAAAATACACATTGTTGTGGTAGGATAAAGAAAGTGATAAAATCTATTACTGGAGTACCATTAAATGTCATTGTCTAACCTTTTCTTGCTGTCCTAATTTTACTCAGTAGCTGCCAACAGGGTGAACATTCATTGAAGTCTTTCACAAATAGCATCACTTTTTTGATAGGATCATTTCACCAGCATCAATTCCAGTGACACCTGAAGTGGCCAACAGGACAAAAACATCTCCTGGCTGGAATGCAGGAACCTTGGGGAGGCTTTTGGAGGGAGCCCCAAGGAGCTGCACCTGCCTGAGGCTCGCCTGGTGCTGGAAGTGGGGGACCCTTCACTCAGGGGCCCCCCTCAGATTGCAACCCTTGTCATGGACATCAGAGAATCCCAGAATCCCAG
>VXAD01012702.1:107441-141225 GCA_013399195.1 Dicrurus megarhynchus | reverse complement strand
GGCTCTGCTGGCACCGAGTGCCAGCCGAGCCTTGACGGGTCACAACAGAAGCGTTTGGGTTGGAAAAGATCCTTTAAGAGCGAGTCCGGCCCCTGCCCAGCACTGCTAAGGCCACCACTGACCCCTGTCCCCAAGTGCCACATCCACAGGGCTGTTCAATCCCTCCAGGGACGGGGACTCCAGCACTGCCCTGGGCAGCTGTTCCAGTGCCTGGCCACCCTTTCCATGAAGGAATTTTCCCGATATCCACCCTGCCCCTCCCCTGGCCCAGCCTGAGGCCGTTCCCTCTCCTCCTGTCCCTGTTCCCTGCGAGCAGAGCCCGACCACCCCCGGCTGCCCCCTCCTGTCAGGGAGTTGTGCAGAGCCACAGGGTCCCCCCTGAGCCTCCTTTTCTCCAGGCTGAGCCCCTTTCCCAGCTCCCTCAGCCGCTCCTGGGGCTCCAGCCCCTTCCCAGCTCCGTTCCCTTCCCTGGACACGCTCCAGCCCCTCTGGGGGCTGTGGTGCCAGCTCGGGGGACTCTGGGGCAACAGCAATCCCCGTGATTTGGGGACCCCAGACTCCTCTGCCCGGCTTCTGTCCCCTCTGGAGGGGCTTCTCCAACACAGCTGCATCCCAGGGCTTGGGAGGCTGGGAATGAGCCCTGCCGGGTTTCCATCTGGGCTCTGTAGGTGTGGAGCAGCCCTTGGGGACAGCAGGGGACAGAGCTGGTGGTGGGACACGGTCACAGTGAGGGGCAGCCTTGTGGGACCAGCACGGAATGTCCCAGAGAGGGGTCCCAGCTCCTCCCTGGAGAGATCCTGGCCACATCCACCGGTTCTGGTTATCGGATCCTCTCCGGGCTTCCCGCCCGGCACAGAACGGCAGTGCCACCCCCCGTGCTGGGGACAGCGCAGCAGGCTGAGCCCAGCCTGCCATTCCCTCGGGAGCATTCCCCAACTCCCTAAATCCGGCTCCTGCCCTCCTTCCCTTTGGCATTTCCATGAGGTCTCCCTGCTGCTCGAGGAAGGGCGGCGGCTCCCCGGGAGCCCGGGGAAGGCTCTCGCTGCTCTTTGCTCAAACACCTCTGACTTTTAAAGGCTGCTCCAAACAAATCCCGCTCCCTCCCTCTGCCTGCTCGGCCCAGGGAATTCCCTGCTTTTGAAAATCCGCCTCGGCCTTCGGCTCGGCAGCCGCGGCGAAGCTGCTCCGGTTCCCTCCGGAGTTTTCCGGCTGCTGGAGATGGGAGTACCGGAGGTCTGTGGGATGCTGCTGCTCCATTTGCTCCCTAATGGGGCGGCTGATGGGGCTGCCAGCATTCCCGGTGGTCCACTGGATCCCGGCGGGAGAGAGCCTCCCGCTAGCCGGGCGTGGAGCGTTCGCCTTTCCCGGCGCTCCATTTAACTCCATCCATCATCCCGCTGCTCCCGGCGGGAGCGGCTGCTCTGTTCCTCCGGCACTGCCGGGATGCTGCCGTGGCAGCATTCCCGAGGATCGGGATCCTTGGAATTGCCAGCTGCTGTGGGTCCGTGCCGTGCTGGGGATGCATCGTCCCGCGGATGACGCAGCCCTGGGGGCACGGAGGTGACGGGCGGAGCCCTGAGGGATGCAGGAGCTCCCAGGCAATGGAGAACCCCAAATCTCCCTGGATTTCTCGAGGATTTGGGTGCGGGAAGCTCCACCTGGGATGGGCTCCCTGTTCCCTGCCTCTGCCGAGTCAAACGGCTCCATCCCAGGAATTCCCCCTGGTTTTGTCGCCTGGCAGAGAGGGAGCAGAGCCCCTGCCCCTCTCCTGCCGGCAGGGAGCTGGGAACAGGCTGGGAACAGTGGGATTTCCGGACAGGGCAGGGCGGGATGCTCCCTGGATGCCCTGGGCTGAGCGTGGCTGGTGGGAGCAGATGATCCCAGATTCCCTACGGTCCAGGCAGCGTGTTTTGGTGGGATGCGGGATTGGGATGGGCGGAGCAGCAGTACTGGGACCTTGGGAATGCCCGTCCCCCTGGGCTCTTGGGGACTGAGCAGCAGTGGGGTCGTGGTTTTGGGGTGCGCTGAGGGGAGGCTGTGCTGCTTCCATCCATCCATCCATCCATCCATCCATCCATCCATCCATCCATCCATCCGCTGGATTCCAGGGATTCTGAGCTGCTGGACAGCTCCATGGCTCCCCAACAGTGAGGTTGGCCCAGCCCTGAGGAGCTGTCTGGGAGTTTCTAGGATGGGGATAGAAGAGCGTCCCGGGATGGCAGCGATGCTCTCTTGGGATGCAGTGCTGGGATTTTAGATCCGCTGGGATTTTAGATCTGCTGGGATTTTAGATCCGTTGGGATTTTAGATCCGCTGGGATATCACAGCCCCCCTGCCCCCCCAAAGGAACCCCAGATGCACCAGCTGCCTCAGAAATGCCTTTTAACGTGCATTTATCTGCATTTTATCTCCTCGTAGAGCAGGAGATTCACCCCAAAAATGTCCTCATCCCAAAAATGTCATTAATGAACCAGTCCTTAATTAATGTCATTAATGAACATCCTCCTTAAAAGCTGGGTTTCCTTGGCAGGAGCCGCAGTGGCCGGTTCCGAGACTCCGGGATTTGTATTCATAAAGCAGGAATGAGGCCCAGGATTAACCTTTCCCATCCATCTTCATTTATTGGGTCGTTAATTAGAAGCCTCTAATTTCCCAGGCCGCTCCTGCTGGGGGGGGAGCTGGAGGCTGTTTCATGGAGATGGATTTTGCCGGGATGGGCTTGGAAAAGGAGGCGCTTCCCAAGCCCAGCGTCCTGGGGGCAGCAGGGAAAACCCCGGAGCGTCCCATAAATCAACCAGAGCGGCAAATCCGCGTTAACCCCCCGGCTTTGGTGCGCCAACAAGGCTGGATTGGGTTTTCCTGGGATGTGGATCCTCGGGAGTGGGGTTTTGTGGTGGGGTTTGATCCCGGAGTGGGATTAATTCCGTGTTAAATCCGAGCGGAGCGGGGTGGCTCGAGGAGTGTGCGGGGTGTGACTGCTGAGGGACGTGTGGAGCTTATTGAGTGTCCCACTGGGAAAACTGAGCCGGAATGGGATGTTTGGGAGCCCTGGGAAGGCTGAGGGTGGCCTGGGGAGCAGGAAAAATGCCCGTTTTTTGGGGAATTTGGGAGCTGTGCTGGTGTGGTGGAGAGGAGGGATGAGTTGTCCTTCCTGGCATCCTGGTGCTGCCAAGCTGGGCCATTCCAGAGTTTGTTCCCGAGGGTGCTATCCTGGGACTGTGCGGGGTCCCAAAAAACCTGTGGGCATTCTGAAATCTTCGGTTTGGTCACCTGGGAGCAGCTTTCGGGAAGGGAAGGAGCGCTCGGAGCATCCCAAGGAGCAGCTGGGATGCTCCTCGATCCCATGGGATCATCCCATTATCCACAGCCTTTCATTTTGAGGAGAACAAAGCAAACCTCGCTCTTTGTTTTCGGGACAGGCAGAAAAGAGGTGGAATCTTTCCGCTTCTGGATCTCCAAGCCGCATCCCAGCTCTTCCCAGGAGTTTGTTTTCCTGTCGGTTTTTAACGGAGCGGTTTGGGAAAAGCTTCCCTGACGAAGAGGGGTGGAGGGAGGGGTCTGAGGGGGATTAACGGAGCCAAATTCATCCAAAGGGAGCATCCACAGGCACAGGAGAGGTGGCCCGTGGGATTGGGGGGCGTGGCCGTGCCTGATATCCCAGAAATAATTAATATTTGAGATATAAACAAAACGAGGAAGGTTGGAGGAGCAACCAGGCCACCAGCTTGAGGGCAAACTGGGCAGAGGGGTTTTCCCTCCGTGCCAGCTCTTCCCATGGTTTTCCAGCTGGGAATCGGCGCGGGCAGGGGAGCGGGATCCGCCAGCCTTTAACATCCTTTGGAGCACGAGGAGCTTTGGGATATTTCTGTGGGGTTTTTTCCCCTCCTAAGCACGGAATCCGCCAGCCTTTAACATCCTTTGGAGCAAGAGGAGCTTTGGGATATTTCTGTGGGGTTTTTTTCCCCTCCTAAGCGTGGAATCCGCCAGCCTTTAACATCCTTTGGAGCAAGAGGAGCTTTGGGATATTTCTGTGGGGTTTTTTCCCCTCCTGAGCGTGTTCCGGGCTCAGCTGATCCCATCAGGCGCAGCGCCCGCTTCCTGCGCTCATTCCTGCTTGGAATTCTCCTTTTCCCGGCTTTTCCCGGGGGTTTTCAGCCCGGCCCGGGGGTTGTTTTGATTCCCGGGGGGCGCAGGGAGAGCCTCACCTCATCTTCATTAACGCCGCTAATTAGCTTGGCCTTATGCAAATCAGCGCGAGCGCAGCGGCCAATGGGAAGCGCAGGATTTGCATAGGCGCGCGGTGATTTGCATGCGCTGAGATTTTTCAGGTTTTTCAAATTCATTTTTTAAATTTTATTTGAAATATTTTTATTATTCTTCTTTTTAGTTTCACTTCTTTTTATTTCTTCATCATTCTAATGGACGACTTTTATTTTTAAACATTTATAGTTTTTAATTTTTATTTCTTCTAATTTCTTATTTATTCTAATTATTTTAATTTAAAACATTCTTCCTTTTAATTCATTTGTACGTCTTATTCATTCTAGTTAATTTGTTTTATTTTTTACAGTTTTTAATTATTCTCACTTTATTTATTTTAATTTCTTTTTAAATTTCAGTTAATTAAGCTTAATTTAAAACATTTTAATTATTATTTTAATTTGATTATATTTTTACATCCTATTTATTCTAATTCATTAATTTTAATTTATAAAAATTTTAATTAATATTATTTTATTGACTTTCATTTCTTAGTCATTCTAATGAATTCATTTTAATTTCTAACATTTTCATTTATTTTCTCTTTTTATTCTTTCCTTGAGATATTTTTAAAACTATTTTACAATTATTTGTGATTTTTAAATTGGTTTTTTTAATACTTTACAATTATTTGGGAACTTTTTATTGTTATTTTAAAAATATTTTACAATTATTTGGGAATTCTTCATCGTTATTTAAAAAATATTTTACGCTTATTTGGGAATTTTTTGCTGTTAATTTTTCCATATTTTATGATTATTCTGGGGAATTTTTTATCCTTTATTTTGATGCTCTGCTCTGAGAAAACGATGCCAGCCAAATCCTCCTCCCCCATCCTCCGCCCCTTGACTCGAAGCTTTCTTTGAACCCAAACCTTTCATTCCCCAAGCCTTTCCTTTTCCTCGGGACCCTGAGCTGAAACATTCCCATGAAAAGGCCGGATCCAATTACCGGCCCGACCAGGGAGCGGGAAGGAGGCGCTGGAAAATGAGGAGATTTGGGGTTTTGTTGGATTTCCCTGATGGGGGCGATCAAAAGCCGTCAGTCAGGGGGCCTTGAGCTGGGATCAAGGACCAAACTCCACTTGGATCATCCCTGGGATGCTCTGGAGGTGCTGCCGGCAGCGCTTTGCTCCTGGTGGTGATGGATAATTAGGAGTGGAGAGGAGCCTCCGTTAATTACAGCCCCCTCGTTATGCAAATGGCACAAGTGGTGGGGGGAGATGGGGCAGCAGCCTGGGCCAGGTGAGGGCTGCCCCCATCCCATGGGAGTGTCCCCATCCCATTGGGGCTGCCCCCATCCCAGTGGGGCTGTCCCATCCCAGTGGGAGTGTCCCCATCCCAGTGGGAGTGTCCCTATCCCAGTGGGAGTGTCCCCATCCCATGGGAGTGTCCCCATCCCAGTGGGGCTGCCCCCATCCCTTTGGGGGTGTCCCCATCCCTTTGGGGGTGCCCCCATCCCAGTGGGGCTGCCCCAATCCCAGTGGGACTGTCACATCCCATTGGGGCTCTCCCCCTCCCAGTGGGGCTGTCCCCATCCCATGCGAGTGTCCCCATCCCAGCGGGAGTGTCCCCATCCCATGCGAGTGTCCCCATCCCAGCGGGAGTGTCCCCATCCCAGTGGGGCTGTCCCCATCCCATGGGAGTGTCCATGGGCCCCTCCCAGGGCCACCTTTTGGGGTGGTGGGGGGAGCCGGTGCTGGTGGGGGATGTGTGGGGACACCTCCACCGCTGGCAAATCCCTCACTGGGAGTGGTGAGACTCCAGCATGGGATCTCCAGGGAGCTGTGGATGTCACACCCCTGGAAGTGTCCCAGGCCAGGCTGGATGGGGCTTGGAGCAGCCTGGGACAGTGGAAGGTGTCCCTGCCCATGGAATGAGATGACAACAAGCCCCGTCCAAGCCTTGAACACTTCCAGGGATGGGATCCCAACACCTCCAGGGCTGAGCGGGGCATTCCCAAGCTTCTGCCCCACCGCATGGCCGTGTCTCTGTGCCCTATCCAGGCGGGAGCCTCTCCAAGCAAGATTGGACCATCCAGTGGCCCAGCACGGAGCCGGGCAAGGAGAACAGCCCCGGATGCCCCCCGGAGCCGGGACCCTGGGGCAGGACGCACCTGAGCCCCAAGGTCCAGCCCAAGTGTGGGCAGCACCACTGCCACGCCGGCTCGTCCCACGGCCCCATGTACACGCACGTGGACCGCCTGACCGTGGAGGGCCACCCGGGGCTGTGCCCGCCGCTGGAGTCCGGCCACCGCTCCCTGCCGCCGTCCCCGCGGCAGCGCCACGCCGCGCACACCCCCCCGCGCACCCCCAACATCGTCACCACCATGACGCCGCCGGGGACGCCGCCCGTGCGCCGCAGGAACAAACTGAAGCCCCCCGGGACGCCCCCGCCCTCGTCGAGGAAGCTGATCCACCTCATCCCGGGATTCACGGCGCTGCACCGCAGCAAATCCCACGAGTTCCAGCTGGGGCACCGCGTGGATGAGGCGCACACCCCCAAGTAAGTGGTGTCCCCGGGTGCCGGTGCGTGCTGGGCGGGGGGGGGACAAACCTCATGCCAGCGCCTTGGGAAAAGGGCTTTTATCCCTGAATGTCGGGGTTTTGTTTGGAGGTGTCATGTGGAAAACCCTTTTCGCAGGGATGTTGTGGGATGGTGCCGGTTCTGCTCCGCCGGGGTGTCATTTTGGGGGGGGGATGAGGAGCACCCAGGGGCTCCAGGACTGTTGGCTGGCAAAGCCCTGGCATGCTGGAATGTGGGATGGGAGGGCTGGATTTTCCAGCTGCTGCACGAGAACGGCCGTGAGAGCTGCGTGGGGAGGGTGAGTGCACGCTGGAGAGAGATGGGAACCATCACCTTCCAGCTGAAAAGTGGATTTAGGGATTTTAGAAATCCTTGTGGAGAGGACGGTTTGTGTTCTGGAGACCCCCCGGGATGTGTTCCATCCCTGGCGGCGTTGGGAGCGGGCTCTGCCACACTCCCGCTGCTCCTGCTCTGCGGCTCCGGGGCCGGCAGAGGCTGCTGCTGTGCAGGGAAAGGATTCCCTGGCGTCACTACATTCCCTCTCCATCCCTTCCCACCCCTTCTGGTGGCCGCGCTCGGAAAACCCTTCTCCTGCCGTGGCATGGGGTGGCGGAGGGGACCGGTGGCCACTTTGAGACATCACCTCCGCTCCCTGAGGATGTGTCGGGATGGAGCTGGTCCACGCTGGCTCCCAAAACAGGATCCCGGGACAAACTGCTCTTTCTGTCCCAAAATTTGGGGTTCTTGAGGATAAAAAGGCAGTGCCAGAATCCCGGGAAGAGTCTCCTGAGGGATGTGGAGGGAGCCTGGATATGCAGGGCTCAGGCCCTCCGGGTTATCCGCGATGTTTGGGCAGCTCCAGCTGGGACACGGGAAGAGTTCAATCCACTGGGATGCTCCCAGTGCCAGACCCGGAGCTCCCCTTGTTGGGACCAGGGTGGGTTTGGGGGTGGCCCCTGCACGAAATGCGGGTGATCATCCATCCTCCTTTTTCCCTGAGCTGGGAATTTTTGCTCTCCAAAGGCTTTTTGCTGTTGGAGACGAATCCATTTCAGCTGGAAAATGCCTCCTGGAAGGCCACCCTCGCCCTCGTGCTTCGGCACCGGAAAGAAAGTGTTTGCTCTGGTCGGTCCCCAGGAGCACCCCCATTCCCAGGGAGCACCCCCCCATTCCCAGGGAGCACCCCCCCATTCCCAGGGAGCATCCCCATGTCCCCAGGGAGCACCCCCACATTCCCAGAGAGCATCCCCCCATTCCCAGGGAGCATCCCCTGCATTCCCAGGGAGCATCCCCCCATTCCCAGGGAGCAGCCTCTCCCTTCTCCTCCTTTTATGGCCGTTCCATCTCCCGATCCATGCTCTGCCCTCACTAGAGAAGGTCTGGCTGAGGGCAGAGCTCCCCCTGTTTGATCCCCAGGGTGGTCATTGGATATTCCCTGATGATCCTGAGTTGAAGTTGCCTGGCACCAGCGGGAAGGGAGCGCTGGAGACACTGGGAAAACTGGCTGCAGTCAGGCGAGGAGCAAAGGAATCAAGGCTTAGGGTTGGAAGGGACCTTAAAGCTCATCTCATTCCAAGGGCGGGGACTTCCAGCCCTCGTGGTCACCCCGACATGGAGCTGGGGCGAAGGTTGGATCATCACCATCAAATCTTTTGGCTGCTGATTCCATGTGGGAATGGGATGCCCGGGATTTCCTGCACAGGGAAGGAGCAGGGAAGGGCGTGGAGGTGGAAATGTCGCACGGGGTGACACAAACACAGTGCTGTCCCCTCTGCCTCCATCGCTCGCCGCCTTCCCGGCACAGGAATTTCCCAGAGAAGCTGTGGCTGCCCCTGGATCCCTGGAATGTCCAAGACCAGGCTTGGGATGTCCAAGGACGGAGCTTGGAGCAGCCTGGGACAGTGGAAAGTGTCCCTGCCCATGGCAGGGGTGGCACTGGATGGGCTTTAAGGTCCCTTCCAACCCAAACCATTCCATGATTCCTTTGCTCCTCACCTCACTGCACCCAGTTTTCCCAGTGTCTCCAGCGCTCCCTTTCCAGTGGTGCCGGGCAATTCCAACTCCCCATTAGGGAATTAATCAAGGGAACAGCCAATATTGACAGGGCCCCGTTGTGCTCCGGGGGCCGCTGCGCCGGGTCGGATCCGGATTCCCGAAAACCTCTCGGAGAAGCAGGGAAGTTAATTTTCTCTAATGGCACTTAACGATTTTGCAGGAGACAACCACTAAATCCTGCCTGCTAATCCCATTAGTGCTTCGGGATTGTAATTAGCGCGGTAAAGAGGCAGCTTCTTCTTTCTTCCCTCTTTTTTTCCAGCGCATCCCTGCTGGAGTGGGAGCTGTTTATTAGCCTGGATGAGGTGGAAAATGCCTGGCACAGATAAAAAGTGGATTAAAATGGAAACATTTTTGGGCTCTTCTCAGCTAATTGTTATTTTACGGCCGTGGAATTTGAGGATGGGGGTTTTTTTTTAATGTCACACTGCTGCAGTGTCCGGGTCCTCTGCTGGAGGGAGCTCAGCCCTGGAAGGGGATTTGGAGCCTTCCCTGATCAACCCCTGCTGGTTTTAGTTGTGCCCCTGGGCCCTTGGGTTGCTTTGGATAGGGGCTTTCTGTTCCCCGTGTCCTGTTCCAGCATGGAAGGAGGGGCTGGACTCAGAGAGCCAAGAGTTTGGGGACACTCCTGGGGATCCCAAGGGCTGGGTGGGATCTCCTGGAGTGATTTGGGGTCGAGATTTATCCCCATCCTGCCTGTTCCTTGCAAGGACCCTTCTGAAACCCTCCCAGGAGAGAGCTTGGTGTCCCTCAGGCTGATTTATGGCATGGTTTGGGCTGGAAGGGACATCAGGGACCATCCCATTCCACCCCTGCCAGGGCTGGGACACCTCCCACTGTCCCAGGCTGCTCCAAGCCCCATCCAACCTGGCCTTGGACACTGCCAGGGATCCAGGGACAGCCACAGCTGCTCTGGGAATTCCATCCCAGCCCCTCCCCACCCTCCCAGGGAGCAATTCCTTCCCAATATCCCATCCATCCCTACCCTCTGGCAGTGGGAAGCCATTCCCTGCATCCCGGCACTTGTCCCAAATCCCTTCATCTCCTCCCCAGCTCAGGATGGGGTGAAAGGGGCTCTGGGGAGCCAGGGGTGACTTTGGCAGGAGGAAAAACTCTCTCCCCATGAGTTGTGGGTCGGGATTGATGGAGTGGAGCCCTCAGGGTGCTCCAGGGCTGCTCCCCGCCGGATTTTTCCACCTCAGCACAGACAGCAAATAAAACACCACCATTTATTTGTGACAGCAGCAGCAGCGGCCGGGTCCCCTCCGGAGCAAGGCCACCGTGTACCGCTTGATTCCCTCTGACAGCTCATAAACTCCTTTGGATGTTGTGTTTCGGATCTCATTCCCGGCGTTTAATCCATCATTTCTGCGTGCCAAGACCTTCTGAGGCAGGGGTTAAGTTTTTGGGGTTTTTTTTTTGTTTTTTTCTTTTGTTTTTGGAGCTCCCAGCCTCCAATTTTCCTGCACGGAGCCTCCAGCTGTTGACCGTAACTCCGAGGTACGGAACATTACTCCCGAAAAGATCCCCCGACTTCCATAAATCCGCAATCCGTAAACGTCTCGGGAACGGTCCTGAAAGGGAAGCAAAACACTGAGAGTGGCTGATAATATAATGCCCGTTTAATACCTCATGAATTCCGCGGGCCATTGGAATCTCTCACGGGTAGTTAATGATTATCCGTCAGCCAGGAGCCGGGGAAGGAGCAAACTCGGAATGGGAGGCCTTAAAAATCCATTTAGGATTAGTCCAGCTCGTTAAGGGCGTGTGTTAACCCTCGGAAGGGGCGTCCGATGGATCTCTGGAGCGAGGATCTGCCCCGGGGTGTCCTGCCCAAAGGGTTGGGGGGTGGTCTTTACCCTTAGACCCATCCTTAGACCCGTCCTTGGTCCTTTGACCTGTACTTAGACCCACCCAGCATCCTTGGACCCATCCTTAGATCTGGCCTTCATCTTTAGACCTGCCCTTGAACCCACCCAGCATCCTTGGACCCCTCATTAGACCTGGCCTTTGTCCTTTGACCTGTACTTAGACCTTTTCTTTGTACTTAGACCCACCCATCATCCTTGGACCCATCCTTAGACCTGCCCTTCATCTTTAGACCTGCCCTTGAACCCATCCTTCATCCTTGCACCCATCCTTAGACCTGGCCTTTGTCCTTTGCCCCGTCCTTTGACCTATACTTAGACCTTTTCTTTGTACTTAGACGCGTCCATCATCCTTGGACCCATCCTTGGACCCATCCTTAGACCCATCCTTCATTTTTAGAGCTGGCCTTGGACCCATCCTTGGACCCATCCTTGGGCCCATCCTTGGACCCATCCTTAGACCCATCCTTCATCCTTCGGCCCGTACTTAGACTTCTCCTTTGTACTTAGAGCCATTCTTCACTTTTAGACCCATCCTTAGACCCATCCTTCATATTTAGACCTGTCCTTGGACCCACCCTTCATCTTTGGACTCCTCCTTAGACCCACCCTTCGAACCATCTTTTATCCTTTGGCCCATCCTCCCTCCTTTGATCCGTCCTTTATCCTTTGCCCTGCACTCAGACTTTTCCTTTGTACTTAGACCTGCCCTTCATCCTTAGACCCATCCTTAAACCCATTCTTCATCTTTAGACCTGTCCTTGGACCCACCCTTCATCCCTGGACCCGTCATTAGACCCATTCTTTGTCCTTTGACCCATCCTTTGTCCTTTGACCTGTCCTTGGACCTGTCCTTCATCTTTAGACCTGTCCTTGAACCTGTTCCTCATCCTTGAACTCCTCATTAGACCCAGATTTCGACCCATCCTTTATCCTTTGACCCATCCTTAGACCCTTCTTCATCTTTAGACCTGTCCTTGGACCTGTCCTTCATCCTTGATTAGACCCAGATTTCGACCCATCCTTTATCCTTTGACCCATACTTAGACCCTCCTTCATCTTTAGACCTGTCCTTGGACCTGTCCTTCATCTTTAGACCTGTCCTTGGACCTGTTCTTCATCCTTGAACTCCTCATTAGACCCAGATTTCGACCCATCCTTTATCCTTTGGCCCATCTTTAGACCCATCGTCCATCCTTCGACCTGCACTTAAACCCCTCCTTCATCTTTAAACCTGTCCTTGGGCCTGTCCTTCATCCCTGGACCCCTCATTAGACCCACCCTTTGATCCATCCTTCCTTCTCGGTCCCATCCTTTGTCCTTTGACCCTTTCTTCATCCTTGGACCCCTCGTTAGCCCCATCCTTCACCTTTTAGCCCATCCTTCCTTCCTTTGGCCCATCCTTAGACCCATCCTTCACCTTCAGACCTGTCCTTCACGCTTGGACCCCTCCTCAGAGCCGTCCCCTGACCCGCCCTCCATCCCCTGACCCGTGTGAAGGGGAGCTGAGCCCAAACCCTCGTCAGCTTCCCAGCTGTGGCTCCTTTTGCCACGCTGCTGTCCGGCCAGACCCGTGAACTCCGTGGCCCTCGAGGAACATCCTCTGGGAAGCAGCTGGAGAGGGCGGATCGGAGCGTGACCCGACCGGGCTGAGCCCCGGGGACGTGCTGAGCTCCAGCCTGAAGCAGCTGCTGGACAGGACGGGACGTTTTTGTGGTGCACCTAGGTCAGGTCTGGGCTGGGAGGAGGCTCCTCCAGCTCAAGGCAGATGGATTTTGCCTGAATTTTCCATGAATTCCGCTTATCCTGTGTTGTTGCAGTGACATTCCAGGCGTGGATGTTTTCCTGGTGGAAAAACCTGTTGGTCCAAAGCCTGCTGGGGGTTGATTTCCTTCCCTTTAGCCCTGTTGGTGCTGAGGTGGTTTTCCGGTGGGGTTTTTCCAAGCTGGGATGGGGATTTCCTGGCTGGGTGAAGTCAGACGTGAAGTTCAGATGTGAACTTCTGATAGAGCACATCCCCATTTTCTTCTTTTCCTTTTTCCTTGTACTGTTTCCAGCTCTAACTTTGGACACTTTCCATCCCGTGGGTGGTTTTTTCCATCCCACCTAACAAATTCCTGAGGACGGGATATTTCCTGTGGCACTTGGCCAAGTCTAGCACCCAACTGGGGCCATCGAGGCAGAGAGGTGAAAAACTGAATCCCAGACCTCCAAAAACCTGGGAGCAGAGGTCTCTTCTCCACCACCCCCACACCACCAAGCAGCCTGTGCTTAGACTGTGCCTCAGATCTAATCACTTAAGTCGGTCCTAAACAGGCCCTGGTGGGTCAATAATCCTGCTGCTCTGCAACCCTGATAATAACGACGTTTCCCCTCGTAGCGATTCCCACCCACCCGGTGGATCGATCCTTTGATGTTCCGCGTGGGCGGGGTTGGGGAGAGCGGCGTCCAGGCAGCTCCTCTGACATTCCCCGGCTTTGGAAAGGCAGGTGGGCTCCTGGCGTCGGGGGTGAGCAGGAGATTGATGTTTGCAGAGCAGGTGGATGCAGCAGGGCGGTGCCAACGCATGGGAATGATCCATACGGAGCCTCTTCCCAAGGCGGGCGCTGGCACCTGGCTCGTCCCAGCCCCCTGTGTCTCACCTCGGATCTCGGGGTCAGTTTTGGGTCCCTCGTGACAAGAGAGACCTGGAGGGGCTGGAGCGTGTCCAGGGAAGGGAACGGAGCTGGGAAGGGGCTGGAGCCCCAGGAGCGGCTGAGGGAGCTGGGAAAGGGGCTCAGCCTGGAGAAAAGGAGGCTCAGGGGGGACCTTGTGGCTCTGCACAACTCCCTGACAGGAGGGGGCAGCCGGGGGTGGTCGGGCTCTGCTCGCAGGGAACAGGGACAGGAGGAGAGGGAACGGCCTCAGGCTGGGCCAGGGGAGGGGCAGGTTGGAATTTTGGAAAATTCCTTCACAGAAAGGGCTGTCCAGCCTTGGCACAGCTGCCCAGGGCAGTGCTGGATCCCCATCCCTGGGGGGATTTAAAACCTGTGTGGATGTGGCACTTGGGGACGTGGGTGGACTCCCTATCTCAAAGGTCTTTTCCAACCTGTGGTTCCACGATCTCCACACTGCGTTATTTATCCTGAAAACAGAGCCCCAGCCTGGAACTTCTGCGAGGGGGAGAGCGGGGAAGTGCGGGGAATTTGGAGAGCAAAACGAGCAGCATCTCTCCCTGTGCTTCCAAATCATCCCCCTGATTAATCTCGCTGCCTTTGCCGGCGAGCCAGGGCTGTGGAGCTGCGTGCAGCTCCTGGAACGTGTCCAGCTCCCTCAAAGGATGGTCTGCACACCGCCAGGTGACAGTGATGAGTGGCCCCTGCACCAACCTGGCTCCGTGCTGGAACGATCCCGCTGCTCCGGGCTGTGGCGCTCCTTAGGAGTGTCATTAATGTTAATTACGGCCCTGCTATTCCATCCAGAGGCGCTGGAGCTTTACCACGCTCCGAGGAGAAACTTCTCACCGTGTCCTTTAATGAGGAGTCGAGGCTCCTTTCAAAGCCAGGCGGGCGTGAGGATGAATTTAGATCAGGACGAGCATCCTGGGAGAGGTGGCACAGCATTCCTGCTGCCTGCTGTGCTGCCTCCGGGCTGGCCAGGGGGGACAGAGGGCACGGAGAGGGCAGGGGCTGTGGGCAGTGTCCAGGGTGGGGGCCAGGAGAGGGATTGACCACTGTTGGTCATGGCACAGCCTGGGCTCTTCCCAGCTCTCTTTTCCAGTCTGGGATCTTCCCATCTCTCTCTTCCAGCTGGAGCTGTGCAGGAGAGTCAGGAAGCAGCTCCCCCGTTCACATCTTTGTGGTTTAAGAGGTCGGTGGGAGCATCTCCTCGCCCTCCTGCCAGCCCACCCCTGACCAGGAGTGCTGGGTTGGCCAAGCAGCTCCAGGGATTCCTTGGCAATAATGGGATGAGAAGCAAAAGCAGGGAGTGCAGGCGTCAGAGTCCAGAGGAGGCCACGGAGCTGCTCCCAGGGCTGGAGCCCCTCTGCTCTGGAGCCAGGCTGGGAGAGCTGGGGGTGCTCACCTGGAGAGGAGAAGGCTCCAGGGAGAGCTCAGAGCCCCTTGCAGGGCCTAAAGGGGCTCCAGGAGAGCTGGAGAGGGACTGGGGACAAGGCATGGAGGGACAGGACATAGGGAATGGCTTCCCAGTGCCAGAGGGCAGGGATGGACGGGATATTGGGAAGGAATTGTTCCCTGGGAGGGTGGGCAGGCCCTGGCACAGGGTGCCCAGGGAAGCTGTGGCTGCCCCTGGATCCCTGGCAGTGCCCAAGGCCAGGCTGGATGGGGCTTGGAGCAGCCTGGGACAGTGGAAGGTGTCCCTGCCCATGGCAGGGGGTGGGATGGGATGGGATTTGAGGTCCCTTCCCACCCAACCCATTCCATGCTTGTCCAGTTTGGTGGCGGATCTGGCCCACCTGGTGAGGCTGTGTTGCCTGGGGATGGGATAGGGCTGAATCCCTGTGGAAGCTTCTCCATCCAGAGAACCCCACAGCCCTGGCTGGCCCCAGCTCACCCTCGCTGCCCTTGCGTGGCCCTCAAAGAAACGTCACGGTGGCAACCAAGAAAACAGACGGGGCTTAATGAGAAACAGCTCCAGCTCCAGGATCCTGGCAATTACCTCTTCCAGCTCCTTCCCACCCGTGTCTGCTCCCAGCGTTGCTCCTGCAGCCCTGTCTCGAATCCCAGGAGGAGGAGGGTGGGGGGAAAAACCTGTTTGGCTCGAACTCCCTTCAAAGAATTTCCCAGCTTTATAATTTGCGGCTGTAATAAAAAAGTTCCACTTTGTGCTTGGAAAAGAGAATAATAGATCAGTCAGAGCCGAGCCTGGAAATTCAGGCATCCAGGGAAGTGGGGACAGGCACTTGGATAAATATTTCACTGCCGAGGCTTTGATATGAAGGAGCTGCTTTTCCTCTGGCCGGGGGAGGGAGGGTTTGCTGCCTCTTTATGGGAACGAGGAGGATAAATGGAACATCTGGAGGATATTCTGTGTTTGGGGTTTTCTTTATGCCAACCCCAGCATTGCGTGGAGCGTGTTCGGGTCTGGGTGGAGAATGAAGGAATTTCAGCTCTTCGGGCAGGTTCAAAAAGATCCACTGTCTTTGCCTTGAATCCTGAAAATCCTAAAGAAGCTGCTGCACGGGGATTTGGGATGTGGGAATGCACCAGGCATGGGAGCTGTGTGTTTATCCCAGTGTCAAAGGTGACCTGGTGCCTCCTTTCCTGGCTGAGGTGGCTCCAGCCGTGCTGGATTTGATCCCAGCTCCCCAAGCCTGCTTGGGAATGCTCAGACTCCTTATCCTGGGGTGTTTTTTATGGTTTATTTGGGGAATCCTTGAAGGAAAAGGTCGGATTTTGCCATCTATGTGCCAATATGGGAACAGGAAGGGAAAAGAGGTGGCAGTTCTTCTGGAGAGGAGCTTTGGAAAAGGCAGGGAGGGACAGGACACAGGGAATGGCTTCCCAGTGCCAGAGGGCAGGGATGGATGGGATATTGGGAAGGAATTGTTCCCTGGGAGGGTGGGGAGGGGCTGGGATGAAATTCCCAGAGAAGTTGTGGCTGCCCCTGGATCCCTGACAGTGTCCAAGGCCAGACTGGAGCAGCCTGGGACAGTGGGAGGTGTCCCTGCCCATGGCAGGGGTTGGGGATAAAATGATCCTCAAGCTCCCTTCCAAGCAAATCATTCCCTAATTCTTGCACGAAAAAACCGCCAGAGTGAATTTGAGGCTTTTCCTCCTTTTTTCTGCCCTTCCAGCGGAGGCTGCTGGAGCCGCCTGCCCGTGGTGGCGGAGGCGCGGGGGGCAGCACTTCACCCTCTCCCTGCTGGGATTTAATCGGGAATATCGCGCACTTAAACCTCTCCAAAAAGCCATAAATCTTCGGGGCCGAATCCCGGCCGGGGCCGCGCGCTCCCGGCCAGGCAGCGGCGATCTTTAATCCTTCGCAGCTGAAATACTGATGAGGGGATTTTTTTTATTTTGCCTCCCACTCTATTTCCCTTCCTTTAAGAGCGACGCTGGCGTGGAAATTGGTGTGTGCTGGCCAGGAGCAGAGCGGTGAATAAAACATCACCTGCAGGGGCAGCTCCTGTCTCGGGGCTAAATTTTAAATTAAACCCTTTTTAATTAATTTATTTATTTTTGTTTTAAATGGCAATAAGAATGGAAGTGGCAACAAATGCCTGCAGAGCAGCTTGGTACCGACTCCCTTTCCAGGTTTTTTTTTTAAGAGTTGGGAATGGAGGACGAGTGCTGCCGGGGGCTGGGGAACGGTTGGAGTGTCCCCTTTGGGACGCTTTTTTGGGATGAACCACATTCCAGCAGCACCACAGCCCTGGGAGCACTGGATTTTTGCTCCCTGCCTGGATCCCACTGCGCCCATCCTCACATTCCAGCTTCTCCCAGCACATCCTGCTCTTCCAGCCGCTAAACCACCCCGGGACATCCGAATGGGGCAAACCCGTGTCCTCAGCGGGCACCTTTCTGCGGGAATCCTGTGAGATCCTCCCCGCACCCCACGCCGCTGTCAATCCCTGCTCTCCCCGCCGGCTCCCGAAAGGAGTGACGGGCCCTTTGTCCTGGTGTCTGCTCCTGTTTTTCAGCGCCTGTTGAAACCCGCTGTGTTTTTTCCCCCCAAAGCCGGTGATAAGCGTTTGACTGATCCCACCGAGCAGGCGAGGATGAGCCATTCAGGCGGGATTGACACCTAAAGGGATTTGCATGAAGCGCTTCAAACTCGCTGGGCTTTTTTTTTTTTTTTATTTTTTTTTTTTTAATATATATTTAGCAAATTCCTGCATGAAATTACGGCCCTAATCATCGGCATTCACTTCTCTGAGCATGGAATCGCTCCCGGCGATTTTCCCGAGCATCCCGAGGCAGGAACTAGCCCTGATGCTCCACGAACTCTGCCCTGGGGGGTTGGTTTGGGCTCTCCCAACCAAGGGATGCACGGGATAAAGGAGGAAAACCAGGAATTCTGGGTCAGGGGATGGGGAGAGGTGAAGGAGAGGAGCTGAGGGGGGCCACGATGTGGGAAGGGCTGATATCCGGGATTTTGGGAAAGGTTTGGGAAGCCAGGGGCTGCATGGGGCTGGGGTTGATCCCATTGTGCTGATGGGGAAACTGGGACCTGCAGCGAGGGGTAGAATCCCGGGAATACCTGGCTTCCAAACCTCCTGGAGCAGGGATGAGGGTGGGACAACGCGGACAGGGGGCCTGAGTGGCAAAAAACCAAATAGCGGGGTTGTCCAGATTTAGGAATTTGTTGTGGATGTCTCCCAGATTTTGGGGGGCTCCAAGCCTTGGCAGATGTCTCCTTTGGGAGATGGACCGGGTGTGGTTCTCTCTGCTCCCTCAAAGCCCTTTGGAGCCAAAATAAGGAATATCTGCTCCATAACCACCTCCCCACTCCTGCCTCGCCTGGAGACTCCGTTTGGGAATCGTCGGGCTGTGACTGGAGGGAAACACTCCTTCCCGGGGGCCGGCAGGGATCAGCACCATCCAAATCCTCCTAAACTGCCCCTCCAGCTCTCCCTGTGCTTCCCGGGCTTCGCGTTGATCCCAGCGATGGTTTAGTGGGAGCGTCCACCTTTTCCAGCTCCTGGGAAGGGCTGGAATGCCGCTGGATGGGGGGATTAGTGTGGCCAACCCTGCCCTGAGCGGTGAAACCCGGCTCCATCTTCTGGTGGACTTCTCTGGTTCCTCCTGATCCAGCTGGGATTTATCCGGCCAAGATTCCCGGCAGCGAGGGAATCCTGCCTCCCTTTCCAGCAGCAGGGCTGTGTTGGGCTTTATCCCTACGGAAAATGGAATCAGGATGATGTTTTTCCTTGTTTTTTTATATTTTTATTTTTAAATCCCCTTTTTTGCCTCTGCCGCCCTTGCGGGATTGGGAGCCTTGCACAGGGAATGGGGCTCCTCCTGCCCAGCTGGGATGGGGAATTTAGGTTGGGAGGACCAGGATGTGTTTCCAGCACATTTTTTCCCACTTTGGGTAAACGAGGGGAGGATGGAAATGTTTGCCTTGGACACTTCCAGGGATCCAGGGGCAGCCACAGCTGCTCTGGGCACCCTGTGCCAGGGCCTGCCCACCCTCCCAGGGAGGAATTCCTTCCCAATATCCCATCTAAATCCTCCCACTTTTAATTTAAAACCATTTCCCTTTGTCCTGTCACTATCTATGGGATCACGGAGTGGTTCGGGGTGGGAAGGACCTTGAAGATCATCTCATTCCAATGTTTGTAGGAGGGTGGATGGATGGATGGATGGATGGATGGAGGGATGGATGGATGAGGGATGGATGGATGGATGCATGGATGGATGGATGACCCCTCATGGCAGCAAGTCCTCTATGAGGTGCCCCTGACTGCCCCCATCCTCCAGCCCTGCCCCAAGGCCGGTGTTTGACCCTTTTTTGCCCAAAAAGCCCCAAACAGGGCTCGCTTTGCTCCAGGTCCCTCGGGCACTCCCTTGTCCCTAAACCAGGGGACAGGATCCCTGTGAGCCCCCCATGCCAGGGGGTTTTCCATGGCTGAGGATGCTCCTCTCCAGGATTAGATCCTCGCTCCTTCTCCCTCAGGACAGGGATCCAGGCCACGGGGAGACCGGCAGCCAGCCCAGTTGGATCTCGGTGTCTATTATTCTTTACTATTTTTTCTTCTCCCGAAGAAACAGAGAGAGGGGAAAAAAAAAAATCTCTCTCTGTCCAAAATCACTCATCCTTCCTAATAATGAGAGCTGTCAGCAGCCCTGCTTGGCGAGGAAATGATGCTCGCAGTAAATATTTGGTCTGGAACTGATTTATGGGTGGAAAAAAATGAGATTAGTGCTTAATCACTGCCTTTCAGGAAGGGCTTTGGGCCGGGGTTGAGCTCAGGGGGAGCTGGGGCCGTGCCGGGGCCAGGGGAGCGGCACTGGGATCTTTGGGGGAGATCCCGCAGCTGGGTTGGGATTGAGCGGCAGCAACAGAGGGAATGGGCAGGATTTGGGGCCACCAGGCAGGGTTAGATGGGATTTTGGGAAGGAATTGTTCCCCGGGAGGGTGGGGAGGGGCTGGGATGGAACTCCCAGAGAAGCTGTGGCTGCTCCTGGATCCTTGGCAGTGCCCAAGGCCAGGTTGGACGGGGCTTGGAGCAGCCAGGGACAGTGGAAGGTGTCCCTGCCCAGGTCCTTTATTGGGCTTTAAGGTCCCTTCCCACCCAACCCATTCCATGGCTCCATGGCCATCAGCTGTGGGGTTGATCCCAGGGAGCTCCAAGCCAGGAGAGCCGTTCAGTTGGACCAGCCCGGAACCATCCACCCCATCCCGATCCCAGCGCACCCAGAGAGGTCCTTGCAGCCACCCTAAACACAGCAGCAGCTTTCCTGTGTGAGGAAATAATTAACTTATTAGAGGATGGTTTAATTTTCTTCATTAAAGAGGTCATTTCCTATCGCCTGGCAGGGCCAGATGCCCCCGGGCACCGCTGGGAGCAGCAGGAGATGCTCAGCTCCAGAGCCTCCCCACCCTCCCAGGGAACAATTCCTTCCCCATATCCCATCCAGCCCTGCCCTCTGGCACTGGGAAGCCATTCCCTGTGTCCTGTCCCTCCATGCCTTGTCCCCAGTCCCTCTCCAGCTCTCCTGGAGCCCCTTTAGGCCCTGGAAGGGGCTCTGAGCTCTCCCTGGAGCCTTCTCCTCTCCAGGTGAACACCCCCAGCTCTCCCAGCCTGGCTCCAGAGCAGAGGGGCTCCAGCCCTTGGAGCAGCTCCGTGGCCTCCTCTGGACTGGCTCCCGCAGCTCCAGGTCCTTCCTGTGCTGGGCCCCAGGGCTGGATGCAGTGTTCCAGTTGGGATGCATGGATTATATAGAGCATTCCAGGGCTCCTTGATCACCACGAGCTGTTGCACTGCCAGGATGTTCTCGAAGGATCTCTGTCCCAAATCCTCCGGATCTCCCAAGGGCTGAGCTGCCTTTCCCAGGGCTGTCCCTCTCCTCCTCACTCCTCCGCAGCCGGGGTGGGAGCAGTTGAGCCGGAGCGGCTCCGCAGTGCCGGGATCCCGCAGCCTGGCCCATCTGAGCTGGCAGCATCACTCTGCATCCCAAATTCTTCCGGTCTGGTGCAGCTTTGGGATCATCCGAGCCAGCAGAACCATGGCTGGTCCTCGTCCCAGTGTGGAAAAATGGGCTCATCCCTGCCTGCTCTGCAGGATTTCATCTCTGAGGAGCTTCTCCCAGTCTTTGGGGTTGCCCACACCACAGTGCTGTGCCCTGACGAGCTGATTCCTGGGAATCTGCTGGGGTTCCTCACGTGTTCTGCTGCAGCCCAGCCTTGCTTGGGCCCTAAATTCGATGTAGTGACATTAAATGTGATCGTTTAGGGGATGTGACAGGGTCGGCAAGGCCAGGGCGTGACGAGATTTTGGACCGGCCGATTTTTTTTCACCCAGGTTGTCAGGAGGAAAAGCTCTGGAATGTTCCTTGACGAAAATTGCCTTCGTTTGATGGGAAGTGGGATTAATGATCACACGGGAGACAATGCAGCCACACCCCCACCCCACGGGCGCCACCAGCCCATCCCCAACTCCTTTCCCGTCACTTTCCCCTCCTTTTCTCCTCTTTTCCCTCCCAGAGTCAAGAAGAAGAACAAGCCCCTGAACCTCAAGATCCACAACAGCGTGGGGAGCTGTGAGAACATCCCGGCCCAGCGCTCCCCGCTCCTCTCCGAGCGCTCCCTGCGCTCCTTCTTCGTGGGGTACCCGCCCTTCCTGCCCTCCACCCCGCCCGTCCACACCGAAGCCACCTTCTCAGCAAGTAAGTCCCCGTGGCCCCCTTGGATCCCTCTTCCGAAGGGTGGGAGATGCCAAGCAGAGGATGGGACTGGGGGAATTTTGGAGTCAGTGGTCTGGAGGACGTTGGTGGAACGAGCCCAGCCCTCGTGGAGGTGCCTCGTGTTGGTGTTTGGAGATGTGTGGGTGCTTCCGGGCAATGATAACCCCCAAAAACTTGATTATTTCTGGGTTTTGGGAAAGCCACGAGGTTTCTGTGCTGCCTGGGTTGGTGGCACTGCCTGGATGTCACCTAAAAGTGACTTTTCTGAGGGTTCCTTTGTAAACCCAGCCGCGGTTTCACCTCTGGTTTTAATCCTCTCCTGTTTGCTGCCTTTGGAGCTCATGTGGAGTTTTGGGAAGCCAGTCCTGGTGCAAACCCCGTGGAGCTGATCCCAGAGACAGCCCTGATCCCTTCTCCTCTCCCAGGAGATGCTGGTGCTGGCACTCACTGGCCGGGTTTGGCTCTAGGAGCTGACCCAGCGCGGTGCTGCTGGTCCAGGAGGAGCAGCCTGTCCCTCATTTCCCACTCCCAGACCGGAGCTGGGATTAATTCCACATGGATCGAAGCTTTCCAAGCCAGGTGTGGCTCTTGGCCCAAGAAGAGCTTCCCTGGAAACACGTGGCAGCTGCTGGGAGCGATTCCCAGCCAAGTCGAGGTCCCCTTGCCTCTTGTTCCTCAGCTAAAAACTTCCTCCACATCCAGGCTGGGTTTCTGTCACCTTCCCTTCCCTGGGTTTTTCCCTTGTTTCCTTTCCGAAAATGTCATCTTCCTGGCTTCTTTTGGGGTCTTCCACTCGTTCTTCCTGCTCAGCTCTTGGCTGAAGAAGGGTTTGCAGCCAACTCCCTTCCCTTTCCCCTTTCCGCTTTCCCCTTTCCCCTTTGCCCTTCCCCTTCCCCTTCCCCTTCCCTTCCATTTGGGATCACTGAGGACTCATCCAGCCATTCCCACCATCCTTTTCCCCCTCTTCCTTTGGCTTTGGGGACAGTGGCACCTGGCAGGAGCCCTGCAGGCAGACGATGCCGATATTCCCAGGGACATCCAACACCCGACTCCGGATTTGCCCGGAGCGAGGGGGATTTTTGCCTTGCCGTTTCCCCCATGGGAACTGTCTGAGCTCAGCTCCCAGCCCGGACCAACGGAGCAGAAACCACAGCCCAAACCCCGTTCCCAGCCACCCCCAGCCGTGTCTCCTTGGATTAGTTTTCCTCACGCCTCAGTGTTGGATTACATCCCGCGGGGTGACATCCTGATGGAACGTGGCACCGCCGGGGCGGGATGCGATGGGAAGTGATGGGCTGGCAAGTGACTAACGCTGCTGGAGAGGTGTCTCCTCTCATTTCCCTCCGACTCCCCCGGCTGCTGGGAATGTTTTCCGGGCTGGATGGGAGCTGGGTTTTTCCCAGCTGGTTGATCCCTGCCGGGAGGTTTCAGCATCAGCGGAGCCGTTTGGTCCTTGCAGGATCAACATCCGTGTGGGAGTTATGCCAAGCAGGGCAGATGTTTGTTTGTAGGGAGCAGAATCGTGGGACGATTTGGGCTGGAAGGGAGCCTTTCCATGGGCAGGGACACCTCCCACTGCAGCAGGTTGCTCCAAGCCCTCCCTGCATCCCAAGGATTCCCTGTCCCCATCCTTGTGGTGGTTCCACAGCTGAGCTCTCCACAATATCCCATCCCTTTGGGCTTTTGTAAAAACCCCCGTTCCCTTTTCCCCCTGTGGGAGCAGCATGGCAGCACCCAGATGCTCTGGATTGCCGTGGAATCACTTCCCTAAGCACGGAAACACAAAAAATGTTGTTGTGGTCAGCTGGAGATGGGTGAGGGGAGCCCAGCGAGGCCCCGGCCCTCCCTGGCCATCTCTCCAGGATTTCTTTTCCACAGCCTTGCTGCTCCTGGCAGGAACACGTTCCCATCTGAGTCATCCCTGGCCCGGATTGGAAGCAGGTTCGGATGCTTCCCTCTGATTTTTAACACCCCTTTGTCCTGGTGGGAAGGGATTTTCACGGAGCACGAGGGCTGGGAGCTGCAGAAGGAGCCTCTTTCTCCGGCAGCACAAACCTGGCTGGGGAATCACAGGATCATGGAATATCCCGAGTGGGAATGGACCCACAGGGATCACCCAGCCCAGCTCCTGGCCCTGCACAGACACCCCAACAACCCCACCCTGGGCATCCCTGGCAGCGCTGTCCGAAGGCTCCTGGAGCTCTGGCAGCCTTGGGGCCGTGCCCATTCCCTGGGGAGCCTGGGCAGTGCCCAGCACCCTCTGGGGGAAGAACCTTTCCCTGATCTCCAGCCTGAGCCTGCCCTGGCCCAGCTCCAGCCGTTCCCTGTCCCAGGGAGCAGCGATCGGAGCTGCTCCTCAGGAGGAAGTTGTAGAACTTCTGGTTTAATGTGGTCTCCAGATCGTCCCCTCCCTGCTGGGGACATCAGCCCAGTCCTGTGTGACAGCTCCATCCCACCCACTGCGGTGCTGCTCTGGCCGTGTCCCTGGGGGGGTTCTCCTGAATCCCGCTCCTGCCTCTTCCTCTTGGCTTGGCGAGCAAGGAATTTGCAGTTTGTGGTGCTGAGCATGAGTGGGATCCCAGCCAGGGACGGCCAAGTGACAAGTGCTGAGATGCCACCAGAGCTCCTTGAGCCCCCCCAGCTCCTGAACCGTCTGTGAAAGAGCCCCTGGAGGGCTGACCTCAGGTGGGTTCGGTGGACAGGGATCCAGGATAATGTCCGGTGGGTCAGGGTGGGGATCCCAGAGCCCTTTTCTGCTGGAAAGCACCAAGGACACGCTGCTGGTGTTGAAGGTGATGCGGGGAAGCAGCCAGTGCCATCCAGACCATGCCCCCTCTGCGTGGTCACCCCATTCCCGGTGCTGGGGCTGGCTTTGTGGGGGGACACTTCTCCCTAGCGCTGTCCCAGCCCCAACCACCTCCGGGAGGGGACTTCCCGAAGGGAACCTCCTCTCTTGGGGGCCGCCCAAGGAGTGGTTCTCCCCTCCCTGGACCCGCCCTGCACAGGAGCACTGCCCAGCTGTGTTGGCAGCACAGCTGGCAGCTCCCAGCAGCCACATCTGGCCACAGCTGGCAGCCAGGCTCCCGAGGGTTTCCCACCCCGGCAGCGGAGTCAGAGGGCACAGCTTTGTCTGGATGAGCCTAACTGAGCCTGCAAGGCTGGGAATTGTGGGGGGGGGAAATCCCGATGCGAGGCTCTAAGCCAGCTGAACGTGACATTTGAGGTGGATAAATGGGATTGTCACCCTGGAAAGGGGAACTGCCCGGATTAGAGAGTCCCCTTGGACTCTTTCCTTACTGGAGAGTACAGCTTCTGCTTTGGATGATCCCCTCTGCTCCGGCTCAGGTTCGGTTTCATCCTGCTGGATCCATCCTGGGTCATCCTTCCACCCACTGGACCTGGCTGTGACCTACAGGGTTGGAAGGGACCGGAAGGGCCACCCCATTCCAACCCCGTGCACGGACAGGGACACTTCCCACCGCATCACATTCCGTGTGGAATATTTGCCACGTGCACTAACGCAGGCAGCAGTGACTCCCTTCACAGCTGGAATCCCACATGGATTTATATCCTGGGGAGGGAAAGCTGCTGGAGCAGCTGCTCTGGGATCTCTCCCATCCCATTTCAGCCCTAAAAGCCGCACGAGCAAGGCTGGAGGTGTCTCATGAAGGGACTTTGCTGCAGAGCATCTCCCTGGGGTGCTTGGCTCCCAGCTGGGACCACGTGGGAAGTAGACCCGGGATGGTGGGGACACACTGGGACAGCGTCCCTGGAATTGCCACGGGTTTCCCAGGGAAGCTGGGGCTGCCTCTGGATCCCTGGCAGTGTCCAAGGCCAGGCTGGATGAGGCTTGGAGCAGCCTGGGACAGTGGAAGGTGTCCCTGGCCATGGCAGGGGTGGGATGAGATGAGATTTAAGGTCCCTTCCCACCCAAACCATTCCGTGGATATTATGATTTGCCTCTAGACTGGGATTTTTGCCCGGTGGTGGAGATATTCCCGATCCTGGATGTCTTTTGTTGTTGGACTCTTCTGGGAAGAAGCTCCACCCCGGTGTCTCCCCTTAATCTCCCCATGGGGCTCACCCACCCCGGGAGTATTTTGGTGACAGCCTGGGGTGTCTGGGATAAGTGCAAAGTCTCCTGGCCGTTTCCTGGCTTTGCAGTGACTCATCCCGGGATTCTTTCCAAGGCCACTTCCATCGATTTTATCCATCCCATTCATAATGCGAACACCTCCCGACGCTGTTTGCTGTAGTAGGAGAAGGAGGGTTCGTTCATCAGGCTGTCTCCGTGATGGATAACGTGCTCACACCAATTCTCTGGGATCCACAAAGGGGCCAGGAGACGAGGAAGGGGGAATTGGGATGAAACACGGTCCCCATCCGCGTGGTTTGGCACCGCCGCCACCCCTGGAAGATGCTCCAGGTGTCCTTGGTGAGGGTCTGGGGCTCGCTGAGGGCATCACCGCCCACCCCAAGGAGGGCGCGACCCCGAAATAACGAAACAGGGAAGCTCCAGGTGCTTTTCTCCATGCAGGACATGCCCAGGAATTCACCGCGGAGCTGCCGGGATGGCAGCAGGGGCAGCGAGGGCGTCACGGCCAAGGTGGCACCGCCGTCCCCGTCACCTCCGAGGCGCGCGGGTGCCACTCAGGGAGCGGCGCTGGCTGTCACAGCTGCCTGTCACCGCCGGGCAGCTGCCGTGTCGCCTGTCAGGGACACGCCGGAGGTGGCTGTCACCCTCTGCCCGCTTGGTTTCCCCTTTCCCGGCTCTCCTCCTGGCACAGCTGATCCCATCAAGCGCGGCTGTTGATTTTGGGATAAGCTGTGCCGCGCTGAGCAGGAGCCCTGACCTTTGCCGCAGCGGCGAAGGCAAACGAAGGTGCCGGATGGAGGGTGGCATTCCCTGGCAGCGCCACCGCATCGGGGAGCGGGGTTCGGCTTTTGGGAACCCCTCGGGAGGCAGGAATGGGGTGGGTGACGGGGGGAAGTCTCCGTGGGGCTGCTCAGGGGGTGCCAGCCGCGCCCTTCCCTGCGGAATTCCACTCGTGCCCATGAAATGTCAGCTCGGAGAGAAGGGGTGGGGGGAGTTATGCGAGGGGAATTAGGGCCGGAGAGTTGGGATTTTCGAGGCAGGCGGGAGGTTGCTGGTGATCGAGGNGAGGAGGGAGGGAACGGGGAGGGAGGGAGGGAGGATGATGCAGAGGCAGCCGCTGTCACGCTCCAAAGCTTGCGAGGATCCGATCCCGCTGCCACTTCTCCATCACGGGGTCCCCACAACAAAGCCTGACCCCTCCACCCTGAAACAAGACGCGCTCACGGCGTTTCTTTCCCCCTTGTAATTAACGCTAATTGTGGCAATTTGAGGGGTTTTCAATGAGAATATTCCCCCGGTGCTGGGGGGAGACTGCTGCACCTCCACCCTTCCCGCCGGGCATCTCCCCCGAGTGAATATTGGCGAGCAGCAGCTTTTCCTCCGGGTGGGACTCCGGGTAAAGGGGAGAATCCCCAATTAACTCCAGAGCGCCCCAAACCCTCGGGGCTGATCCCTGGTGCCTTTCCCCGCCCTCCTGCCCCGCTCCGCTGCTTTTCCCTCCTGCCAACAGCGGCTCTATTGTTAAACGCCGCGATCCTCCGTGGCTCGCTGCCGCTAATGAAGGTAATTAGCTGTGAGTCACGTCGGGCTCATTTATGTTACGAGGTCAAAATCCCCGCTACACTTCAATACATTTTTGCAGCGAGCGCATTTAGAAAGTAATTAAAAGGCTCAGCAGCCGCCGTTGCCTCCATCCCCTCTCCCCCTCGCCGGGCTGGCAGGATTTAATTGAGGCCAGCCGAAAGTTAGCGGGAATAAATTGTGGCTGATAAGGCGGAGGTTGTGCTTTGATTCTGCGAGAGGAGCTGTTCTCGCCCGGGTGTTGGGTTCTTCGGGGAGCGGGCACGATGACAACTGAGATCTGGTTTAGCGATTTCGTGAGGGGGGAACGACGTTGCGGGAAGGGATGAGGCCGTGCATGGAAGGGTCACTCGTTAGAGCGTCACCTCTGGGATTTGTGAGCCAAATTCCCACCCCTGGGAGGTGGTGGATGCGTAGGTAGTGGAGGCATGCTGGGGTGTCACAAAGACTGGTGAGAAAATACCAAAAATATTGGCAATGTGGCGCTGGGGACGTGAATTTCCCTCCCTGGCTTTGAAGGTAAAAATAAGGGATAGCGACTTTTTAACACGGGTGGATAAAGCCAGGACACAGGGAATGGCTTCCCAGTGCCAGAGGGCAGGGATGGATGGGATATTGGGAAGGAATTGTTCCCCGGGAGGGTGGGGAGGGGCTGGGATGGAATTCCCAGAAAAGCTGTGGCTGCCCCTGGATCCCTGGCAATGTCCAAGGCCAGGTTGGATGGAGCTTGGAGCAGCCTGGGACAGTGGAAGGTGTCCCTGCCCGTGGGATGAGATGATTTTAAGATCCCTTCCATCCCAACCCATCCCATGATCCCGTGGTTCTGACATCTCAATTGCCGCCTCTGCCTGTGGAATGGCCAGAGGAGGAGAAGGATGCGGAGCCGCGGCTGGCCGGAGGTGCTGGAGCCGGATCAGCTTGGGATGCTCCCAGGATTTCTATCCCGGGGAGCGGGATGTAAATGTAACCTTCAGCCGGCGAGCGCAATTAGAGCCGCGTGCCTGCCGCGATATTAAAATGGGATATTAAAGCAAACAGCGGCTCTCCCCGCTCCCAGGGATAATATCCAGCGCCTGTTTAGCCAGGGATTTGCCGGCGCTCTGAGCAAACAGCCGGGAGCCGCCGCTGGTGCCCGGGAAACCTCTCGAATCCCTGAGTGGAAATCCAGCCTTAGGATCCCGGCACGGATCCGCTGCCGGGGCTGAGCATCCTGCTGGGCAGGACCTTTCCCGTGGCCAGGAGGAGGAGGAGGAGGAGCTTTTCCCCCCTTGCTGAGGCTGAAGGAGGATGTGGAATCCAAGCACGGCCCCTCTCCTGATTATCTTCCTGCTCCAGCGGTGCCAATGAACTTCCCGCTTTCCCCTTATCCTTCTCCTTCCTTTTCCCTTGGAAGGAGAGCACCGGGCCCGCTTTTAACTCTGTTCTCCCCTCGGAATACGAGTGGAATCACCTTTGGAGTGGCCGGCGCTCAGCTTTTCCCCAGCTGCCACCTCAAGCCGCGATGTCTTATTAAAAACTGACGATGAGGCCGTTCCAGCTTCGTTTTCCCCTTTCTTGTTTGGGCGTCGTGATGCGATTCCAAAGGTTTCGCAATCCCGCCCTGCCCGCACATGGATGCATCCTCTCCCTGGTCCAAACCGAGTGATGGGATCTGGGACAGGAGACCCCGATTCCCACGCACCCACAAAGCCCAGAGGTCTCCTGCTTTCTAGATAGGGAGCTCAGTGAGGCATTCCAAGGGGGAATAGCAGGAAAATCCCTTTTTTTTTTTTTTTTTTTGGTGCGCATCCCTTCCCAAAAAACTTGAATCCCAGCTCTCGATTTTGTTACCAGCGCTGGTTTTCGCGGTCTCTCCCTGCAGATACGCTGTCAGTGCCTCGCTGGTCCCCGCAGATCCCTCGTCGGGATTTAGGAAACTCCATAAAACACAGGTACGCCCACCCCGCTGCCGTGCCAGGCTGGGGGGTGAGGGATGAGCATCCCCCTTCCCATCTCTGCTCGGAGACATTCCCACTCTTCCCGGGCTGTGCTGCCCTCCGAGCCCATTTCAATTCCATTTCAGTTCAGATCTGGTTGAGATAAGGCTCGAGTCGCTATCAATAAAAGCTGTGTATTATCTGTGACCTTCAGCAAATTCCCCATCTCTGGATTATCGCCCTTCCATATCTCCCTGAAGAGGGAAAAGCACTGGGAAGAGTCTCAGCGCTGCTGTTTGATGGGAAGTTGCTTCCCAAGGGGCTGGAAACGCCGGTCCCCAGGGTAGGGAGGGGTTTTGGGGTGGCCTGGGGTGGGCAAAGCCGGGGAATCACAGCGAGCTGGGACCGGATTCCCTTTGGAACGGTTCTCCAGACCCAAAGCGGGGCTCACGTTGGTGTTTTGGCATCCCTAGGAAAATTCCACAACGCCTGCAGCGCGGTTTGAGGGCAGCAGGGAGAGGATAAAGCCGGGCTCGGGAGACAAGCGAGGCTTCGGCTCTCCCCGCCCACTCTCTCGGTGTTTCTCTCCACAGGTTTTCCACCAAGTACTGGATGTCTCAGACCTGCACCGTCTGCGGGAAGGGAATGTTGTTCGGCTTAAAGTGCAAAAACTGCAAGTACGGCGCCGTGCCGGAGCTGTTTGTGTCCCTCCTTAAAACTCTGAGGGGATAATCGGGGTTCTGGTGGTGCAACCGAGCAGGGGTTCGGGCACGGAGAGCCCGACCAGGCTCTCGCCAGCTCATCCTCACAGGAAGCTCTGATGAGAGGCGGAATCGGGTGAATAACACCCCAAAGCAGGGCTGGGCTTGGGTCTGGGCTGGGATCAGGGTCCTCGGGGAGGATGTGCCCGCCAGACCTCGGCTCTGCTCGCTGCAGAGCTCTGAGTCAGATCCTGACAGTCCCCCCTTCCCTTGAGCCTGGCTTTAGCTCCCCACGTTATGGAGATTCCCTGTGGAATTGTCTGCAGGACACGGGGGATGGATGTGCTGGACCAAGCGGGGATAGCTCTGGGCATCGGGTGGGTTTTGCCCACGGTTTTGGGCTGCAGCCTCTATTTCTGCAAAGTTTTGGGCATCTCTGTGCCCCGGCAGGGTCGTGGCCCTGCGGAGCCCACCCAGCCCAGATCGGTGAATCCACGGTGCGAAGGAGAGGGGATGAAACGGGACAGGACCAGGAAAACAGCGAGGCAGAGGCTGGGGCTGCTTCAGCTGCTCCAAATGTGCCCCAGCCCAGCCTCGGGCAGAACCGTGTAGCACTTGGGGAAGCTGCTGCCGGAGCCGGGGTTGCCTTTCCTAGGGCCGGGAGCTGGGAACGCGCGATTGTCCGCGGGTAACTGAGCGATAACGATCGCTGCTGCCGCTGATTAAGCGCTGATGAGTTGGTAAATTGGGATTTAAACCTGACGAGCAGCGCTCGGTTACTGCACAGCTGGTGAGGCTTTTCTGGAAGGGATGTTGTCAAATCCAGGGATTTTAAAGGGGTGGTTCCCATTGTATCCCTGCTCGAGGAACTGGAGGCTTTTCCTGCGAGCTCTCCGTGCTGGAGGAGGGATGTTGTGCCTGGTTCCTGACCGGGATCAGGGACGCTGCGGCTCTGGCTGTGCCCGTGCCCGTCCTGCTGCCCGTAATCCCACAGAAAAGAACAAATCCATTTCCTGGCAGCCAGGAGTTGGGAGCGAACGCAAGGCGTTTGGGTTTGTTCCAGCCTTGCCCCGGCGCTGCTTTCCCCAGAAAACAGAGGGGAACTGGCAGGTAAAACAAACAACCGGACCCCAACCCCCCCAAGCCTCAAATACCAAATTAATTCCTGCCTTTCCCTCTAGGAACAGCTTTGTAATAAAAGCTAACACGGGCAGCTCCTGAATTTTCATTACCCAGCTCATTGACTTGAAGCTGCCGTTCCTTTTTTTTTTTTTCCCCATCATTTCCCCTTGTTTTGATAAATCCTTTCCTCCTTTTTCCCTTTTCCCCCGTGGCTTGCTGCCGGCCTGGCAGAGTGTGAGCCGGGGATGCGTTTCCATCCTTAATTAAGGAGGAATGAGAAGGATTTGGGAGTCTGCCCATGCCTGTATGCATGACTTGGGGGTGAAGCCCTCCAGACTCCTGCCCTGGCTCCACAAGCCAGGAAAAGCTCCGCAGAATATCCAGAGGCTCTCTTTATTTTGGCTAAATGTCCTTAATGAAGCCAGGAGGGGAGGGCACAGTGAGAGGGACACATCAGGGGCCAGGCCAGCCACTTCCTCCCCCTCCGCTGCTCCTGAATTTAATTAAGCGTCCAGCAGCAGGATGGTGGGAACGGGGATTTCATGGATATCATGGAATGGTTTGGGCTGGAAGGGACCTTAAAGCTCATCCTGTCCCACCTTCCAGTAAAACTTTTCTCCCCAGCGCAGGACTCTGCTCCTTTTATTGCAGCCACCGCAATAAAGCAGGGCTGGTCCCCCTCCTCAGCCGGCAGAGAAAGGGGGAGCTGGGCAGAGCCCCCAGTTTGGGAATTCCTGTGCTGCTCCATTGGGATGGATGCGTTCTCCAAGGGTGTGCAGCTCCCTTGTCCCGCCGGCCAGCCCCTCCTGATTAGCCAGGATGTGCATCCCGTACTGTTCCTTATCCCTGAGCCTGCTGCCTGGGAATTGCGGGAAGCAGGGATCCGGGAGGGTTCACTTGGGCAGAGTGAACAACCAAAGCCTCACATCCGCTCACTTTCCTGGGGGGAAAAGGGGGAAAAAGCCCTGAGCTCCGTCATAGAATCCCAGAATGGCCAGGGCTGGAAGGGAGCTTAAAGCCCATCCAGTGCCACCCCTGCCATGGGCAGGGACACCTCCCACTGTCCCAGGCTGCTCCAAACCCCATCCAGCCCAGCCTTGGACCCTCCAGGGATGGGGCAGCCACATCTCCAACCTGTGCCACCCTCCCAGGGAACAATTCCTTCCCCAAATCCCGTGGATCCCTGCCCTGTGGCAGTGGGAAGCCGTTCCCCTTTATCCTCTCACTCCATCCGTCACCGTCCCCTTGTCACTCCTTTCTCTCTGTCCCCTGCCAGGCTCAAGTGCCACAACAAATGCACCAAAGAGGCCCCTCCGTGTCACCTGCTGATCATCCACCGCGGAGGTAAGGCCCTCTGTCCCCCCCGCTCCGTGCCTCCGGGGAGGTTGCCAGCGGGTAAAACTTTCAAGAGCCCCCCGGGCGATTCGGGAGCCGGACCCTGGCGGGGTTCCCGGCGGGACGGAGGCTCCCGAACCGCTTGGGCGCTCCGGGGAAATGTTACCCACCGTTTTTTCCGCTTGTAGGGAGACGAGCCGGTCGGGGCGAGGCAGATTTGCATTGCAAACCACTTCCACCCACCCTCCCCCTGCCTCCTTTTCTTTTCAGATTCCCCACCGCACGGGGTAAGTCCAACCAGGTTTTAGCCTTTTGCTTCTGTCGAGAGCTCAGGGCGGATGTGGGACCCCGAACCTCCCGGTGCATGCGGGGTCCCCGCGCCGGGGACGCGGCCGTGGCCCTGCGGATGCTCGTGGTGCTTTTGGAGCTGCCTTACCCCGCTCTCCTGAGGGAGAGCCCGGCCTAAAATCCACAGAGGGACAGGCAGAACTGTACAGCGGGACGACGGGGCGGCGCTTCCCACCTCTTTCCTTCCAGATTTTGGCTCCCTTGCTGGCCAGAGGACCGCGACGGCCTGAGGGAAACGCTTCCAATCGCTCTTGCCTTGAATTCTGAGCTCCTAAAGCTGTTCCTTTGCGTTAGATATTTCCCCAAAACCCTCTCCTTGGTTTAATCGCGGGGAAAAGAAAGGATTGTACTGCTGGCACCTCGGAGGGGGCAATTTTACAGCCTCCACGCCACCCCCACGCCCTCGCTTGCAGGAAATTTGGGTGGAAGCGGTTGAAGACCCCCCCTCCATCAGGCTCGGAGCTGCTGCAAACCCTGCCCGGCAGGCAGCCTCCCGTCCCGGGGGCAGGCGGGCGCCCGGGATGGGCAGGAATTGGGATTTAGGGCTGTGATGTTGCAAGAGCCGGAGCTGCCTGCTGTGTGTTTTTGGAGCAGCATGGCTTTGGGGTGGCCTCAGCATCACTGAAATACCTCCCGATACCAAAAAAACCCCTAAACCCAGCTCTTAAATCCATTGTCTTGGAGTTAAACCATTCCTCAGCCCCCCAACTTTCAGGCTGGCTTTCTCCCCCAAAAAATCTTCCTGCTGAGAGTGTTCTGAGCCGGCTCCTTCCCTCCACCCCAAAAAGCTCCGGCAAGGAACAGGATTGTGCTGGCTGAGCCCCGGCTCACAGAGGGGCCGTGGCAGCTGCTGGACCCCACCAAACTGCAGCCTCACGCCCTGGGGGGGGTTGGCTGTGGCCGGGGTGCAGGAGGATCCCGAAGTTCAGCTGCCATCCCAGGCTGGAAGTGCCGCGGGAATCGCTTTGGAGAGCGGTTTGCAAGCACAGGGTGACCCCCGGGCGCTCCCGCAGAGCTTTGATGTCTCTCCCTGTCTCTCCCCCTCCTCTCCACCCCCTTTTCCCTCTCTCCCTTCTTAATCCAGCAAGGTTAGTCCGGACAGAGTCGGTGCCCTGCGACATCAACAC
>VXAD01012702.1:64015-104912 GCA_013399195.1 Dicrurus megarhynchus | reverse complement strand
TGCCCGCGCCAGCAGAAGCAGTTCAACCTGCCAGGTACTGCCACCCCCGTCCCCGTGTCCCCACCCGCCCCGTGAGAGGGACTTGTGTCCTTGGGATGAAGATCCCTTCCACCTAATTCCCTTCCTGGATTTACACCAGGAGGCGGGGAGGAGGTGGAAGTAGAAATGAGGAGAAAAGATGAGTTTAGGATAATTCCGGTTGGGTCAAACCTCCTGCTTGGAGAAGGGTCAGAGCCCAAGGCTTGATTCGGTCTTGGAATCCTCCAAGGTTGGAGCCAGCACAACTTCTGCTGCTCCTGAGGCTGCAGAACCTTTCCGGGCATGGATTTTCCACGGCATTTCGCCGCAGGTGCGAACAGAAACCAGGGGCTTACCCCTCTGTGAGGGCAAATTGGGGTGACCCCACCGTGTTTTTGGGGTGATGGGTCCCCAACAGCTTTGTTGGCAGCACATGTGGGGTGACAGGTGATTCTGGGAATGTCTGACGTGGCTTGTCCCACGGAATCTGGACCTGGGATCCATCCGCTCCTGGAGCTCCGTCTCTTCAGGGGTGGTGGGAGAGGCAGGGAGGTGCTGGTGGCTACAGGACACAGAAGTTATGAAAAACGGCCCAGAAAAGCTCCTCTTGGGCTGAGGATGTGCCAAAGGCTGTCCCAGCGTGTCTGCCTTGCTTTGGGATGTCCTGCTGCTCCAGGAAAGATCCATTCCGGGCGGGGAATGGCTCAGCATCGCTCCTGGCAGCGTGTCCAGCTGCTCCCAAAAAACAGCTGGCCAGGGGAGAGGAGATCTCTGGGATGCTGGAGCACTCCTGGCTGTCCTGGTGGCCCTGCTTGGTCCATGACCTCTTGGCTGGAGCAGCCGGAAGGCTGGGGTTGCTCCTGCACCCCCAAAATCCCAGGATTAATGAACTGGGCTGGTCAGAAGGAGGGTCAGGATGGCTTCTCCAGAGGAACCAGGTGGCATCTCCGTGCTCCGTGGTGGTGCTTCCATCTGTCGGAACCCACGACATGTCTCTGTCTAATTTAGGGGACCTGACACCCTGAAATGGGGGTGCCCCAGAGGGCACTGCCTTTGATCTTTGTCCTTGGAGAACTTTACCAACTCTGAGAGATGGATTGCAAGCCACAAGAGTCTAATACAAGCACTAATAGTTACTTTGCATCAGGTGAAATGTAGTATATAGAAGATCTGATAACATGTACATGGGGGTACGACATGTACAGGGGGGTCAAGATGGAGTCTAAAGGGTGTGGTCACCTTCTTCTTCTTCTTCTTCACTGTCCTCCATATTCTTGGTGACGAGGACATAAATTGATTGGTAGAATAGAGATAAGACAGGAAATTGCATGTCTAGAACAGGTTAGAATTAATTGGTATAAATTTGTAAATAATGACACGTATTGTCCACTGATTGGATTTGTAACGGGGTATAAAAATCTCGGTACGCCCATCTGGGGGGCAGTTCTACGCTACTTTCAGCTGCTGTGCAGGACATCGCAGCTATAGATGACATTAGAATAAACAACCTTTACATGCCAGCTTTGTGACCTCTGACTGAGTTATGGGCAAAAGCGCTGAAGCCTCCCTCGCTCGTGTGCCAAGGCCGACTGAGGCTGAAGGAGAGCACCAACACCATCCTGACAAGCCTTCAACCAGAGAGGAAGAGGAGGAGGAGGAGGGAGATGAGGAGGAAGTTGCCTGGCTCGAATCCATCACCACAACAAACTCTTCCAAAAGCTAGGAAACCCGCCCCAGAGATCAACCAGCCATCGTGTCCTCGTGTGCCCGGAGAGGTGGCAGCCCTTTGGAATGCCCGGGGTTCAGGCAGGATCCCGGAATGGCGCAAGGAGGACAGTGGAGGAGCTGGGAGGAAGCCCTGAGCGCTCCCAGGAATGGTGGGACCCACTCACAGGGTCAGGATTTCTCCAGGCACAGCCCTGGAGCCTCCAAATTCTGGGAAGACACAGCACGGGTTCTGTGCTGGTGTGACCCAGCGCAAGGAGTTCTTCCAGAGCCGAAGTATCCCGATGTCTCGGCATCCCAATCCACCTGCTGGGCCAGCCCTGGACCCTGCCTGGCTCGGGGGGGACCCAGCCTTTGGTGACCCCATCATGGGTCTCTTCTGGAGCAGAGACCACCTTGTGGGGCTTTTTGGGACATCATTTCCTGTGGTTTAAAGCAGAAATTACGGAATTAACCCCCTTTTTGGAGACTTGGAACGCATTCCAGGCCGGCAGGGATGGGGCAGGGCAGGATCCGACCCTGGCAGCTCTGGGGGGTGTTTGCTCCGTGTTTTATTCCCGCGAGGAGCAGAATGGGATCCCCAGCAGGACTTATCCTGCTTTCATCTTCCCAGCCCGGAAGTTTTCTGTGGTTTATCCCATCAAGGTGGTCATCTCGGGGATTAGGATTTGAGCTTGGCAGTTGTGACATGGTGACCTTCTCCTGCCGGAATTACCTTCCAGGCTCCTTTGATGTTGGCTCAGGTCCTGCTGCAGGGCTGAGGTCGGACTTCGGGGTCTTCAGCCTGGAGAGGGGAAGCTGAGGGATGGCCCTGGGGGTCCTGGAGATAAGAAGGTGACTTTTGAGCTGCTGCCAACCTCTGGCAGCCTCAGCAGCTCTGAGCTCTTCACACCCGTGACCTGCCTGCCTCTCCGGGAGTCGGATCAATCCTTGGGCTGGAGGTGGGAGCCAGCGGATGCTCCCACCCCCCGGAGCCTCTCTGAGCTCTGCCTTTGGACAGTGGCTCCTGGGACTCCTTCCAGGAAGGACACGGCTCCAAAGCAAGGGAAAAAAGGGCGGAATTTGGCCCAAATGGGCAGCAGTTCCAAACCCTTCACTTGGTGTCTCCAGGATACCAAGAAGTTCCCAAATTCCGGTTGAGGGCCAACACTCAAATCCCCCCGCGGGCTTTAGCTGGGAAAAAAGTGTCCAAATCCCACCAGGGACTTCATGGATGATATCAACGCTCTCCAAATGGTGTAGAAGAGTAGAGGATGGGGGAAAAATCAAATTATAATCCAGAAGAAGTCTTAAATTTTTGCCCTGGGCAAACCCTGCGTGCCATTTGGGAATATGGAGTATTCCATATGGGGATGTGGGAGAGGTTGGATCACATAGGAGGGGTTCACACAGCTGAGGTTGAGGTTTCCTGGTGAAGAACTGGGCGTGGGTTGGAGCTTTTCCAGCTCCATCCAGGTCGATGTTGAACCCCTTTTTCCTCTTTTCCAGCCTCCCATTACTACAAGTACAAGCAGCAGTTCATTTTCCCAGGTGAGGCTCTCGGGAAGTTTTTCCTGCAATGTGGGATGCTGGGATTTCTCCTGGTGGGGGTTGGGTGTGTGGCCGGCTCTCCAAAGCCCGGGATTTGTGCCGGGGTGGGATTTCTCCTCAAACCCAGGGTACTGATGCAGGGCCGTGAAGATTCTGCAGGGTTGGGTGGCCCTAAGTGACACCCAGCCCTCCTCGGGGCGTCACTAAATTCCACCTGGGGGTGAAGGGTGGGGTTGAATTCCCTCGGGTGCCCCCAGAGCTCTCTGATTCCTCTCTCTTGTCCCCAGATGTGGTGCCCGAGACGCCGACCCGAGCCCCGCAGGTCGTGCTGCACCCCGTCACCTCCAACCCCATGTGAGTGACTCCCCCTTCCCATCCGCTTCCCATCCGCTTCCCTCCAGGCACCTGTGGGTGCTCCCCTGGCATTGGGGGCTCAGGTGGTCCTGGTGAGACCCCGGAGCTCTGGAAGGTTGAGAAGGAGGGCAGGGGGCTCGTTTGCCACTGGAAAAAAAAAAAAAAGGATTTCAATCCAAAAAGCCCAAGCCCAGGGGATTAATTAAATTATAATTAAATGATAGGCAGATAAGCAGGATACCTTTACTGCCTCCAATATTTTCAAGCCCAATAAACTTTGGACTAAAAGTTGGGAAAAGCAGCCTCTAATCAGCGCTAGAACCATCCCTGCCCAGCAGGCTGAGCCTGAATCCATCGTTCCCTGACGTCCTGGTGCCTGTGCTGCTCCAGCAGCAACATTCCACTGCTGCGCCTCTTCCTGATCCTTTTCCTAAAGGCCAGTTTTGGAGGATTTTGGAAGCCAGGGGTTTAAGGGATCAGGTCTGGCCCCACTTTGTGGGCGGCTCATCCCCACTCTCCAAACTCCGTTGGGGTTCTGGTGGATGGAGAGTGATGGATGGAGCCACCATCCCCTGGGAATTCACGGAAAAGTGGTGAAGTCAAAGCCTTTTTTTCCTCCCCTGCCTAAAGAAAGGTGTCAGACATAGGATTTTTGGGGGGGAACAGCTTTCAGTGTCCGAAATCTGTGATTCCCCTCTGGTTCCCCCTACTGAAAACATCCCGTGGGAGCCATTCCGGGCTGGGTTAAACATCTCCGGATCCTTGGGAGACAGGAATTCGCGCGTGGGACAGTGATGAGGAGCTGGCTGGTCCTGCAAACCACCCACCTATGGAGATGCTCTGCAGCCACCTGGGCGTCCCACGCTGCTCAGAATACCAGGATTGGCTCCTTTTGTATGGGATCCTGGGATTTATAGTCTTTAGTGGCCGTGGAAGGGGATAGGACTCGCAGGATCACCGCGTCCAAGTGGCCTGGGGAGTGGAATTCCCTCGGGAGGGGATGCTGTGATTTGTGTTATTGATAATGATAATTTATAATATATTTATATGATGTTTGAAACCACCCGAGCTGTTCCAGCTGATCCCTCATTCAGAACTTCCCTAATTCCCTGTTAATTGTCAGGAGCACTGGTCATGGACCCGGGGGTGGGGGTGTGAGGTGCTGAGTAAACAGGGAAGGAAAAAAACAGGAAAACCAGCCAGATTTGGGTGCTTTACTGCAGGGAGAGGATCTTTGAACCCTGCACCGCTCCAAAATGATTGAAAAACTCCTTTTCTTTCCTTCTGCACTTTTGCTCTGGCTGGTGTTGGTTGGGAAAAAAACCTTAGAAATCCCTAAAAACACCTCGAGAATGCACCCCAGAGTCTGTGGGGGGGGTTAGATCTGTCCCTTAACCCGGGTTAGTGACACCTTCTCCTCCCTGATCCCTTTATCCCTGGGGCAGGAAGCGGGGCTGCTGCCCGAATCCCGGTGTTTTTCCGTGGTGTTAATTCCGTAATTCTTTTAACAGCCTGGAAGGAAACCCATTGCTTCAAATTGAAGTGGAGCCCACCTCGGAGGTAAGACAGCTCCTGTGCTTAATGGGCCTTGGTTTTAAGGATATCTTGGGGCACATTTGCTAGGAAATGGAGACGTTTCCCATCTGTGCAGTGGAACTGCTGATAATTAAATTAAAGGCCAGGCATCCGTGTCCCCACCCCGTGGAGAGGGACCCTCCTGGGCTTCGAGTTTGGAATTCAATGAGGTTTTTTTAGGATGCGTTAAAAATGCGGTGGAAGGGGAGGGAGGGGAGGGGGAAGATGAGAAGGGAGCTTTTAAAGGGTGTGGTAAATCCCGTAGGAAGTGTAAATGGACCATCAGGGGGTCTGGGAATGCTGACCAGGGGGCGGCAGGGTGGGAATAATGGGAATTAACAGAGCACAGCTCAGCCAGGGGAGGATGAAACTGTTTTAAGGTAAATTAATTAAATCTCTGATGGGTCACAGTCTTAAATTTAACCCCGGGGTAAATAAATGCCTCCACAGGGCAGTGGTGGAGTCCCCATCCCCGGAGGGATTTAAAGCCCTGTGGATGTGGCACTTGGGGACACGGGTTTGTGGTGGCCTTGGCAGTGCTGGGGAAAGGTTGGAGTCCATCTCAGAGGGCTTTTCCAACCTAAAGGATTCCATGATTCTATGAAAATCTGGGATTCTGCCGCCTTTGTGTAGAACGGGGCCGCTCCGTTGGCTTTGGGAGGCGCCTGCCCGGTTCCTCTGGGTCTGAGCGAGCAGCAGTTGGATCAGAGGGGTTTTTTTCCCCAGTCTTGTCCCTGTTTCATTGCTCCCGATGCCCTCTGCCCGCCACAGAACGAGGAAGGCACCGAGGAGGTGCAGGAGTCCGAGGACGACTTCGAGGAGATGAACCTCTCGCTGCTCTCCGCGCGCAACTTCCCGCGCAAGGCCAGCCAGACCAGCATCTTCCTGCAGGAGTGGGACATCCCCTTCGAGCAGCTGGAGATCGGGGAGCTCATCGGGAAGGGCCGCTTCGGGCAGGTGTTCCACGGGCGCTGGCACGGGGAGGTGGCCATTCGCCTCATCGACATCGAGCGCGACAACGAGGACCAGCTCAAGGCCTTCAAGAGGGAGGTCATGGCCTACCGGCAGACCCGGCACGAGAACGTGGTGCTCTTCATGGGGGCCTGCATGAGCCCTCCCCACCTCGCCATCATCACCAGGTTGGAGTCGTTTTTTCCGTCCAAAAATTCGTTTTTCCCTGTCCAAAAATTGGGGTTTTCCGTTGTTTTTCCTCCGGTCCAGCGGTGCCCTTGGGTTGAGTTTCCTGCCCTAAGGAAGGGATGCTCTCCATGTGCTGTGTCCATGTTCTCCGTGTGCTGTGGTTTGTGGTGTGGAGAACAGGGCAAATCCAAAAGTGTGTCCAGCCAGGTCATTCTTATCTAGAAGTGGAGATCTGGACAGGAATGGTTGGTTTTATCCAGGGACAGGAAGCGTCATGGAATCATGGAATGGGTTGGGTTGGGTTGGGTTGGGAGGGACTTTAAAGCCCATCCAGTGCCACCCCCTGCCATGGGCAGGGACACCTTCCACTGTCCCAGGCTGCTCCAAGCCCCATCCGGCCTGGCCTTGGACACTGCCAGGGATCCAGGGGCAGCCACAGCTTCTCTGGGAATTCCATCCCAGCCCCTCCCCACCCTCCCAGGGAACAATTCCTTCCCAATATCCCATCTATCCCTGCCCTCTGGCAGTGGGAAGCCATTCCTCTTGTCATCTCCCTCCATCCCTTGTCCCTCTCCAGCTCTCCTGGAGCCCCTTTAGGAACTTTGAGACTGGGAGGCTCCTCGCAGCTTTCTGGGGAGCAAACTGGGATTTGTGGGCTCCCAAACCATCCAACACCTCCACAGCTTTCTGGGTCTCAAGGCATTCCCAAACACCCATCCTCGCCCACATTCCCAGTGGGAATGCAGCACCGAGTCTCCCGGTGTAACCCCTGCGTGGATGGGCAAAAAAATCCCGGCTGGCCTGGAGGCAAAGAGGCTGCAACTGCTCCCAGAGCAGCTGTTCTCATGGGAAATACATTTATTCCCGGGAATTCCGTGGTTTCCTTCACCTCCAGACCGTGCGTTCAGCCACGGGGCTGGATACAATCCCTCTTTTTCATCCCACCCCGGGTTATTTTCTCCTGGAGAAGTTTCCCCAAGGTGAGGCTGAATTTTCCTCCTGGCAGCATTTCAAAAGCAATGGAATGGCACCGCTTCCAGCAGCCATCAGTGATGACATATTGCATCATCTTTTCCCAAGGTCCCTAATTTTCCCTTGATAGTGGCACCTCCCTGTCCCCGATCCCAGATGGGGCGGCTCTGCAGGTGCTCTGCTCCCTCTTTGTCCAAAACAAAAGGATTTCACCCCGAATTTGGGGCACCTCATCCCTTGCTCCCCGCTCCGGTGGGTTCATGGACCGTGTTTGCCTTGGGAGTTTCGCCCTCTGGAGTCAGGGTGACCCCAAAGCGGGGCCGGCTCTCCCCAGCTGGCGACTGGAAGAACGATGCCTTTTATTCAGGACCAAAAACGAGCCATCTGGGGAAAATTCCGCAGCATTTCCATCTATTGGGTAGCTCCGGGCCAAAAGCTTTTGGAAAAGTGTGCAAACACATGTATTGATGGATGAGTCAGAGCCCCCATCCGTGTGTTACGCCGTGTTCCCAAAGGAAAAGGCGGCGGCTCCATCCCGCTCCGCCGTCCCTTTGCAGCCCCTGTTTGCTCAGCTTTTCAGTGCTGTTCAATAGCAAAGCGTGGGAAATGTATTCCTTGATTTTTTCTATTTTTTTTTTAATTTTTTTTTGAGCCATGGAATGTTTTCTCTTCCATTTTCTATTCTGATGGGTCTTTCTGTACAAGCAGAAAGGTGCCATTTTTTGACAGTCGGACAAATCCAGTCCTTGAGCTGCCGCATCCTGGTGAATTAAAATGAGGAACGTGGAGCTCTGCTCGTCCTGTTCCTCTTCCAGCTGCACTTGGTCCTGTTTTTTTAAGGTCAAAATGTAAATTTATTCATTTGCCCAAAAATATAACCCAAGCTCACAACATTTCCAGGCATCATTTGTTTGTTCCTACAACCCACTTTCATCTGCATCCTTCGAAAGCTGAACCAATATCAGCTTTAAACCAAAGGACAGTAGGGATGGATGGGATTGGGAAGGAATTGATCCCTGGGAGGGTGGGGAGAGACTGGGATGGAATTCCCAGAGAAGCTGTGGCTGCCCCTGGATCCGTGGCAGTGTCCAAGGCCAGGCTGGACAGGGCTTGGAGCAGCCTGGGACAGTGGAAGGTGTCCCTGCCCATGGCAGGGGTGGGATGGGATGAGGTTTAAGGTCCCTTCCCACCCAACCCATTCCATGATTCCTGAGTTGTCTCCCAATGCGACGGAAAAGCAGAAATCCCCCAAAGGGGCTCAAGTTCTCCCTGGGGATTTATGGGAATAACTTTAAACCAGGCTTTGCTTGGAGCGGGGGAAAATCATTCCCAGCTTCCTGAGGGGGGGAGTTTTGGATATAAACCCAGGACATCAGGATTTCCTCACCCTCCCTCTGCCCATTCCCAGGGCAGGACTTTCTGTGTGTGGAAAAGGTCACTTTTTCTTCTGGCAGCCCACAAGTGGCCACTCGAGGCCGTTTTTTCCACAAAATCCCAGCAATTCCTTGTAGTTGCTGCAGAAATCTCCGTTTCCCTGCACGTCTGGGAGCAGCTGCGTGTCCCTGGGAAGGGGCTTCACCACGTCGTGCCACCGGCGCTGCCGGAAGGGGGTTATTTATAGCCGGGTTTATTTTTATTTTTCCCCATCCCGACGTTTTCCTTCCTGATTGCCTGCGATATTCAGGGATCGTCTCGTTAGCAGAACGAAATTTCCCCATCCAAACAGCACGGCCCACAGGGGGGAAAAATGGAAGGGGAAACTGAGGCAGCAGCTGGCTCAGGGTGGGATGGTTTGGGTTAAGAATCTGATTTTCCCTACATTAACCATTTTTAGGGATAAATGGGACCAGCACTGTTTAACATCTTCATCAGTGATAAAAACAGTGGGATTGGGAGTGGAAAAGGCTCCAGGGAGAGCTCAGAGTCCCTTCCAGGGCCTAAAGGGGCTCCAGGAGAGCTGGAGAGGGACTTGGGACAAGGGATGGAGGGACAGGACACAGGGAATGGCTTCCCAGTGCCAGAGGGCAGGGATGGATGGGATATTGGGAAGGAATTGTTCCCTGGGAGGGTGGGGAGGGGCTGGGATGGAATTCCCAGAGCAGCTGTAGCCACTCCATCCCTGGCAGTGCCCAAGGCCAGGCTGGACGGGGCTGGGAGCAGCCTGGGACAGTGGAAGGTGTCCCTGGCCAGGGCAGGGGTGGCACTGGATGAGCTTTAGGGTCCCTTCCCACCCAAACCATTCCATGATTCCTGAGTTGTCTCTTAATGCGACGGAAAAGCAGAAATCCGGCATTTTTCGGCGGGGGGGGGGAGGCGGCGACTCCGAGGAATGCTTCCATCAGAGCCACTAATGGGTTTTCTCTTGGGTAACGAGCGCTGGGGACAATTAACATCCATCTTAATTAGTCTGGAGCAGGAGCGGGTGTGAGCCTTGGTGCTTTGAGCAATGGATGGCGGGTAAACGGCGGCGAAGTCCTCGGCTCGGCGGGAATGAAAGGGCTGGAAAAAGTCCCTGTTTGCTGGAATAACGACTTGGTTTTGTTGGTGGGGAATGGGACAAAGCCAGGCCTGGGTAAACTCAGCTCCTTGGGGCTCCTGGCCCCCAGAGCAGCAACAGAGGTAAAGCCTCAGCCACCCAGGGGGGCCTTCCAAGGGTAAATCCCAATCCTGCTAAAATGGCTCCAGCCACCCATGAAAGCAGAAACTCCCACATTTCAGCATTCTGGGTGTTCCTCCCGAGAAAAAAAAGGGGGATTTGGATGCTTATGGATGCTTCCCAGAGCTCCAGGTGCTCGTTGAGGCTGTCGTGGAAACAGGGGATCAACGCGCTGGGTGCAGCCACAGGGGGCTCCTGCTGGTTGGGAATGTTGTTTGGGAGAAGGGAGCGAGGTTATCCAGTCTGGGAGAAGGTTTGAGCTGGAGTTTGCCTGGGCTTTGAGCTCCCGCTGGCTTTTGAGGGGGATTTGATGCAGCTTTTCCACGATTCCTTGGGTTTTCAGTCAAAAGCTCCAACGTGGCTCTCGGAGCCTGTGCTAAGAGTCTGGGATTTGCTCCTTGGGATGCTCCGGGCTGGGTTTTGACCCCTCTCTTGTCACGCCAGGGTGACTTCAGCTTTCCAGGGTGCCACCGGTGATGCCACCAGGGCTGTGTGGCCGTGATTTATGTCCCCGGCTGGGAAGACCAAGGAGAGCATTGAGGGATGTTAGGAATTAAGCCTGACCTTGGCAGAACTGCATAAAGAGAATTAATTTGTCGAAGGTACCTTTGGAGCAGAGGAACTTGGAATGTTTCTTCTGGAGAGGGAGCATCTCCTGAACCCTTCCCTGGAGCTGTTGGTGGTGGGGGGATGGAGATAAACCCAGTCCCTGTCCTTACGTGAGATGTCGAAGATGAAATAAGAGTTTGCTCCTTTGTCTCTGTGGAAAACAGGTTTTAATTTCACATTCCCTGGCACTAATTAATAGGGAAGGTGTGAGAGCGAGGGATGGGAAGGACATCCAAGGCACTTCAGCTGTTTATTCATGGGTAACTTCAGTGCATGGACTAAATATTGGGGTTTATTTTGATTTTATAATAGATTTCCGTGCTGGATTTTGCCAATATTTAATGTTCAGCTCTGCTGCTGGGAGGAACAAGCCCTTCACAAGGGATGCTCCCCCATCCCTGGACCCTGTTCCCGGTGGGCACGGAAGAGCTCTGGACAAAGCTCGGCTTTAAACTCTCGGCTCTTCCGAGCCTCTCCCAGTGCCAGATCTCCTGACATTTACAGGCACAGCCCAGCTGGGAAGGATTTGGGGCTTGTAAATCTCAATGCTCGGGGAGCTGGGGATATTTAACCTGCTTTGAAGGATGGGAGGGAAGGGGAAGGGTGGAAACCACGGCACTTCCGATGGATCAGATTGTGGGGGGGGTCTGGATTTTCCCTGTGGGCACTCTGTGGTGCCTGCAGCCAGCTCCCTGTTCCCTCCAGGGGATCCAAATTGTCCTTAGAGATTGAATGGATCACAAATCGAAGGAACAGCAAGGTTGGGTGGGATGGAGCCCTGAATATCCCGAGTGGCACCACTGCCCATGGCAAGGGTTGGAGAGAGAGGATCTGTGAGGTCTCTTCCAACCCAAACCATTCCAGGATTCTGGATTTGAAATCGGATTTTTCTTCTCAAGGGACTTAAAACGCATCCTCCCAGCGTTCCTTCCTGCACTGGGAATTGAAGGAGAAGCTCTAAATCCTGCTCAGTGGGAGGGAAACTGAGGCACGGACTTGCCACCTTGTTTTCCTCCATGCCAGGCTGCAGCCATGCCCTGATGGGATGCAGGGAATGGCTTCCCATGGGCAGAGGGCAGGGTTAGATGGGGTCTTGGGAAGAGATTCTTCCCTGTGAGGCCTTGGTACAGGCTACCTCATCCCTGGAAGTGTGCCAGGCCAGGTTGGATGGGGCTTGGAGCAGCCTGGGATAGTGGAAGGTGTCCCTGCTCATGGCAGTGGGAGGAATGGGATGGGCTTTGGGGTCCCTTCCCACCCAAACCATTCCATGATTCCTGATCCTGGAGCGTTTCCGAGGTGCCTTTCAGGTCCTGCCCTTCTCTCCCCACTCCTGGGTGTATTTTGGGAAGGGAAGCCATGGATTCCTGCCTCCCCTAACTCTGTCCATGTTCAAACACCCGCTCTGGGAGCCGGGCCCTTCTCCTCTGCCTCCGCTGTTTTCCCTTTTCCCACTTTTCCGCTGCATTCCCTTCCCTGGCAGTTAAATAATGGAGCTCGTAGATCATGTAATAAATGGGGATCGACTTCATGCCAGGCGCGGGATCAGAATGGATTGACCCGTGGGAATACACTCCCCCCGGATCGATACGGGGCCTCCAGGCTGGATAAATCTTGATAACGACTGACAGCGGCAAAGTCAATACGTGGATTAATACATACATTAAACCTGCATCTATCTTCCACCGGCAGGCAGCAGCTTGGGGAGGGGCCTGGAATATCCCGAGCCAAGAGGATGGTTGGGAATGGGGAAAAGCAGCAGCTTGATCCTCTGTGTTTGATGTTGAAACATCGGGGCTGGCTGAGCTTTCCTTACCCGCCGGAGCATCAAATCCCCGCCGGCGGCTGCTCCTTAACGTGGAGGATGCTCCAGGGGGGAAGTTTTCCTTTGTGTTTTGAGAGTGTTTCCAAATGCCACGGAAATATCGCTGTTTTGGCCCCGAATTCTCCGGGAAAGTGCTTAACACAGCGGGATTCGCTTTGCTGGAGAGGAAGGGATTTAAGGAAATGCCTTTGATTAAGTGCCCCGCTGAGAGATGGTCCCAAAAAGTCCTTTCGCTCGTGCCAGCTCTTCCCATCCCTGTTGAGTGACGTCCCAGCATCGTTCCTGATTTTTTCCGAGCACCCTCAATGCCTGGGATCCTCTTTGGGACAGAGCAGGACTGCCTGTGTGCGATCCGTGTGCTGGCACCCTGCCTAGACAAAGAAACAGATCCTTCCCGTGACAGCAGCATTAATTTTTTATTGATAATAATTATTATTACTATTCCAAAGTGGAGACGGGTTCCAGGGAAGCAGCTGGCTCAATCCAAAGTTTCTTTCCTGTCTCCAAAAGGCTTTTTTTTTTTTTAAATTTCTTTTCCTTCCCGAAGTTCAAAACAGCAGGAGGAGCAGAGAATATAGCAAGGACAAGGAGGTTGAGGCGCCTCCACTCATCCCTGTGCACCCAACCCTCCCTCTCGGAGCCGATTCCGAGCGCGTCCTTTCCAAAGGCAGCAAGTGGCACCTGGAGCATGGAGTTTTTTCGGATGACTTGTTCCCAAGTCTGGCTTTAGCTAAGCCCCGGGGGCTGCTTTGCATTCACCTGGCTCCGAGCTCTTCTCCCCGCAGCTGGAGAAGAGCTCGTCTCCTCTATTTCCTCCAAATAAAAATGCATGGAGTTGGCTTTTTCCAAATAACTTGTTTTTTTCCCGAGGCGACGATGGAGTTGGAGCTACTTTTCGGGGAGGCTGATCCCCCTCCTCCTCCTCCTCCTCCTTTTCCTCCTCCTCCTGCTGCAGCCCTTGTGGTTTGGCTGTAGTTATCTCGCGTGCCAGCTGCCGGCAGGGAAATTTTGCTGCCTAAGTAATATCCATCAAAAGCCGGTGCTTCCATCGGCGGGAGATAGCGGGATGAGGGGAGCGTTGGCTCTCCAGGGCTTTTCTGTTTCCTCCCGCTGGTTTGGCTCTTCAGGGGCTCCTCCATGAAGAGCAGGAGGGTCTCTCCCATGGCCGGGCTGGGGACACGGGCTCTGCTGGAAAGGGCAGGAATTGAATTCCCTGGCTTCCCCTTGGGGGTGCTTTGGGTTCATTTGGAATGGGGTTGGATGGGATGAGTGTTTCCAGCCTGGAGGGGCTGGGATCTGCTCGATGCTGGTGCTCAGGTCACGGCCCTGAGTTGCAACCAAGCTTTTGGCTGCTGCTTCCACAGAACCATGGAATTGTTTAGATTGGAAAATGGTCAATTCCAGCCATTCCCCCAGCACTGCCGAGGCCACCACTGATCCGAATCCCCGAGTGCCACACCCGCCCAGCCGTTAAATCCTCCAGGGATGGGGATTCCAGGGGTGTGCCAGGGCTTGACAACCCTTTCAAGTGAAGAAATTTCCCCTAATATCTTAATTTTTCCTCTCTGGTCATGATGATGGTGTTTGGATGTTGAGGGCTGAGGAATTTCAGGCTGGATGCTGCCACTGCTCTGCTCCGCTCGCTCTGGCATTGGCAGGGAGTCGAGGGGGTGAGATTCCTTATCCGTTTAGAGGAAAACAAAACCTCGGGATAAAAATGAACCCAAAGCTCTCCCTTCCCTGCTCTTCCAGCCTTGTTCGATTTTCCTTTTTGTGAAACACCTCAGGAGCTGCCGAGTTCCAAAAGCGCCGTTGCCAGATGCTGGGAAAAGAGAAAAACAAGCCAATATATGGGAACAGCTGGAAAACTTCCCAAATAAGTCAGGAACGTGCCAGAATGTGCAGAGCTCCTTCTTTCCCTCTCTGGTCCTGCTCAAATGAAATCAAATAAGTCCCGGCTCAGTGGTTCCTGTTGCTGTTTCTTTCTTGACATTCCCCAAAGGGTCCTTTTTCCATGAAAACCTCAAAGTGGGTAAACTGCTGGGGAATGTGGGAGCATCCAAGCATCCTTTGCCGTGTCTTTCCTCCAGCACAGATGTAACCTGGGAGCAGAGGTATTTTTACATTAAAGCATTTTTTATTAATTCCCCACCTCACTCTCCTCTCCAGTGTCTCCCCTGGGTCTATAGTGCTGACTGTCACCATGGTATCCGAGCCGCTTCCCTATAAATCCATATCCCGGCAGGGAATGAACTTCCTGGGGCCTGGCATTTATCACTTCTTTAATCGAACGGGCGTTTATGCGGGTGGGAAGAAGGAAGGGAAGCACAAAGTTCCTGGAATGATGGAATGCGCCCTACAGCCACCGGGCCGCTGGCTCGGGATGATCCCTGCTCCTGAGCTGGAGCCGGGATGGGGCTTCAGCTGTGGAAATGTTGGCCACCAATGTAGAGGTGTTGGCCACCGGTGTAGAGGTGATGACCATGAATGTAGAGGTGATGGCCACCAGTGTAGAGGTGATGACTATCGATGTAGAGGTGATGACCATCGATGTAGAGGTGATGGTCATGAATGTAGAGTTATGGCCACTGGTATAGAGGTGATGGCCATCAACGTAGAGACAACGACCATCAATGGAGAGACAGTGACTATCAGTGTAGAGGAGATGGTCACCAGTATAGAGGTGGTGGCCACCAATGTAGAGGTGTTGGCCACCAGTGTAGAGGTGATGGTCATGAATGTAGAGTTATGGCCACTGGTATAGAGGTGATGGCCATCAACGTAGAGACAACGACCATCAATGGAGAGACAGTGACTATCAGTGTAGAGGTGATGGTCACCAGTATAGAGGTGGTGGCCACCAATGTAGAGGTGTTGGCCACCGGTGTAGAGGTGATGACCATGAATGTAGAGGTGATGGCCACCAGTGTAGAGGTGATGGTCACCAGTATAGAGGTGGTGGCCACCAATGTAGAGGTGGTGGCCACCAGTGCAGAGACGATGACCATCAGTGTAGAGGTGGTGGCCACCAGTGCAGAGACGATGACCATCGGTGTAGAGGTGATGACCACCAATATAGACGTGGTGGCCATCAGTATAGAGGTAACGGTCATCAATGTAGAGGTGATGGCCATCACTGCAGAGACAATGACCATCAATGTAGAAGTGATGGCCATCAGTGTAGACTTGATGACCACAAGTGTAGTGGTGATGGCCACCAGTATAGAGGTGGTGGCTGTCAATGTAGAGGTGCTGGCCACCAGTGTAGGGGTAATGGCCATCAATGTAGAGGTGTTGGCCACCAGCGTAGAGATGATGACCACCAGTATTGCAGAGAGGGGTGGAAAACTCGAATGGATGAAAGACAGATGAGTTTGTTTTCCCACGGAACGGCAAAAACACCCAGAGGCATCGCTCCAGCTCTTCCGCCCTCATCCCGAATTGTTCCTCTGTGAGCCGCCTTGGCTTTGCTCCCGCTGCCGATGTCTCCCAGCCCACGTTGGGAATGCAGTGTTTATAAAGCAATTTGGGATTTGGCTTGCTTGGCTGAACACTTCAAAAACTCGTTTTGAATTGAGAGTGGCATCTGCAGAGGGATGGGGCTGGGCCTGTCCTGGTGCTGGGAAAGGCACCAGGATGTGGATGTGCCGTGGGATGAGATGCACTCCTGAGGGCCCCCAGAAGGATCTTTGCACCTCTGTCCCTGCCACCCCTCAGCTCTGGATGGCGTTTGGTCACCTCGTGGCACCAGGGCACGTGTCATCAACCCGCTCTCCCGCTGCCAGCTGGGACGGAGAAGTCTGGGAGGAGAAGACAAGAATTCCTCGTGAATTTTCACTTCAGCGCTGAATAAACCGTGATCCATCTGAAGATGCAAATCACCTGCCTTGTTTTTGGTGTCAAGCGTAGGCGTTTTGTGGCCTTGTCATCCACAGCCGTGTCCCTCAAAGCCACGCTCAGCGGGGACCTCTCCAAGTGGAAAGGCACAAGACTCCGAGCGTGCCCCGGGCGCCGCTCTTTGTCCTGCCGGAATGGGGAGCGATTGAAGAATGAGGAGGAGCGGAATTGTTGAGCTGTGCCATGAAAAGGTTCCGCAGGTGGTGGCTGAATGGGCTCAGGTGCTGCATAAAAGGTATCAACCGGGCTTTATCTCCGCGTTGGCAGCTCCTTATCCAGCAAGAAAAGTCGGATGTGCCGGTGCGGCGGGCGCTCGGCGGATTCATTCGGAGCCTTTATTCATCGAGGGGAGGGGAGAAGCACCTGGGCTGCTTTGATGGCTCTGCCAGGGTCTGAGGAGCAGAGGTGACAGTGACACGTCCCGGTGCCACCGCCGCGGGTCTGGCTGCTCTCCTGCGGCAGCTCCATCCGCTGGGAAGGATTTGGAAATCCTGTAAATGAAGTGGAGAGATGGTAATCTCGTCAGCAAAGGGCTGCAAGCTCCGCTCTCGGGGTTATCTCAGCAGGTCAGATAGGCAGAAATGTGAGGATTTTCCTCTAAACAACCCTTTCCTAGGAAAACAGCTGATCTTAACTTGCTTTAGGGCTGGAATCCAGCCCCGTTCCGATGCTAATCCGCTCATTGCATTTCCAATGTCAATTTGTGGCCAATTCAGATCACAGGCAACTGGCTGTAAAATGGTTTTCTCCAGGAGAAAACATGTTTTCCGGGGATTGGGAAGGGCTGGGAGAACTCCTGTGCGTGCAGGCAGGTCATGGAGGTGGCAGAAGGCTCTTGTGTGGCAGAGCTTAAAGCTCTGTGGGTTTATGCAGCACATTAGTGCAGAAAAATAAAGGTGGCGGGAAGGAGAATTCGTGTCCATCATTATTCTGCACACTTTGATTCGTTCTGGTTACGGAAACCCGAGGATTTTATCCCTGATTTCCAAGTGCTCGGATCCCAATCTCCAGCAAATTCCTATTTGACTGCAGCCAAAGTGTTGCAGGAGGTGGGAAGATGGTTTAGAGGGAGCGTGTTTGTACCACAGCCACCTCGGGGCTAAATCCAGCTGGGATGCTCAGGGATGTGCTGGGACACCGGAGCAAGGAAAACCCATCCCTGAGGGGGCTCTTGCTGCCCTAAATCCCCGCTGCAGCTCGCTTGTGCCCAGCAGGACAACTTCTAACACCCGCAGTGAGGAAATATTTTGAATATTTCGTTGTCTTTCCAAAGCCTGTGGGATATGGGATTGATCCCATTCCTGTTTTGCTGCTTGTCCTGAAAATTCTGCTCTCTGCCCATGGAGCAATGTGGAGCTTCTGGCTTAGGAGCAGGAGGATCCTTTGTATTCGTGAGCTTCTGGAGTTTGGGGTTCTTCTGGGTTTCGTGGACCCATGGAATGGTTTGGGTGGGAAGGGACCTTAAAGCTCATCCAGTTCCACTCCCTGCCATGGGCAGGGACACTTCCACTGTCCTGGGTTGCTCCCAGCCCCATCCAAGGTGTCCCTGCCCATGGCAGAGGGCTGGAATTATGTGGTCCTTAAAGTCCCTTCCAACCCAAACCATTCCACGATTCTCTTTTATGATTCTGCAATGATTTTCACCCAAAAAGGACAAAACCTCTCCCAGGGGATGAATCCAAACCAGTGTGTGCTGGAATTCCCAGGGCGGGAGGAACTGGGCGAGGGGAAAGCAGTGGAGCCGAGCTGGGGGAGAGCAGCGGAATGAAACCCTGGAACTTTTTATTTGTTAACCAGAACAGAATCAAATCAACATCTGCAGTCACCAAACCTCTTTAACCAGCTGTGTGTTGGGTGTTTTATTTCCCAGGCACAGGTATCCAGTCTCATCTTTCCAAAGTTGCCTGGAATGAGCGTGGGCGGATAGAGAAAAGCAAAAAAAAAAAAACAACCCTTTTTTTGGTGGGCGGGAGTCGAGGCAGCAGCCACCCACGTCCTCCATTATGATATTCAAATGTCAATATATTTTTAATTGGTTTATATCCATCCCCCCTCCCCCCCCCCATCCAGCTGCCTTTGGTAATTAAGGCTCTGTAAATAGATTTTACTGTAATTGGTACGAGAAGGAAAATTGGAGGACATTGTACAGTGCATGGGGTTGGGTTGGGGGATTTTTTTTTCCCCCTCCCTGTCTTTCCTCTTTTGACTCATTTTTGCATCTGCGAGCTTTGTATCCCGAGGGAGGAGGAGGAGGAGGGAGCCACGGCCAGTTCTGCGCAAACACTCGGAAGCGGGAGGACCGGGTGGTTTGTTGAGGTCTGGGACAGAGGGAAAAGCCAGGAGCCGGCCCCGGTTGTCCCCTGTGGCACCACGGTGGTGCCACCAGGACACGCCAGGAGCAGCGAGAGCTCCCTCCCAGTGCCGGACTGGGAGAGCCCCCAGTTCCCTGCGGAATCTTCGATCTGCCTCGAGCCAAGAGGCCAAAATCCCGTGATCCTTTACAGCTCCCTGCTTTATCATCTGGGGCTGTTTCTCCAGGAGGGTTTGTAACTTCTCTTTCCCTTTTCCTGCTCTTCCAGCCTGTGTAAAGGACGGACTCTCTACTCCGTGGTGAGGGACGCCAAAATCGTCCTGGATGTCAACAAGACGAGGCAGATAGCACAAGAAATCGTGAAGGTATGGTCTGGCGGGGTCTGGATCCGGCAAAATCCTGGCCAAGAGCTCTATCCAGTCATTCTGGGGAGCGGGAAAGGAGCAGCCAACGATTCTGAGCAGGATAGAACTCCTTGGTTTTAAAATCCAGGTCTCTTTGACCTCTCTCATGTGGCCCCAAAGCTTTCGTGGGCTCCCCGTGCTTGGGGCTCATCCTGGCCACTGCTCCTCTTCCCCGTTGGAATTTCGGGTGTTTAAGTCCAGCATTGCTACTGTGAGGGAGTTCCTGGTTGGATATTCCTCTGCTCTTGGGAAAAAAATGTGATGATCATGGAATTATGGAGTGGTTTTGGTTGGAAGGGAGCCTAAAACTCATCCCACCCCCTGCCATGGGCAGGGACACCTTCCACTATCCCAGGTTGCTCCAAGCCCCGTCCAACCTGGCCTTGGACGCTTCCAGTATTCCCAGTATTCCCATAAAGCACTCCCAGGGCCAAAGCTCCTGGAGAAATCCATGCCGTGGTGCCACGAGGCCAAGCTCACATACGTTTTCCAGAGCTAAAAACGCTTTCCCTTTCCCAGGGATGACTCCAAGAGCATCTTCCACACTTCAGACATGATCCTGTAAACAATCCCTGGGAGGATCTTCCCGTGGCAGGGTGGAGTGGCTGGGAATTTGGGTCCTGAGCCCTCACAGCTTCCCCTGGGATGCGGGCAGCGGCATGGAGGTGTTGAGCTGTCTGCCAGAGTGGGGCTGCGCTGTGATTCCAAACATATTCCTCACCAAAAATATTTGGCACGTGTCCTGCCATGGGAGCTGTGACACTGCACCCGTGCCCTGCTCGAGGTCAGCCAACACTTCCACCCTGGAGCCCAAACCTGGAGCTGATCCCACATTTAACTGTGGGAGGACAACAGAAAATGAGGTTTTCTGGCAGATCTTAACCCCCCGCCTAAATATTCAAATCCAGGTTATAAAGCGGAACATGTTCGGCAATATTTCCTGGATCGTGCCTTTTCCCTGGATGCTGCTTCGGCTATCTCTTATTAAATCGCCTATTTTGTGTTTATTTAGACCCAGTTCTAACTTTTAAGTTTAAATTCCTTCAATTCTACTGCAGTCTCCAGGCAGGAGCTGACAGGTGAGCACAGCCTGAACCTTTTGCTACCTCGGAGCCACAGCCTGAGCTGGGGGTGCCCGAGGCAGCCCAGAGCCTCTCCCTTCTTAATTCCTACTCCTGATCCACATTTTCCCCTTTTTAGACACGGATTTTTCTCGCTGAGCAAACTCTTGAAGCATCACAGTTTGGCCTCGTATTTTCCCCCCTTTTCGTGCTCAGGGCTGTTGCCTTCCAGATGTTCCCAGCGGGAAGAACGGCTCGGTTCAGCCCCTTTCCCTGCGTGGGTTCATTGCTCCGTGTGGGTTTCGAGGATGAGGCTGAGAGATCCTTGTTTTCTGCAGCCTGTTAGCATCAGGTTGGAAACCTCCAGCTCTGCGGTGTTGAGAGGCAGAGGGACTTTGCATCCACCCCAGATCCCTGGAGGAACCAGCAGAGCTCCAAAGGCTCTCTCCGGGCACTGAAGGGAATTCCCGGCGAGGTCCAGCCCTGCCGCAATGCCGTGACCCAACCCCGCGGCCCATTCCTGCCGAGGAGCAGCTTCCCAGCCTTCCCACCTTCCCCCAGCAACCTCCAGCAGATGTTTTGGTGGACTCGGAGGTGGCAGCTGCTGGGAAGCGAAGGCAAATCCCAATGCCTTGGTTTGGGTGGACTTGGGGCTGCATTTTCCAGAGGGTTTGGATTTGCTGCCCGGTCACAGCAGTTGTGTGGTTTTATCCTTTGAGTCCTGGAATGTGACGGGAGAGATGCTCAGATTATTGGATTAGTGGGTGCAAGGTTATCCCGAGTTCCTCCGGAGGGGAAGGATGATTTATCCCGGGAGCAGTGCCGGCAGAGGGAGCTGGCTTTTCACACAGCCGAGCAAATTGAGGCATTACTGGGCCCCGAGTGTTTCCTCACAGATCACCCCAGGGGCCGGGGTGGCAGGGCTGGAATTTGCAGTGGGATCTGCACGGAGCGAGGTGAGGGATTTTGGGTTTGCCCGGAGAAATTCCTTCCGCAAAGGCCGGGCTGTGTTTGATGATTCCATGGAGACAAGCTCCCGGCTGGATGTGGGAGCAGGTGGGAGCAAGGTCCTGCTGCTGCTCCGGGATCCCGTCACCCCCCAGAGTATTCCCATGGCACTGGGGCTCATCCGTGGATGCTCAGGGCCCTGCACTGCACCCTGGCCAGAGAACCATTGGAATGCTGTTCCTTGCTCCACGCTGGCACTTTCTGGAGGTGACAGCGACATTTGAAAGCCGATTTTTAAAAATCTCATCATTATTTCATGTGCTGGGAGCTGGAGACCCCTAATTAATCCCGGTGCCTGGAATGGTTCCAGCAAATCCCAGCCCCAAATCCTCTCCTTCCCCCAGCATCCCTTGGCAGAAGCTCTTTAGGATTTGCTCCCCACGGGGTGCAGTGAAACCCCCACACCTTGCTGGGTTGGGGTGTTTTTCCCTTTGCTTTCCCACTTTTTCCAGATGGTGGAATTTGGATTGGGTCTTGCGGCTCCACATCAGCCGCCAGCTTAAAAATGAATTCTCCTCGCACAGCCTGCGTGGTTAATGATGATAGATGAAAAGATGAGACTCGGGATGGATGGATCCCCACGGAATTCCAGTTAATAAATCCCCCTTTTCCAGTGACAGACAACCAATATTCCCTCTTAAGCAACAGTTTGCCGGCCTGTTGGGCATCGATCCTTCATCAGCGTCCTGCAGATCAAGTTTTCCCTGAGTCTGCTTAGGAGGGTGAAAAGTGGGACGGCATCAAAATCCCTGCTGAAGTTGGGATAAATGTGCTTCATCCCCCTCCCCATTCCCAGAATTATCCCGCGGAGCTGAACATCCGCCACACGGAGCTGCCGGCAGTCTGCTTGATTTGCCGGCGCTAAACAGGAGAGTTTGGATTTCCCACCCATGGCCTTTCTGTGCCTCATTAGCACTAATTTTAATTAACCGCCGAGCAGTTTTTCCTGGGGGAAGGAATTAAGGCAGGACTCCCGCGAGGCGCCCGTTTCCAGGCGGATGGGGCCGTCGGAAGCGCCGATGGCTCCGCCAGGGAGACGGGGAGCGGTGACTTATTACCCTCCTCTCCCAGCCCCCCAAAAAACGGAGGCGAGAACATCATCACCATCCATTTCCCAGCGGAGGATTCCAGGGAAGCGGCTGCCGGGTGGGCTTGCCGCTAATTTTTCCCGCGGAATCCATTAATCAGGAAGATGAGTGGGCGCCGTGGCAGCTGGGACACCCACGCCACAATCCCATCTCCCTCCAGGAGCCCATCCCAAACCAGGGACCCCTCCAGACGCTTTCCCTTCCCGCAGGGCCCTTTGGGGACGCGGTCCAGCTTGGCTGTGCTGTGGTGGCTCACGGATGCTCCCAGCATCCCATGGGAACGGCCCCGCTCTGGCGTTATCCCGTCCCTTTGTGCCGCTTCTGTAACTTCGGGGTGTCTCCCTCTCTCTGTCCCATCCTAGGGAATGGGATACCTGCATGCCAAGGGCATCCTCCACAAGGACCTCAAGTCCAAGAATGTCTTCTACGACAACGGGAAGGTGGTGATCACCGACTTCGGGCTCTTCAGCATCTCTGGAGTTCTCCAAGCGGGCAGGTAGGAGGACACGGCCACACTGGAGTTCCTCCCCATGCCCTAAAGCTGGGAACATGGGGAAAGATCCCAAAAAACCCCTTTCCAAGTGCCTTTTTGTGTCCCCAGCCTCGGCAGACAGGAGTTCAAGGGGCCTTGGGGTGTCGTGGGGCTGCTCTGCTTGAAGGGAGCTGGTTTAGATCCGTAGGAAGGAGCATGATGCCGTGTGCGAATCCCTGGGATTTTGGTTCACAGAGGCAGATCGCGCCTCTTGGACCAACCTCTTCCCATGGGACGCGTCATTTCCATGGCCAAACCACCCTGCAGCCACCCAGGAGATGCTCCTGTGGCAGCAGGGCTGGTTCATTCCTTGGCTTTTCCCTTTCCATTGTTATAATTCCCTGGCATCTGCTTCATCTCCTGCCTGGATTGAGTGATGCCATCCCTGTGCTGTCCCCACTCCGGTGACATTTTGGGAATTACAGACATCTGGCCATGGTGTCTGTGCCGGGCGTGGAGCAAGACATGGAAAATGAGAGCCAAGCTTGGGACTTTCACAGCATTGTGACATTTTGGGGGTCTCGGAGGGTTTTAAATCTGGGGGTTTTGGTAAAGGTTTCTAATTAAATTTTTTGGGGGGAGGTTTTCCAGCTGTAGGAATGGCAGGGCAAAGAGTTCCAGCAGCCGTGGAAAGGAGGAAGAGCAAACCTAGGGGGGGGGAAAAGGAAACAGAAGTGGAGAAGGAAGAACAGAGATGATATTTTCCTATTTTTCTTTTTTTTAAGTGGGAAATAAGAACATTGCTGGCTTTCCCCACCTTTCCCAATAAATCCTTTGTGTTGGATTTCCCACTAAATCCTCTGTGTTGGGAGCAGCACAGGCCAAGCTTGGGCAGTTTTCTCCTGGTCCTTCCATCTCCGTGGCAAAGATGCTCAGGAGATAAAAAGCCCCTTGGAAATGATGGGTTTTCTCCCAATTTCCCAGCGGTGAGGTCAAAGGATTAGAGGGAACGGCAGCGGCCGCCTCTCTCCATCCCACACTGTGCGCTCCCAGGTTTTCCACTCCGCCTGGATAAACATCAACGGATTTTAGCACAAACTTGGCCAAAAGCTTTGGAAGGCCAGGAAATCCAGGATCCCCCGCTGTGGCAGAGCGGGGTTTGCCGCTGGTTCGGCAGCTGGGCGGGGGGTTCGGGATTCAGGGCCTGCCAGGAGGAAGGAACAGCTCATTCCAGCAGGGAATGAGGATTTGGGCAAAACCGGACAGGTTTTGCCAGGAATCTTTGCTGTGAAGGTCAGAGATGCTCCGGAGATGGAATGAGAGATGGGGGAAACGGGGTTTCTGATGAGGTGGCCGATGTGTGGCCACCTCTGGCCGAGATTGGGATGTCCCTTGGAGGGTTAAAATCCAGGAGATGACTCAGGAGGGGAAGGATGGCCAGGAAAGCAAGGCTGGAGAGAAATGAGCAGAGTTTTGCTGGAAAAATGGAGAAAATGAGAAAATTTGTGCCCTGGGTTGCTGGCAGCACACGTTTTCTGCTGGAGGAGAGCTCAGACAGGAGCAGGGATCCATGGCCACCGTGGATTTTGGAACAGGAAGTGTCTGCAGGTCTGATCTCCCCTTTTTAAGGTGGGTTTTCCTGGTTTTGATGTCTCTCAGATGAAGAAGGGAGACAAAACCCAGTTTTGGGTCTTTCGAGACTTGGAAAAAACATCTCTGGAGAAGGAGGCAAATTTTTGGAGGTCAGGTTAAGGATGGTGGCATTTTTTCAGCTGGTTTCTCTGGGGTTAAAACACTTCCTGCAGAGATTCGGTGACTTGGGGGTCTCATCCCGGTGAAATCAGATTTATTCCTCCTTTATTTGAATGTTCTTGGGCTCGGTGGGGCTGCTCTGGAGTTGGGAGGAGCACGAGGTGGGTCTTGAGGAGCCTGAGGAGCAGCACAGGTCCAAGCACCCCCTTGCTTCTGCCCTGGGGGTGGCTTGGAAGATGCTCAGCTGGTAGTGGCTGTGAAATCAGGTAAACTTTGGTCACAAACCCTCAAATTGCTGTAATTGAGCCACTTTTGGGATCCCACTAAAGCCCAGCCCTCACTGCTGGGAGCTCATAACCCGCAGGAGCTTTGCCCAGGGATGAGCTGTGCATCTCAATCCAGCCCCTGGAGCATCCCGAGGCTGCCCGTGGGATGTCACAGCCCTGAGCCTCTTCAACGAGCAGAAATGAAAGCCCCAGGAGCAAACCCAGCCGTGCTGAGGGTGCTGGAGCAGATCCGAGTGCTGCCCACCACATCCCGCTGCTTCCCGGGATGGAGAGGCGGGCACAGGGAAGGATGAGCGAGCCGAAGAAGCCTTTTTAATTGCCCAGGTGCTTAACGTGGGTTTGTAATTAAGAGCTGGAGGGCGGAGGGAGGTGGCCGGGCAGCTGAAAGCCTCCCCGCTGTGCCAAAGCGCTCTTCCCGCGGCTCCAGAGGGTCCGAGCCGCGCCGGAGCCGCTGATTGCGGTGGAGATTCCAACAGACGGAGTGGAGAGGAGCCGTCGACACCCCAGAGGGGACAAGGAGGCTTCATCAGTGCTTCCCGGGAGCGGCAGTGTCCTTCCCTAGGCAGGGGGTCCCTCTGGGCACTGCCAGACCTATGACGGGGAACGGGGATGGCTTTGCAGACGGGAGGATCCGGACTGTGTCGTTTTGGGATTGTGAGTTGGCTTTGAGGTGGGGCCCCATCCCCGGATGGTGTCCCATGGGATTTTGGCCTCAGATGGACATTCAGGAGGACAGATGATCTCCCACAGCCACCCCTTAGCTCCGTTCATCCCCATCTTTGGGAGGGTTCCAAGCACAAACAGGGAGAAATTCCTGGCACGAGCCAGAGGGCTCTGCCTTCTCCAGCCCAGCGTGACCTGGGACAGCTTTGTTCCCTCCTGCTGCTGGATTTGGGCTCAGACCCACGATGAGGCTGCTTCAGGTGTCACCACCACTGATGATCCAGGGATTTTGGAGCCAGCAGTGTATCCCAGGTGCCTGCTGGAGGATGGAAAGGATGGACAAGTCCCTGATGTCATCCTCAGCCGCTGGCCAAAGGATTCCAAAGTGTTTATCCCGAGCACGGGGAGCTTGGGGAGGTGGAGGAAGGACAGATGAGGTGAAATGAGGGGTTGTTACAAAGCCAGGCTGCTCCCATGGAAGATGGCATTGGAGGCTTGGACTTGGAGGGGCTGTTTTGGGGCCAAACACCTGAAAACACCAATTCCCAGGCTGTTATTTTAGGATGGGTTTGCTCGGAAGAGGCACTTTGTGATCCCCAGTCCAACCTGCTGCTCCAACCACAGTGGGGGAATTTATCCCCACTTTACCCCTGGATCCTTTAAGGGGTTTTGGTGCAGTGGGCACAGCAGGAGCCCCAGCAGACCCCACATCCCCATCACCAGCCTGGAAGAGCCAAAGTTCCCCTTAAGCACCATCCTGTGCCCCAATTTTGTCCTGCTGCCACTGCGCCAACATTTCTCAGAGCGGGGCTAAAACTTGACTTTGGAAGGATGATGTGGGGAAAACCAGGCTTAAAAACCTTGGGAAGAGGGTGGGAAGCTGGGGGCTGCTGGCTGGGGATGTGGTGGTGCTGTCCCCCCGCAGCACCCACGGCTCCGGCTCCGTGTCCCGGCAGGAGCCACCATCCTGTGCCCAAATTTTGTCCCGCTGCCTGGCAGGGACAACATTTATAGGGCAGGGTTAAAACCTGGCTTTGCAAGGATGATGTGGGAAAAGCCAGGCTTAACAACCTTGGGAAGAGGGTGGGAAGCTGGGGGCTGCTGGCTGGGGATGTGGTGGTGCTGTCCCCCCGCAGCACCCACGGCTCCGGCTCCGTGTCCCGGCAGGAGGGAGAACAAGCTGCGGATCCAGAACGGTTGGCTGTGCCACCTGGCTCCCGAGATCATCCGGCAGCTCTCTCCGGACACCGAGGAGGACAAGCTGCCCTTCTCCAAGCACTCGGATGTCTTTGCACTGGGGTGAGTCCCGGGGCGCCGCGAGGGGACGGCCAGCAGGGAACTGGCGTGGTTGGGTCGGGTGGGAGCTGCTCTGAGCAGGCAGGAAGGGACAAGGATGACGTTGGCTCGCCCCAAATCCAGGGGGATGCTGCCGGGTGGAATTCCCATCGCTGGGTTGGGAGAACCTTCCTGCGTCGAGAAATTTTGAGTGAAACCTCCCTAAATCGCCAAATCCTCCTGTTTTGGACCAAGCTGGCTCTGGGCAATGGGATCCAGAGTATCCTGGGAATGCCATCCTGGGGATGGGGTGGGAACACAGGTCTGGGAGCCCCTGGACAGCCCAATTCTCCCCAAATTACCAAATCCTCCTGTTTTGGACCAGAGTGGCGCTGGGCAATGGGATCCAGAGTATCCTGGGAATGCCAGCCTGGCATCATCTCTCTCCTGCATGCTCCTGGGGTGGGAACTGATGAGAAGGTGCTTGGATGCTGGATGGGGATGCCAAAGGTTGGGAACAGAGCTCTGGGAGCCCCTGGGCACCCTGATTCTCCTTAAATTACCAAATCCTCCTATTTTGGCCATGGATCAGGGTGGCTCTGGACAATGGGATCTGGAGAATNTTCCAACAGACGGAGTGGAGAGGAGCCGTCGACACCCCAGAGGGGACAAGGAGGCTTCATCAGTGCTTCCCGGGAGCGGCAGTGTCCTTCCCTAGGCAGGGGGTCCCTCTGGGCACTGCCAGACCTATGACGGGGAACGGGGATGGCTTTGCAGACGGGAGGATCCGGACTGTGTCGTTTTGGGATTGTGAGTTGGCTTTGAGGTGGGGCCCCATCCCCGGATGGTGTCCCATGGGATTTTGGCCTCAGATGGACATTCAGGAGGACAGATGATCTCCCACAGCCACCCCTTAGCTCCGTTCATCCCCATCTTTGGGAGGGTTCCAAGCACAAACAGGGAGAAATTCCTGGCACGAGCCAGAGGGCTCTGCCTTCTCCAGCCCAGCGTGACCTGGGACAGCTTTGTTCCCTCCTGCTGCTGGATTTGGGCTCAGACCCACGATGAGGCTGCTTCAGGTGTCACCACCACTGATGATCCAGGGATTTTGGAGCCAGCAGTGTATCCCAGGTGCCTGCTGGAGGATGGAAAGGATGGACAAGTCCCTGATGTCATCCTCAGCCGCTGGCCAAAGGATTCCAAAGTGTTTATCCCGAGCACGGGGAGCTTGGGGAGGTGGAGGAAGGACAGATGAGGTGAAATGAGGGGTTGTTACAAAGCCAGGCTGCTCCCATGGAAGATGGCATTGGAGGCTTGGACTTGGAGGGGCTGTTTTGGGGCCAAACACCTGAAAACACCAATTCCCAGGCTGTTATTTTAGGATGGGTTTGCTCGGAAGAGGCACTTTGTGATCCCCAGTCCAACCTGCTGCTCCAACCACAGTGGGGGAATTTATCCCCACTTTACCCCTGGATCCTTTAAGGGGTTTTGGTGCAGTGGGCACAGCAGGAGCCCCAGCAGACCCCACATCCCCATCACCAGCCTGGAAGAGCCAAAGTTCCCCTTAAGCACCATCCTGTGCCCCAATTTTGTCCTGCTGCCACTGCGCCAACATTTCTCAGAGCGGGGCTAAAACTTGACTTTGGAAGGATGATGTGGGGAAAACCAGGCTTAAAAACCTTGGGAAGAGGGTGGGAAGCTGGGGGCTGCTCGCTGGGGATGTGGTGGTGCTGTCCCCCCGCAGCACCCACGGCTCCGGCTCCGTGTCCCGGCAGGAGCCACCATCCTGTGCCCAAATTTTGTCCCGCTGCCTGGCAGGGACAACATTTATAGGGCAGGGTTAAAACCTGGCTTTGCAAGGATGATGTGGGAAAAGCCAGGCTTAACAACCTTGGGAAGAGGGTGGGAAGCTGGGGGCTGCTGGCTGGGGATGTGGTGGTGCTGTCCTCCCGCGGCACCCACGGCTCCGGCTCCGTGTCCCGGCAGGAGGGAGAACAAGCTGCGGATCCAGAACGGTTGGCTGTGCCACCTGGCTCCCGAGATCATCCGGCAGCTCTCTCCGGACACCGAGGAGGACAAGCTGCCCTTCTCCAAGCACTCGGATGTCTTTGCACTGGGGTGAGTCCCGGGGCGCCGCGAGGGGACGGCCAGCAGGGAACTGGCGTGGTTGGGTCGGGTGGGAGCTGCTCTGAGCAGGCAGGAAGGGACAAGGATGACGTTGGCTCGCCCCAAATCCAGGGGGATGCTGCCGGGTGGAATTCCCATCGCTGGGTTGGGAGAACCTTCCTGCGTCGAGAAATTTTGAGTGAAACCTCCCTAAATCGCCAAATCCTCCTGTTTTGGACCAAGCTGGCTCTGGGCAATGGGATCCAGAGTATCCTGGGAATGCCATCCTGGGGATGGGGTGGGAACACAGGTCTGGGAGCCCCTGGACAGCCCAATTCTCCCCAAATTACCAAATCCTCCTGTTTTGGACCAGAGTGGCGCTGGGCAATGGGATCCAGAGTATCCTGGGAATGCCAGCCTGGCATCATCTCTCTCCTGCATGCTCCTGGGGTGGGAACTGATGAGAAGGTGCTTGGATGCTGGATGGGGATGCCAAAGGTTGGGAACAGAGCTCTGGGAGCCCCTGGGCACCCTGATTCTCCTTAAATTACCAAATCCTCCTATTTTGGCCATGGATCAGGGTGGCTCTGGACAATGGGATCTGGAGAATCCTGGGAATGCCAGCCTGGCGTCATCTCTCTCCTGCATGCTCCTGGGGTTGGAACCGATGAGAAGGTGCTTGGATGCTGGATGGGGATGCCAGAGGTNGCCAGCAGTGTATCCCAGGTGCCTGCTGGAGGATGGAAAGGATGGACAAGTCCCTGATGTCATCCTCAGCCGCTGGCCAAAGGATTCCAAAGTGTTTATCCCGAGCACGGGGAGCTTGGGGAGGTGGAGGAAGGACAGATGAGGTGAAATGAGGGGTTGTTACAAAGCCAGGCTGCTCCCATGGAAGATGGCATTGGAGGCTTGGACTTGGAGGGGCTGTTTTGGGGCCAAACACCTGAAAACACCAATTCCCAGGCTGTTATTTTAGGATGGGTTTGCTCGGAAGAGGCACTTTGTGATCCCCAGTCCAACCTGCTGCTCCAACCACAGTGGGGGAATTTATCCCCACTTTACCCCTGGATCCTTTAAGGGGTTTTGGTGCAGTGGGCACAGCAGGAGCCCCAGCAGACCCCACATCCCCATCACCAGCCTGGAAGAGCCAAAGTTCCCCTTAAGCACCATCCTGTGCCCCAATTTTGTCCTGCTGCCACTGCGCCAACATTTCTCAGAGCGGGGCTAAAACTTGACTTTGGAAGGATGATGTGGGGAAAACCAGGCTTAAAAACCTTGGGAAGAGGGTGGGAAGCTGGGGGCTGCTCGCTGGGGATGTGGTGGTGCTGTCCCCCCGCAGCACCCACGGCTCCGGCTCCGTGTCCCGGCAGGAGCCACCATCCTGTGCCCAAATTTTGTCCCGCTGCCTGGCAGGGACAACATTTATAGGGCAGGGTTAAAACCTGGCTTTGCAAGGATGATGTGGGAAAAGCCAGGCTTAACAACCTTGGGAAGAGGGTGGGAAGCTGGGGGCTGCTGGCTGGGGATGTGGTGGTGCTGTCCTCCCGCGGCACCCACGGCTCCGGCTCCGTGTCCCGGCAGGAGGGAGAACAAGCTGCGGATCCAGAACGGTTGGCTGTGCCACCTGGCTCCCGAGATCATCCGGCAGCTCTCTCCGGACACCGAGGAGGACAAGCTGCCCTTCTCCAAGCACTCGGATGTCTTTGCACTGGGGTGAGTCCCGGGGCGCCGCGAGGGGACGGCCAGCAGGGAACTGGCGTGGTTGGGTCGGGTGGGAGCTGCTCTGAGCAGGCAGGAAGGGACAAGGATGACGTTGGCTCGCCCCAAATCCAGGGGGATGCTGCCGGGTGGAATTCCCATCGCTGGGTTGGGAGAACCTTCCTGCGTCGAGAAATTTTGAGTGAAACCTCCCTAAATCGCCAAATCCTCCTGTTTTGGACCAAGCTGGCTCTGGGCAATGGGATCCAGAGTATCCTGGGAATGCCATCCTGGGGATGGGGTGGGAACACAGGTCTGGGAGCCCCTGGACAGCCCAATTCTCCCCAAATTACCAAATCCTCCTGTTTTGGACCAGAGTGGCGCTGGGCAATGGGATCCAGAGTATCCTGGGAATGCCAGCCTGGCATCATCTCTCTCCTGCATGCTCCTGGGGTGGGAACTGATGAGAAGGTGCTTGGATGCTGGATGGGGATGCCAAAGGTTGGGAACAGAGCTCTGGGAGCCCCTGGGCACCCTGATTCTCCTTAAATTACCAAATCCTCCTATTTTGGCCATGGATCAGGGTGGCTCTGGACAATGGGATCTGGAGAATCCTGGGAATGCCAGCCTGGCGTCATCTCTCTCCTGCATGCTCCTGGGGTTGGAACCGATGAGAAGGTGCTTGGATGCTGGATGGGGATGCCAGAGGTTGGGAACAGAGCTCCTGGAGCCCCTGGATACCCCAATTCCCCCCTCCAGCCGCTGCAGGGGGGATGGTGGGGGTGCCGGCTCTACGAGGGGCTGCCAAAAGCCAACGAAATCCGAAATNATCCAGAGTATCCTGGGAATGCCAGCCTGGCATCATCTCTCTCCTGCATGCTCCTGGGGTGGGAACTGATGAGAAGGTGCTTGGATGCTGGATGGGGATGCCAGAGGTTGGGAACAGAGCTCCTGGAGCCCCTGGATACCCCAATTCCCCCCTCCAGCCGCTGCAGGGGGGATGGTGGGGGTGCCGGCTCTACGAGGAGCTGCCAAAAGCCAAGGAAATGCGAATTCCTAAGTTTTCCTCATCGCACCACTTCATTCCTCCTGCCCTTTATCTGCCCACAAACCTCCCTGAGGGCAGGAGCCCCATTCCGCCTCGATAAACCCTTCCCGAGGCGGACGCAGATTTCACCCAGAGGATTAATTTTCTCATGGATACCTCGAAGGCTGTGGGATTAGGGAGCGTGGGCCCGTTATAGCCGAGGCAATATTCCCATCAAACCCGCAGTAATTACAGCTGGAAGAGTCTGGCTCTTTTCCTTTCTGCCCTCCCTGAGGTACAACTCCAGCACAGAAATAAAGAGGTAATTAAAGGATCGTATCCAACTAAGTGAGAGTGGGCGGGGAGACGCAATTTTCCCTTTTTTTCCCCTCAAGTGCGAGCTCTGCCCGCACGGAAAGCGTGAGTTTCCTGGAAAGATGAAAAGGTTTCCCCACGTTTTCCCTCTTTCTTGTTTCTGCTGCCCTCCATCAAGCCCGGGAGGCTCAGGGATGATCCGGAGGGGCCTCTTCCCTCCAGGGATTTGGGGGTCAAGGAGAGCAAGAGGAAAAGGTCTTTTAAAGACGACAAAAACTCCCAGTGAGAAACTGGAATTAATGCCTTGGATGCGTTAAATCCAATCTGAGGGTGCTTGGATGTTCCTCCTGAGCGTTTTGTCCTGTGCCCACAGGATCTGCTCTTCTCCAAGCCCCACAATTCTCCCATTATCCAATTTTTTGGGGGTTTTTTTTGAGATTTCCAGCCAAACTGCGCAGATTTTTCCAAAATCAGCTGAATTCCCGTTCCTGAAATCAGGGAGCTTCCCTAACTGAGAGGAATCTTTCATTTATCGGACGGATTTTTCCACCCTGATGTCATTTTAGCCTTGTTTTTTGATACTTTAAGTGGTCACGAGGACATCCCTGGAAGGGAAAAGAGGATCCAGGGAATTTGCCTTGGACAATGGGGCTGGCATTGCGGGAATCCAGGCTGATCTGGGCTCCGGGAGCCAGAAAATGAGGATGCAAAACTTCCAGGCAGTAGCGGGGGCAGAAAACCACGGGGGTGCCCACCAGCTCCGTTGGTGATGCCCTTGTTTTGGGATATTCCCTTGGATTTGGGATTCCTCACGGAAAAGAGGGCTTGGCTTAGCGATAGGAGCGGGAGCAGATGGCCGGGGCTTCACGTGGCCATCACCTGGTGAGGACACCTGGGATGGTTCATGGCACGGCTTGGACGGATTTTTGGAGAGCTTTTTGGAGGAGAAAAAGGGAAAAGCTGGAGTGAAAGTGAATTTTTGAGCTCATCCTTTCCCGGAATTCTGCCGGAGTGGTGGCATCTGGATCCCCAAGATCCTCTCTTCAGCTGCTCCACTGTTGCATCCAGGTGGGACATTCCCACTTGATGTCACAGGATGGCTCTGCCTGGGCCTCCATCAGCCTCTGTCATCCTTCCCACAGGAATCTCCCCTGGTGGGAATCAGGGCTCGCTCCAGGTCAAGTTCCTCCCTCTGGAAAACGGGAGAGGTGACACCTCTGTAACGAGGGCTGGGCACCTCTGGTGTCACCTGGGACGAAGCATCTCCTGGATGAGGTGGTTCTGCAGCAGGGAGAGGTGTTGGAAGTGGGTGCAGTGGCTGGACACGACCCCATCCCGAATCCCTGCCGGCTGCTCCGTCTCTAATTCCCGGTGTCTCCCCACAGCACCATCTGGTACGAGCTGCACGCCCGGGAATGGCCCTTCAAGACGCAGCCAGCGGAGGCAATAATCTGGCAGGTGGGACGAGGGATGAAGCCCAACCTCAGCCAGATCGGGATGGGCAAGGAGATCTCGGTAGGTGCTGTGGGGCTCTGTGTGGGTGGGCATGGATTGGGACATGGCTGGTGGCACCCCTGGAAAAACCCTCTGGATCTGCCAATCTCATCCAGCCAGGCTTGGTCCTGCTGCTGCGCTCAGCTTGAACATTCCCTTTGCTCCAGCTCTTCCCGAGGATGTGGGGGTGGAGAGAGGTGCTCATGGGATGGACACACCCCCTTCATCCCAGCCTTTCATAAGGATGTGGGGATGGAGATGGGTGCTCATGGGTTGGGCACATCCCAGTCTTTCCCAAGAATCCAGCGATAGAGATGGGTCCTCATAGGACAGACACGTTCCATCCACCCCAGCCCTTCCCAAGAATCCATTGACGGCGTTGGGTGCTCATGGGATGGACACGTTCCATCCATTCCAGCCCTTCCCAAGAATCCAGTGATGGAGATGGGTCCTCATGGGATGGACACGTTCCATCCATCCCAGCCCTTCATGAGAATCCAGAGATGGAAATGGGTCCTCATGGGATGGACACGTTCCATCCATCCCAGCCCTTCCCAAGAATCCAGTGATGGAGATGGGTCCTCATGGGATGGACACATCCCTTCCATCTCAACCCTTAATAAGGATGCGGGGATGGAAATGGGATCCTCTTGGGATGGACACATCCCCTCCATCCCAGCCTTTCCCAAGAATCCAGAGATGGAAATGGGTCCTCATGGGATGGACACATGCCCTCCATCCCAATCCTTCCCAAGGACGTGGGCATGGAAATGGGATCTTCATGGGATGGACATGTGCCCTCCATCCCAACACTTCCCAAGCATGTGGTGATGGACACAGGTCCTTATGGGATGGACACATTCCCTCATCCCAACCCTTCACAAGGATCCAGTGATGGAGACAGGTCCTCACAGGATGGACACACCCCTTCCATCCCAGCCTTTCATAAGGATGTGGGGATGGAGACAGGATCCTCATGGGATGGACACATCCCTTCCATCCCAGCCATTCCCAAGGATGTGGGGATGGAGATGGGATCCTCACGGGATGGACACATCCCTTCCATCCCAGCCCTTCCCAAGGATCCAGTGATGGAGACAGGTCCTCACAGGATGGACACATCCCTTCCATCCCAGCCCTTCCCAAGGATCCAGTGATGGAGACAGGTCCTCACAGGATGGACACATCCCTTCCATCCCAGCCCTTCCCAAGGATCCAGTGATGGAGACAGGTCCTCACAGGATGGACACATCCCTTCCATCCCAGCCCTTCCCAAGGATCCAGTGATGGAGACAGGTCCTCACAGGATGGACACATCCCTTCCATCCCAGCCCTTCCCAAGGATCCAGTGATGGAGACAGGTCCTCACAGGATGGACACATCCCTTCCATCCCAGCCCTTCCCAAGGATCCAGTGATGGAGACAGGTCCTCACAGGATGGACACATCCCTTCCATCCCAGCCCTTCCCAAGGATCCAGTGATGGAGACAGGTCCTCACAGGATGGACACATCCCTTCCATCCCAGCCCTTCCCAAGGATCCAGTGATGGAGACAGGTCCTCACGGGATGGACACATCCCTTCCATCCCAGCCCTTCCCAAGGATCCAGTGATGGAGACAGGTCCTCACAGGATGGACACATCCCTTCCATCCCAGCCCTTCCCAAGGATGTGGGGATGAAGACGGGGTCCTTGTGGCGTGGCCGTTGGGCACAGGGGTCATGGTGGGAGAGGGACTGGCAGAATTCCTGCTGGGAGAGGGCCTGGCCGGGTTTCCTCACGCGCTCTCCCTGTGGCTCCAGGACATCCTCCTGTTCTGCTGGGCCTACGAGCAGGAGGAGAGACCGACCTTCACCAAGCTCATGGACATGCTGGAGAAACTGCCAAAGCGCAACCGCCGCCTTTCCCACCCGGGGCACTTCTGGAAGTCGGCAGAGTAAGTCCCCGTCCCTGCCCGTCCTTCCCTGTTCCCCGATTTAATGGATGTGGGAATGCCCTGCCCGGGGTCCGTCCCCAGACCCGCAACCACGGCAGCTCCCAGCCTGGTCCCTTCTTCTCCCGTGCCCAAATCCTGCTCTGCTCCATTGCTTTGGCTTAGTCACATCCCTCTGCTCCAGGAAACGGCGTCAGTGGCTCCCCAGTCGGGATTTCGGGATCTGCCCTGGTGGGAACAGCAGGCAGAACGCAGAGCAATCACTCAGAAACTCATTTTCCTCCCTGGAATTTGTCATATTGTGACAAATAGAACTGAAATCTCGCCCGTGCGGGGGTGGCGTTCACGGGGGGGATTTTTCCTGCTCCCAGCGTGCATCCCTGGAGGCTGGAAGTGGGGATGGAGAGAGGGATGTGAGCTCAGGAGGAGAAGTGAGGACATTTTGGGATCTTTCTCGGTCCTTACAGAGGGCTGGAGATGCCGATTTCTCCTGCTGCTGCTAACAAGCTGCCTCTCTTCCTTATCCGGGCGGCCCCAGGGGTGTCTGGAATGTCCCCTGTGCCGCTCCCTGTCCCTGGGGGGCTGCCGGGAGCAGCGCAAAGCCCGCGGCCGGGTGGCCCCCAACCCACCCTGACCGGGAGCCGTTAATCAGGAGAGAAGTTCATTCCCAAGCCACGCTCCAGGCAGGGAATGCTGAAGGATGCTGGGCCCCAAGGCAGCCGTGGAATTGCTCCGCTGGCTTTGGGAATGTTTTCCCAATCACCGAGCCACGCTCTGCCTGCCCTGGGCTGGGGCTGCCCCGCAGCTCCCAGTTAATTACCGGCCCAATCTTTTGCTAATCAGGATGTGCCAGCTCAGCTTTCCATGGGAGCTGATTCCCACCGCAGGGATTCAGCTCCGGCTGTTTTTCCTGTTAGGTCCTGGCTTCCCTGCGGAGTCCGGGAATCCTGGCTGCGCACAGGGATGAGCTGTCTGCGGCGCCCTCAGGCTCTGCCACCCCTGGATCCGAGGGGGCACAAAACCCCTGCGGGATCCTGGATGCACAGGGACGGCGGTGCCCTTTCCCCTCTGGATGCTGCTCCAGGAGCCAGGCAGGGCTGGCAGGGAGGTGCAGGAGCTCACGGCTCCCCCCGGTGCCGCTGCTTTCGGGGGCAGCTCCGTGGCAAAGCTGTTCCAGGAGGTTTTTTCCCCAAAGATCTTCCCTGCAGACCCCCTCGTTTCCATGGGAGGAGGCGCCCAGCGCTGACTCTGCTCCTTGTGTCCCTTCCAGGCTGTGACGGGAGGAGTCAAGGGACGGTGCCTTCCTCCCCCAGCGGGTCTCCTCTTCCTCTCCGCTTCCCACCCTGCGCTACGGAGGAGCGGCGGGGCCGACAGCGGGCCGGGAGTGAGACTCTTCCCCCGCAGCGTTCCATCATCCCAGGAATCCTCTCGGCGCGGGCGGGAGGAGCCGGAGCAGCCCCGGGAACGCCCGGCTGCGGTGGGATGGGGACAGCGGGCGGCTCTCCGTGCACAGGCGGTGGCTCCGGGGACGGTCCCCCCCCACCCCCCGAGCAGGGGTGACCCACAGGACAATGACTTCAATTCATCCCCAGGGCTCCTCTGATCCCAATCCAGCGCTCACGATGACGCTCGGTCGGGGAGGGCTCGTTCTCGGTTCTCTGTGGGTTTATTTAATTCCCTTTATTTATTTCTTTACGCCTTTGTCACGAAAAAAAAAGGGGGAATGTCGCTGATTCACGAGTTTATCCCCGGATCCTGCGGGGCCAGGGAGTGCCACTGCCATTAGCTGCCTCCCCCGCGGGGAAATGCATCTGTCCTGCTCCCCCCGCGCCCCCGCAGCCCCTTCGTGGGCAGCGCTGACCTTTCACAAGTGGCTCCTCTCCCTCCCAGCCGCGGCCACTTATGTGTCCCCCCGCGGGTCTCCCTCCCAGCGGGGCACAGATCCGCATTCCCGGTAATTTATCCGCTTCTCCCGGCGTGTTTCTCATCAGCCAGCCCTGCCCTCTCGCCCTCCGCGTCACTGCCCTGCTCCTGGCTCTGCTCCTCGCTCCCAAAACCCCGCGTTTGGGATGCTCTGGGGCTGGGCGCGGCAGGGCAGTTGGGATTGGGATCCATCCCCTCTCCCATGGCCTTCCCGGGCTCATTCCCGGAGCTGGGAATGCAGACAGGCTCTGGTTGTACAGAGTATCTCCCAGCCCCACGCTGGGACATCTCAACCATGCCCAGGACCATTTCCCCCCCACATATTCATCTCCCATCAGCCAAATCCCAGAGTTCCCCCCCAAAAATTCTCTTTGGGAGCTGCCGCTGCCACCTGAATTCCATGTGCTGGCATTTCCCTCTCCCCCCGGCTCGGATGGGCCCTCCAGCCCCTCGGATGAGCTGTCAGATGAGAGCAAATTGCATTCCCAGGCTCTCGTGGAGCATAATTGCTTGACAGGAACCATCCCGGATAATTCAATTGTAGTCTCAGTTTTCGCTTTAATTTGGAGCCGTGACGAGGCTTTGCAAACTTAACCAGCCCTGGTTTGTCTGGCTGCTCCTCCAGCTCCTCCTCGCTGGTGTTGGAATTGTTTTAGCATAAGTAAATGAAGATTAGAGACTTAATTGCAGCTGGGATGAGACGGTGTTTTAATTGTGGGGGAATTAAAATCCCCACTCGTGCATGTGTGGAAATTCCAAGGTGGGCAGGAGCAGGGAGGGGTGGATCCAGCCCCCAGAAGGATCTGGAGGAGTCTCCTGCTGATGTTTTTGGGATGCACAGCCACATCCCTCTCTGGGATGGGGTGCACAGGGCTGGGATGAGGCAGGATGGCTTTTGGGGTTGAGGCTGAGTGGGATGAGCAGGCTGAGCCCTCGATGGGGTTAATGGTCCCCTGCTCCAGCAGCACGACTGGGGGTCCCTGAGCCAGGGCTCATCCCCTCACCCCACCTTCACATCCCACCTCTTCCCCTGCCTTCCATCCCACCCCAGCCCGCAGCACCGAGGCCTCTGCCGCCCCTGCTCCGCATCCCGGCGCTTCCCCTTGCGCACACGTGCCATAAATGTTGCACTAAAACCTCGGAGTCTCTCTGAGTTTTCACCAATGCCTTCACCTGTGCTGCTCCCGGGCTCCGGGGGAGGCAGAACACCCCCCTTGCCCGGAGGTTTCGGGTGCTGGGGGGGCGCGGGGAGGTGTCACCGATCCCCAAACCCCGCTTGGAGGGAGCGATCGCCGGTGTCCTTGGGGCTGCGTGGGTTTGGTTTCTGAGCAGGTGTGAACTCCTCGGGTGAGCAGCGGAGAGGGGAAGGTGTTGGAAGGAGGAAGGAGGTGACGCCAGGGGTGGCAAAGGGCTGGAGCCTGGCGGGTCTCGTGTGGATTTACGGATTTAAGGGGCAATGTCCATCTTGGGGACATTGTGGGTTTGCTCCCTGGGCCCCAAATCCTTGCCTGGCCTGGGAAGACTCACCCTGATGTGTCCCCCGTGGGGTCTCCCAGCTGCTGGCAGACACCCGATGGATTTTATCGGCCAAGAGTCGAGGGAGCAGTGAGCTGATGGGTGTTGGGCTGGCTCCCCCGTGCTGTCAGGGCTCTGCTGCAGCCTCGGCCACAGAACCATGGAATGGTTTGGGTGGGAAGGGACATTAAATCCCATCCATTCCACCCTTGCCATGGGCAGGGACACCTCCCACTGTCCCAGGCTGCTCCCAGCCCCATCCAGCCTGGCCTTGGGCACTGCCAGGGATCCAGGGGCAGCCACAGCTGCTCTGGGAATTCCATCCCAGCCTCTCTCCACCCTCCCAGGGAACAATTCCTTCCCAATATCCCATCCATCCCTGCCCTCTTACAGTTTACAGCCATTCCCTGTGTCCTATCTCATTCCCCCTTGGCCATGCCTTTCTCCACTGGATTTTGGGCATCTGGAAGAAACAAAATATTCCTACAGCCAACCTCCCGCTCCTCTCCACCCTCTGCCTCCCCCTCTCCCCTCGCCGTGGTGTCTCAGCCGCGGGCACAGCACAAAGGTACCGATGGAAAAAGAGCTGCCCTGCGTTTATCCCCCACGAGCTCCGAGGAGCAGCTCCTTCCCTCCCATCCAGCACAGCCCCGGTTGTTCAGGCAGCCGCGTTATTCCCGTCATTCTTTCTTATTTTCAAAGTCGTCATTGTTAAAACCAAAAAACCCCACCCACCAAACCAACAAATCTTATTGTTGTTGTTGTTGTTGTTTGGGGTTTGGTTTTTTTTTGGACTCTGCCTTTTTGAAGGAATTTTTTTTTTCTTTTTTTGGCCCAGTTTAAAAATATCCAGTGCTCCAGCGGGGAGGGAGTGCAGGAGAAGCTCTCCACAATCGGAGCTCCAAAGGAGGGAGGGGGTCCACCCGGAGGCTCAGCTTAGCTGGGAGCCAGCAGAGAGCCAGGGCTATTTCCAGCCATGCCAGGCAGAGCTGGGCTTAACTCAGCAGAGCCGGGCTTAGCTCAGTGCTGGCTTTGAGACGCAGGAGCCACCCCCAGCCCCAGCCAGACCCGGCTCTCACAGCCTCAGGGAAGCTCTCTTGGCCCAGCCCTGCAGCTCTCGGCTGCCTCATCCTCCCATCACCCTCCCAGGCTCTTCCCAGGGCTCCCTGACTTCTCTGCTGCCGGAGGTTTTTCCCAGAGTTCCGATGCCCATGGGGACACCACGTTTGGGGCTGGGTCGTGTGGATTCTGCCGGAGGTGGCCCCAAAGCTCCACGTCCTCCTTCGGCTGCTGAAGGATATCCCCTGGTCTGGCTTTTTCTTCTCCCCCCCTTCCCCCATAAATTCCCAAAGCCTCGCTGAGCCCTGACCGGGCAATTTCTGGGAATGACGAGCTCAGAGTTTGGCCCCCCATGACTTTTATCCGGTCCTTGACCATGGCAGGAGCTGAGATGATGGAAGTTTTGGATGGAGGGGAGGCAGAAATGAATGTCTGGGAGGTGGAGGAGCTGCTCGACCTATCCTAGGGCATGGAATCATGGAATGGTTTGGGATGGAAGGGACCTTACAGCCCATCCCATTCCAGGTGGAAGGGACACCTCCCACTGTCCCAGGCTGCCCCCAGCCCCGTCCAGCCTGGTCTTGGGCACTTCCAGGGATCCAGGGGCAGCCACAGCTTCTCTGGGCACCCTGTGCCTGCCCTCAGAGGGAAAAAATTCCCTCCCAACACCCAATCCAACCCCTCCCTGTGCCAATTTAGGATTCTACGGACGAGCCGGTGCCTGGAACTCGGCCTCTTGGGCCGTGTGAGGAGAAGAGCTCTGTGCTGGTGCTGCCACGAGCCTCCCTCCGCCCCCCAAGCGCCCCGGCTCGAGCCCTTCCTCCTTCCTCCACCCTTTATTCACCTTAAATCACCTGACTTCAGTCGAATTTATCCGAATTTACTTGAACTCATCCGAATTTATTTGAATTTATCCGTTTCCTGTTGCCAACGGCGACTCTTTTGGGGGGGGAGGGAAGCTCGGCCGCCGTGGATTTCGGGTCCCTGCAAAGCCCCGCGTGCCGTGGCCTTGTACATAAGGTATATATGGATATATATACATAGGTATATATGGATATATCGACATATCTGCGTATGTATGTATATAGATATATACAGACACAAACCCTGCACAGTTTCCAACCCAACTCGCCGGCCTGCTTCGTTTTCTCCGTGGTAATTCCGCAGAATGAGCTGATTTTCAGTTCCCTCTCCCCTCCCCCCGCCCCT
>VXAD01012702.1:237-49564 GCA_013399195.1 Dicrurus megarhynchus | reverse complement strand
TTATTATTTATTATCACTATTTATTATCACTATTATTACTATTTATTGTTATCGCCGATAGATCCCACTCCGTGTGTGCAGAAGGATTATCCCGAGGCAGATTCGGGGGCTCGGATCTTCGGATGCGTTTTTGCATCCAAATCCTTCACCCTCAGCCTGCCACAACTTCCAATTAACGTGTGCATTAATTACGTCGCTTCCAACCTGGCAGCGTGGGGGTCTGGGAAGGGTCTCCCTGCGGGTTTTGGGGTGTCCCTGAACACCCCAAATGAGTCCTGTCCCAGAGGCTGCCCCACGGAGAGTCCCCACAAAGGGACAGTCCCACGGGGCTCTCCTGCCGGACAAAGGGGTGGAGGGAAAAAATTCCCCTTTTCCCGTGAAAACGGCTGCGGTCAGCAGAGGAGGGATGGAGTGAGGATGAGGAGTGATGGAGTAAGGCCATGAGAGCCCAGCCTTGGCCAACTCGGTCAAAAAATGTCCTGTTTTAGGAATTAATAGGAAAATTGCTATTTAATGGGAATATTCTGTAATAGGAATTTATTGTGTTAGGAATTTAATAGGAATATCCCAACTCCTTTTGATTAAATCTCTCCCTACTCTAAAAAACAGGCAATCCAGGCGAATCCTGCTCCTGAATTTCCCACTTTCACCCCCTTTTCCTGGTTCCACGGGGGGCAGGGATGGGAGGAGCAGGGAGGTTTCAGCCTCGCTGAAGCCAAAGCTGGTCCGGGCTGTCCTGGCCCCGGATAATTTGGTTTTCTCCTCACCTTCTCCTCTGGAGGAGATTTTCCCACCCTCTTAGCAAGAGCTGATCCCAGGAATTGGTGTTTCCAACCAAAAACCGTGCAGACTCCAGGACTGATGCCAGGAAGCAATTTCTAGGAGCACCTGGATAGGGGGAAACGGGCAGGGAATGGCAAACCTGAGCCACAGCGGGATTTGTGGGATCCGGGGTGTTCCTGCAGTGTCCCACACGGCCATCCCCTGTTCCCGCCACTGCGGGGGAATGGACAGGTCGGGAGAGGCCGAGACAGCAAAGCCGAGTGGGATTTGCAGTTGGAGAAGCTGGGAAAACTCTGGGATAACTCCAGGATAACTCTGGGATAACCCTGGGATAACCCTGGGATAACTCTGGGATAACTCTGGGATAACCCTGGGATAACTCTGGGATAACCCTGGGATAACCCTGGGATAACTCTGGGATAACTCTGGGATAACCCTGGGATAACTCCAGGATTCCTCTGGGATAACCCTGGGATAACTCTGGGATAACTCCGGGATGACTCTGGGATAACTCCAGGATAACTCTGGGATAACTCTGGGATGATTCTGGGATAACTCTGGGATGACTCTGGGATAACTCCAGGATAACTCTGGGATAACTCTGGGATGATTCTGGGATAACTCCGGGATAACTCTGGGATTACTCTGGGATAAATCTGGGATAACTCCAGGATTACTCTGGGATTACTCCGGGATAAGTCCGGGATAACTCTGGGATAACTCTGGGATAACTCTGGGATTACTCCAGGATAAATCTGGGATAACTCTGGGATAATTCCGGGATAACTCCAGGATAACCTCTGCTGACAGCGCCCACCTTCACACCAACAAATCCCTCGGTTCCCCTCAATCTTCCCTTCCCTGCCTCCACCTGAATCCTGGTTTTCTGTGGCCGCTCCGGGGTTTTTTTGGGGGGTTTTCTGGGTTTTTTGGGGCAGGGAGATGCCTGTGGGGAGAGCGGGAGGTTCAGACACCGGCTAATCCTGTTAGGAAGCCAGTGGTTATTGCAGGGCTTCCAGTGGGACCTGCTAAATGAACCGTAATTCTGTAATGAGATTTCCTTTTCCCGGCCAGACTAAATGTTCTTGGCCACTGGGAATAAGAGGTCGGGAGAGAGGGGGGAGGAAGAAGGGAAAAATAAGGAGAGAGCAAGAAAAAGAGGAGGGGGAGCCTGGTTCAGCCTCCTCCCTCTCGGTTTCACCGAAGGTTTGAGGAGCTCCGGTTCTTGTGGCTCGTTCCTGCGCCCTGGGAGAGCAGCTCAGGGCTAGAGGCTGCCCTGGGATGGCCCAGGATGGGACCCCGAGAGCAGGAAAAACACCTCTGAGGCGGTGTTGTCACTCCAGAGTCTGGAGAAGGCAGGAGAGGCTTCTTTAGGAAGCAGCAGGGTGCTGGAGAGGGAAGGGGAAACAGGGAAAGAGGGAAAACAAACTCTGGAGAGGCAGGGATTTCTTTGTGGGAGAGTGGAATTACACCGAGAGGCGTCCAAAGGGGGTTTATTCTGATCTGTAACTTCAGCAGGGAAAGGTCAGCAGCCTCCTTGTGTGTGGCCATCGCCCTGGGCTGGGGCAGCTCCGATCGTGTCCTGGTTCATCCCTGGGACGCCTTTGGCACTGGGGTGAGGCCAGGGAAGAGGAGAACGTGACCCCTGGCCCGGGCAAACTGGGGGGTTTGGGTGAAAACCCAGGGCAGGGACTGGGATTGGCTCAAAGATCATCAGGACCCTAAATCCCATCCCATCCCACCCCTGCCATGGGCAGGGACACCTCCCACTGTCCCAGGCTGCTCCAAGCCCCGTCCAGCCTGGCCTTGGACACTGCCAGGGATCCANGCCTCCTCTGGACTGGCTCCAGCAGCTCCAGGTCCTTCCTGTGCTGGGATCCCACTGGATGCATCCCTCCCACACTCCCAGCCATGCACCGGTGCAATCCCAGCCATTTCCACATCCCTCCCTCCCTCCCTCCCTCCCTCTCTCCCCCTTCAGCTTTCAGGTGTCCCCAAACTTCCCAAACCTGTCTCTTTCCACCCTGGGATGAGAAGCCTCCCTGGGGAGCAGAGCAGGGCTGGGGATGCTCTGTGCAGCCCGAGGAGCAGGGAGAGATCCCGCATTTTGGAGGGAGAGATCCCGCATTTTGGAGGGAGAGATCCCGCATTTTGGAGAGAGAGATCCCGCATTTTGGAGAGAGAGATCCCACATTTTGGAGAGATCCCGCATTTCGTAGCGGCTCCCGTCTCGCCCGGTCCTGGCGGTGCCCGGGGTTTGTTCCTTTGCTGCCCGCTCTCTCTCGCTCTGGTTTTTTCTCTCCGTGGCCAACAGGAGTTTTGGTTTGCCAGCCCCCAGGCTGGGCTCCTCCGGCTCTGGCTGCTCCGTTGGGAGTTTCCCAGCCCTGCCCTGCTCCAGGAATTCCTGGTGTTCCCGTGAAAGCCCTGGGCTCTGCCCCTGGTGCAGCAGCCAGGTGAGAAAAAGCAGGGAAGCGCTTGGATGTTTTGATTTTTCCCTGTGAATTTCAGCCCCGGGGGTGCTGAGAAGCTGGTGGCTGAGCCTGATCCTTTGTTTCCCATTTTTAAAATGGGAATTGGGGAGGAATTGGTTATTTTCCAATTTGGCCTGGTTATTTGTGAGGTTGTTTTTCCCGTTTTCCTGCGGTTTTGCCTCCAATCCCTCCCCTGGGCTGCACGGATGGGCAGCTCCCAACTCCCAACTCCCAACTCCCAACTCCCAGCCTTTTTCCAGCCCATCAGCTGCTCCTGCTGCAAAACGCCCTGGGATGAGGAGGGGAAAATAACACTGCTAAAAATAAAATAAAGTAAAATAAAAAAAAAGAAAAAAAATAAAGTAAAATAAAATAACATAAAATAATGTAAAATGAAAAACAGAGTGGTTTGGATGCCGGCTCTCCTGAGCACCTCTCCTCTCTCCTGTTCCTGATTATTCCAGAAAAAATGGTGGGGCTGAGTCTGTCCAGCTTGTGGGGCTCCATCCTCCCTCCCAGGCTTTTCCTCGGGAATATTCCAGCCTGGAATGAGCCGTCCCCAAGAGCCGGAGGGCGTTGAGGTGCAAGGAAAGCCTGGAAATCAAAACAGGTGGGGCCCCCGCCGTGTTTTCCTGGCACGGAGAGACAGGATATCCCGGGATTTCACCTCCTCCCGCGGCAAACTGGACAGGATCCAGGTGCGGGCAGTGGGATCGGGGAGATCCGTGTGTGCCCAGCATGGAACCGTGGAATGGTTTGGGATGGGAGGGAGCTCAAAGCTCATCCCGTTCCACCCCCCCTCCGCTGTCCCAGGCTGCTCCAAGCCCCGTCCAGCCTGGCCTTGGGCACTGCCAGGGATCAGGAATCCTCTCCCTGCCTGGGATTTATCCGTGGCTGGAGGAAAATGTCTTTTATTCGCCCCCAAAAGCCGCTGGTTTGGGATTTCTGGGCAGCGCTTCCACCCTTGCTGGAGGTGCCGTCACCCTCCGGATTTTAAACACAGGGACAATTCCCCTTCTCCAACAGCACCAAAACTTTGGAAGGTTGTGGGGAGCTTTCTTTTTGGGGATCCCTTTGGTGTCCCTTTCCTACGGGAGCGGGGTGCATCCAGCCGGGCTTTATCCCTCCGCCTCGTCCTGGCAAATCCCGCTAAATTCAATGGGAGAGCTCAGGAACAGCACGGGTTTGGGGCCTGCGGGAAGAGGGTGCCTGGAATGTGTGGGATACACAGGGAGCTGGGATTTGGGCTGAAATCCATGAATGGCATCTCACAAGGGGATGTTGGGGATGCTTTTGACTCCAGGCAAAATCTCCATCCTCCCCGTTGGAGACCCCAACCCCAGGCAGGGACGGGGTGCCCGGTGCTGGAGGTGACCCCAGTGAGCTGCTCAGGCCCAGTCCCCCCCCGTTACTGGGACCAGCGCTGCTCCCAGGAGCCTGGAATCCCAGGGGCTGCACACAGGGCGGGATTTGGCTCTCCCAGGTGAACCCCTGAGCTGTGCCTGGAGGTGGCCAAGGAGCTGAATGTTGAGTTTTTAAATCTTATTTGGGGCCTGGCTGCTGCTGGGGCTCCGTGCTGAGCTCTGCTGGCCGGGCTGGCGTTTGTTGGCTCAGAGCAGAGTGGTTTGGGGCAGGGTTTCCTTCTCTTGGCTGGGAGGGAGCTCTTAAACACCTCCAGATTCCAACAGTTCCAACATCCCATAAAAGCCGTGCCAGGAGTAAATCCAGATCCCTGGCGCAGCACCTGCAAGGCTCTCCTCAGATGGTGGGAAAGCTGAGCAGAGGGGTTTGTGTTGGGTTTGGGGAAGAAAAGGGGGGAATTCCCACAGCTTTGTCTCTTGAATTCTTGTTTGTCCCCCCTTTTGGTTTTTTTGGGGGATTTGGGCTGGGGAAGATCCACGGCAGCTGCTTGGAATCAGCCGAACGGGGCTGAGCTCGAGGTGAGCATCACTCAAGGCTTTTTTGATGTTGTTATTATGATTTCGCTGGGCTGTATTTGGGGCTGGGATTCGCCTTCTCCTCCCTCCCCGTCACCTTCTCCTTGCTCTTTGCTGCTCCATCCAGACTGGAAGAAGCCAGGATATGGAATCATGGAATGCTTTGGGTGGGAAGGGACCTTAAAGCCCATCCAGTGCCACCTCTGCCATGGGCAGGGACACCTCCCACTGTCCCAGGCTGCTCCCAGCCCCGTCCAGCCTGGCCTTGGGCACTGCCAGGGATCCAGGGGCAGCCCCAGCTTCTCTGGGAATTCCACCCCAGCCCCTCCCCACCCTCCCAGGGAACAATTCCTTCCCAAAATCCCACCTAACCCTGCCCTCAGGAGGGGCTCACCGCTCTCTCCTCCCGGTGGGGTGCCCGAATTCCCTGTTTTATTGAGGTGGGCCCGGGGGGAGCAGGGAACTGGAGCCTCCTCCCACCCCCACCCTGGGGGCGGCACCGAGGGGCTTTGCTGGGGCTGCGGGGTGGATTATTTTCGTCCTATTATTTTTGCCTCCTTGCTCCTCTTTAGAAAGGAAGAACTCGGCAGCAGCTGTTCCCGGGCTTCTGGGTTTGCTTTGTGCTGGCTTTTGCAGCGAGGGCTGCGCAGATTTGGCTTATCAGGCTCGTCAGGCTGCTCCAGCCCTCGCCTCTCCTCCCCGGCCCCATTTACCCACAGCCCCGGCTGACGCAGGGCCCTTTCCTGTGCCTGTCACCACCCACCCCGAGGTCCTCCAGTGAGAACTTTTCACTTCAGATTAAGGATTCGGGGCTTTTCAAAAGAGTCTTTAACCTGCAGCCCTCAGAAATGTGTCACTTCACTGGGAAAAAAAAAAAATCCCCAACCAATTTAAATCTCTAAATTTGCTGTTTAAGGTTGACTCGAAAGTGATTTTCTTGGTTTGTAACCACGCCAAGAACGGATCTAAAGGTTCGAAGGTGCCGTTTGGGGGCCCGATCCCACTGGAAGAGGAGCGGGCTGGAAATAGGGACTCAGATGGCACAAAATCCTGGGAACCGGCTGGTTTTAGCTGGTTTTAATGATCTCGATTCTGCTGATTCCAGTGGAGCCGTGGAGCTCTGCTGCTGCTGCTGCTGCTGCTGCGAAGCATCTGCCCCGAAATTCCAGCTGCTGGGGATGGCTCAGCTCACACACTCGTGCTTCAAAACAGGGTTTGCATCTGAATAACCCGGGAGTGACTCGAGCCCCTTTTCAGGCTGCCAGGCGAGGCTTTAGAGCAGGGCTTTTTAAAAAATCTGAATTACACCCCGGATTTACAAGGAGTCCTTGAACTTTGGGGCGTTTGTCAGCCCTTCAGCGCGTCCTTAGAATGATAATGAGAGCAATTTGGGTTTTGATGGGAAGGTGGTGGGGCTTGAGGCTGGAGAAAATGTGACTTTTCAAGGGAGTGGGTTCATATTTTGAAGTAGAATTTAAAAAGAAACGCGAGGGGAGACAGACGGGTCCTTCCCCGCCCTGTAACAGCGATGAAACATGAATTCATCCCCCTGGAATTTCTTGTTTGTGTGCTCCCATAATCTCATTTCTTTGGTGTCTGTATGAAGCTCGAGATAGTTGAATGCCAGGAGCCAAATTCTCTCGGACTAATATCTTTTTATTAGATTTGCTGCATGCGTGTGCGCCCACGTGTGAGAGAGAGAGATCGCCCTTCACCGCCCACCTCGTGCCCCGGGGAGGGGGAGAGGAGCTCCCGAGGAATCCTTCCAGCAGCCTTTTCCACCTCTGACCCCCCAGGGCGGGGAGGTTTGGGACATAAAAGTGGCTTTTGGTGGGGTTTGCAGGTGTCTTGTTGGAGATATTGGGGTTTGTGCTGGGAGATCTCTCGTTGTCACAGCTCTGCCTGGTCGCGGAGGGCTGTGACAGCTTCTGGAAGTGGGGGGCAAAGAGGTCCCACCCCAAAAATGTCACGGGGGTGGAGGAGCTGGGAGCTGGCCCAGGGATGTTTCAAAAGCGAGCTGCCCTGGCCGTGAACTCCCAGGTTTTAAGGATTTGATCAAAGCCCAGTTTTACTCCAAGCCTGGCTTTGACGAACCCCCGACCTTTGCCCCGCGCAGGGGCGACGATGCCAGAGACTCCCCCGAGCCTGCACAGAGGGGATCGGGAAGGGTCCCTGCGGTGACGGTCACAGCCGCCCTTCCCCAGCCCGGCGGAGCTGCCGGGACTTCCCAGGCTGTGCCGGGGGCTGGGGAAAAGGGAAGAGCGAAGGCTCACTGCCACCTCTAGGCAAAGCCCAGCATCGGCGCTCGCTCTAAACTGGAGCACGGACAGAGACAATCCTGGGATTTGTCCCAAATCGCCGCAGTGGCAGTGCCAGACCCCGCTATCAGCTGGTGCGCGTGTGTGTGCTGTGTGCGCGGTTCCGCGGCTCCGAGAGCTTTAGTACAAATATGTTCAGCCCTTCCTTTAGTCCGCGGGCTTTAATCCCCCGCACGCATTTGCAGCCGCGTGGAAATAGCAGCCCAGTAACTCCCGAGCCGCGGCTGCCGGGGAGATTGTGTGTGTGATCCGTGCCGAGGCCACGGGTTCCTGAGGATCTTAGGGACGGCCGAGCATCCTGAGCGGCACATTCCCGGCGGATCCCAGCGGGCTGGGAGCTCCGGCTGAGGGATCCAGCTCCAGCTCCTCGGCACGGTCCCCAGAGAGAGGTGGGTGAGGGAGAAGGGCGGCAGGAGAGGGGGAAGAGCGGGATTGGCGGGGTGGGAAGGAAACTTGGGCGTTAAGTGCTGGGTTTATGTCTGGTTTCTATCCCTAACCTCTGGCAGCATATGGCCGGCAGCGAGCGGCGCTGAGCGGCTTCCAGAGGAGAGGGGGAACCGGGCAGCAGCGCTGCGAGGGGCAGGGAGGCGGCTCTTCCCTCTCCCGAGCAGTTTTGGGGGATAACTCGCCAGGCAGCGCCGCTTGAATTTGCTCCCAGCTGTGGGAAAGGGGGAAGCAACTTCCATGGACGGGGCTGGCTCGGCAGGGCTGGGATTGGGGGGGGGCTTCTCCAGAGCTGGGGGCTGCTCCCTGGGGCCGCCCGAGGGGGATGAGTGGGGATGACAGGGACACGTTCCCTGGGGAGAAATCCTGTCCCCAGACGCTTTTTGCTGGAGGGAGGAAGGCGCAGCCGTGTCGGGAAGGGGCTCGCCGGTGCGGGTGTGCTGGGGAGGGTCTCGCTCCACCTTCCCCGTTCACAGCCCGACCTCTGCCTCCTCAGTTGTTTATGAGCCTCCGAGCCTTCCCTTCCCGGCTGACTCACGGCTTCCAGCTGGAGAGAAAGGCTACCTGGGGCTCCTCCCTGGCGCAGGGGGAACACAGGACACGCACAGGCCGCCGGCTCCCTTCCCACAGGGACACTTCGCTCCTGGCTCACCCGGATTTCTGGGCAGCAGCAAAGCTCCAGATGATCCCAAGCCGAGCCTTGTCCCACTCGGTTTCCCGGGGGGGAAGGAAGCGCTGCCGTGCCCTGTGGGGATGTGGCCCAGGGATGAGCAGGGCTCTGTTCCCTGCGATTCTGGGTCGGTTCTCGGGCTGGGATCCCGCCGAGGGTGGTGGGTGGGAGAGGTGCGCTTCCAAAGCCGTGTCCCGGAGCGGCACGGGGAGCTCTGCCCGCCTGGATCAGGGCTTGGCTCGCTGGCAGGAGGCGCAGGAGGTGCTGGTGGCCGGAGCCCGTGCCGGGTGCTGGGGTGGCTTCGGCGGTGTCACCCTCAAACAGGTGACACCGCAGCCACCAGCCCTGCGTGCGCCTGCATCCGCCCGCGCCCCTGCCCAAGGAAAACTGCTCCAGCCTCCCTGACCGCCACCAGCCCGCAGAGCCCTGCAGCCCTAAGGCTCCAGGCTGTGAGCCCTGGAAGGAGAAGGGTTTGGACTTATCCCAGCCCGGGCTGAGCTGCCCATTGCCAGCCCGCGCCTGGGTCACGAAGTCTTTTGTCACCGGTGTGTGCCCACTCCTCGCTGCACGGGGCAGCGTTCCCTGGCCGGTGGATCAGACCAGATGTCCTTGCTCTTAGATGAGTCCTCCTGGCCCTAAATAGGCGGAATCGTGTTTTCATTAGCCCCAGACAGTGCTACAGCCTGATCTCTGTGAGGAGGGGCGGAACGGGGGAGGCAGCCCCGGTTCTGCTGCTGCGTTTGCCCGTCCTCTCCCCCTCTCCACCTCTGCACGGCTCCTGGTGCGCCGGGCAGGAGCGGGGCTGCTCCGTTCCCCCTTCGCCGTGGGAAGTTCTGTAATTGGATCGCCTGCTGTGCCGTGTGTTGTTCGCCTGCCTCTGCTGAGGCACTGGGGCTGCCCGGGCTGGGTGGCACCGCAGCTGCCGGGCACCCACGGGCTGGGCGTCTTCACCAGGCTCAGGACACCTCTCCCTGCTCCAGCGGGAGCTGTCTCCTGGGCTTGGGAGGAGGCTGGGAACAGGTGAAGCTCACACCCCTGCCCGAGAGCCCGCTCGGTTTATATAATATTATATATCTATAATTATGTGTTTGTTGTTGCCATGGGAATGAGCACAATCGCAAAGGCTCGAGACTGATGTCAAGCCTGGGTCTGCTCTGGGCCGTGCTGGGGGCAGATAAAGAGTCAGGAGGGGAAATGGGGTGAGGAGACCCTTTGTTCTCTGCCCCCTGTGCGGCCCAGGGGCAGCTCCGGCAGCCGAGGCTGTCCCAGCACCTCCCGGATCCGGGCTGGGAGCACCGCGAGATCCCAAAGGAATGGTGGTGTGTGCCCCGGGCACCGAGCAGGCACGGGGGGCTTCCTGCTGGCAGGAGAAGAGGGGGATTTTCTGCAGCATAACCTGCCGGGGAGCAGGGATGTGGGGGGCTGCAGCAGGGCTGGGCAGGGACTCGGGGACCGCCCGAGGGGCAGGCAGAGCCCCCCACTCGCCCGGGGCAGGCTGAGTCAGGCCCGCGGGGGGTGAAGCGGAGCCTGCAANCCCGGTGGCGTTCCCGTGTCCCCGCCGCTCTTGTGTCCCCGCGGGGCCGGGGCCGGGCACGGCTCCTCTCCGCCGCACGGTAGGTGCCCCCCAGCCCCGCGCCGGGCGCCGCTTCTCCGGGAAACTTTGCAGGGGCGGCGGGACCGTGCGCCCCGTCGGAAGCGCTGCCGCCGCCGCCTCCGGGCACCGGGGCCTCGCCGCTCCGCCGTGCCCTTGGCCGGGGGAAGGGGAGGCACAGCGGGACCCCAGCCCTGCCGGTGCGGGCAGCCGGGCTCTGCGGAGCGGGGCACACGCGCGGGACCTGCCCGGGGGAAGCCGCTTTGCTGGTCGGGGTGGCCGCGCCGAGACGCGGCTCCCACTCGCCCCCCACTCCGTGCCCGGGACACGCTGTGGGTGTCCCCCCCGCCGTCCCTCAGCACCCCGCAAAGTTCCTCCAGCGCCTCCGAGCCCGGCTCGCCCTGTGGCCCCGCTGAGCTGGCTGCGGGAACCGGAGTCTCCCTCCCCCGCAACTCGGAGCAGCAAGTTGGGATGGGGCGAGGGGGCTGCACCGGGGGAGGGCACACGGTGTGCCCGGGCCGGGGGAGGGCAGGCAGGGGCAGCGGGACGGAGTGCGGGGGCGGCAGGCGGGCAGCGAGCCCGGGACAGCGGGCACTCTGCCCGGGGAGGGCAGCGAGCGGGGCCGGGGCGGGCGGGGGCCGGGAGCGGCAGTTTTCCCAAGTGGGGTTAGCAGGGGCGTTTTATGGGGACGGCAAGGGGGCAGTTTCCTCAGAATTTCCGCCTGCCGGGGTGGAGGGCAGGTTTCCCTGGGGATGCCGTTCCCCGGGAGAAGGCGGTTTCGGGGGCGGGGGGCACTGTCCCGGGGGCAGCGCCGTTGTCCCGGGGGCATGAGCCGATCTCCCCGCCGCGCCAGAGCTGTCCCGGGTGCTGAACGCTGCGGCCGCCGCCTCCTGCCCCGGAGCGCCGGGGCCCTCGAGCCTCCGGACCCCGACGGGGAGGGCTTGGGATTGCAGGAGATGCCACCAAGCCCCGTGCTGGGCTGGGGAGTGGCTCACGCCAGGTCCTGCCCTTGCTGTTTGCCCTGTCCCTCCGGGCCGGGATGTCCCAGCTGTCGCCAGGGTGTCCCCGCTGTCCCCGGGAACAAGACCCCCATTCAGCCCGGGGTGGGGAAGAGACTCCCCAGCGCGGCTCCAGCCCTCGGGGTGTCCTCCTGATGGCTGGCTCCTGTCCTTCAGGGCGAGCGGGGACCCAGGCTGGCTCTTACCCCTTCCCTCTGCCCGCCAGCACGCCAAGGTCGATCTGGATGAGCCGGGAATGCGGGCGGGAGCTGTTGCCGCAGGGATCAGGGGAGATGAACCCCGCTCGCCCTGCGGCTGTCTCGGCTGGGTTTGCAGCCGAAAGCTTTTGGTTCTCACTGGCGAAGCAGAGGGAAAAGAGATCTTTGTGCAGGCACATCTGGTGCCGGGGTGGGTGTGCGCTGCCCCGTCCGGCGCCGGGTCCCTGCCCCAGCCCCCCGAGCACCCCCAGCCCAGGTGCGGACATTTTCTCCCAACGCTTCCAAGTTACGACTGTCGGGAGGAAATTCTGGCAGGCGACTTGACAACGCTCTGCCGAGTCCCCGAGGAGCGGATCCGCCTCTCACCGAGATGGAGGGGAAGCGTCTCCTTCCTTCCTTCCTTCCCGGGGGAGCAGGGGCTGTCTGGCACGGGAGACGGGGAGTTGGCAGGGGCAGCTGCAGCGGCCGGGGGCTCGGCTGCTTTAAACACCGGCTCCTCTTCCTCACCTACATTCCCGAATGCCAGTGGCTCTGGCAGACGGGAACCTACAGGGATGATCACACAGACGCTGCAGGGAGGCTTTGGGAGCAGGGGGGAAATCACTCACCCGGGAATTTCTACCCGCGCCTTTTGTTGGTTATCATTTTCTGTTCAAGGTCTCCGGTGGGGAAGCCTTATTTAAAGAATTCAGGTTTGCATCAGCGATTTCCCCCTCCCTCTCTCTTGCCTCCCAGCTTGTGTTTCCCAGAATATTTCCTTAAAGACGCCACAAACTCAGGCACAGACTCTGCAGTTCTGAAAGGCGCGGGTGTTTGCAAACAAACTCCCGGTGCGGAGCCTCTTCCCCCGCGGCCGTGGGGCTGGAGGGGGCATTTCCCTGCTCCCGCTCTGGGAGAGGCATCACCCCCCCTCTGGAGCCCAGGGGAGGGACAGCTCCTGGTGCCCTCTGGATTCTGTTTTTTCCCTCTGCCAGCGCGACGGCCGTGAGCGAGAGGCCATCTTAGGCACAGGGGTTTGGGCTGAATCCTCCTTGGAATCCTCACTTGGAATTAACGTTGTGCGGCTGCTCATGGGGAGGGCTTGGTCCTCCCTCGCCCTCAGGGCCATTTTGGCCCTGTCAGATCTTTCCTCCTCCCCCCTCCCCGCTGCTTTGCTTGTGTATTTTGTCTTTTCCATTTCAGTGGTGTGTCTGTACAAAGGCTTAGGAAATCTGCCAGATTCCCTAAATCAGTGCCTGAAAACAACTATTTTTAGTAACTGATAAGTCACATGAGCTCAGCTCGCATAGATTAGCGTTTACCTTTCCCGAGGAACGAGGATATTGTTTGATACTTGTTGATACCATCAATTTTTCCCTAAAGAAACCCAACCCCGATAACGAGGGGCCGGCTTGGATAGGCGGCTCCGAGCGGAGCTCAGATGCCTTTGTTCTACTCCCGCTGCTCCGCTCGTATCTGTGCGTTCAATCAAATCTATAGATGCAATCTGATCCCTCCAAAAATAAATGTATTGTGTCCCGAGGAGGCCTGGGAGCCGCGGTCTGGCTGAGGCTGGATAAATCACGCTCGTTCCAAACGAGCCCTGATGGGCTGTGTGTGATAAGGGACCCTGGGCTGTCACCCTCCGTGGGAACTGCCTCGGGAGGTGGCTGTGGGAAGCCCAGATGTCACCAGGACGGTGGCTCTGGATGTGGAGCGTGGAAACCCGCGGGTTCTGCGTGTGTCCCTGCGAAAACGGGGGCAATGGTGCCAAGGAAACGCTTTCCGTGGCTTCTCCTCTCCGTGACGATCCCGAAATGCTTAACGAGATCTAGCAGTGCCCTTCTAGGGGAGGCTTGTCTTAATCCCATTTTCCAGAGTTTCAGGCTTATGTTTTCAGACGTGCTGGAGACGTGTGGCTCTTCCAGGCTTTCAAAGGCAGGGGAGCTCAGTGTTTTCCGAGCAGGGATTATCCTTCGTCCCCAAAGGGCAGCGAAGTGGAGCAGCACGGCTACATCTGGGACATCTCCGAGCTGGCCCCGGCATGACGGCCTGCCCCAAATGGCAGCCGTGAGGAGCAGGGGCTTGGGCAGCCAGAATCCTCTCCCGTGGCACAAGGAAAAGCTGTTTTAGGATAGGGGCTGGGGCTGCTTCGGCCAAAGGAGCTGCCCCATGGGGAAGGGGAAAAACCCCTGGTGGGGTGAGGGTGATGTGGCTGCTGCTGCTTCTGAGGAGCAGCCTCTCTGCCAGCGGCAGCACCTTTAGCAGAATCCAGGAGGCAGAAAATTCCACATCGTCTCCCCACCTGAATCCTGCCAGAATTAGAGTCAGAGCCCTTGTAGGACAAGGAATGGGTCCCAGGAGGCCCGTGGAGAACTTCGCCGCTGTGGTTGGTACTATGGCAACAAGTGCTAATGCAAAGCACGGGCAGGAACTCGGGGGAGCAAATTATCCTCGATTTTCCCCTGGCACATCCCTGAGGAGGCCGAGGCAAAGAGGGCGAGAGCTCTGCCGTGGCTCCGTGTGCCGGGTCCGTCCGTGGGGGAATGAGGAATCCCACACCTTCCCGCGCTGGAGAGGGGTGGTGACCACGCTCAGGAAATCCCAGAGCTGTCTCAGGGGCAGAATTCCACTGGGATCCACCTGGGGGTTGGGGGCTTGTGCCGTGAGGAACCCGCTCTTCTCCCGAGGGTTTTGACCGGGGATATGAGTCACTCCTTAGAGAACCAGTGTCAATAGGATTTGCTGGAAAATTTAATGCCATGCAAGAAGGATTTCGGGGTGTCAGCAGCAAAGTAGGGGATATGAGTGGTGGAAAAGATCCAGGAGTTTATTCCTGGATGGACTCGGAGCCGGGAGATCCGTCCCTGACTTTATTGATGCTGGCTGGCAGCTCCGGAGCTATTACAGCTCCAGCCAACCTGCTGTGATTTTTAAATTTTCTTTCTCTTTGTTTTTTTCCCTAAATGGAGCCCCAATTCCCCTCTCGTGCTGCGATTGGATTGCCAGACCATCCATCAAGTGGCATTTTCTCATTTATTTCCTCCCTACCTATTTTGTCTTCCAGGACAAAGTGGCGGTGTGTTAACACAGCTCCAATTTGTCACGCCGGAGTCACCGGTGTAATTCCCAGCCTCTCGGAAAATTGATGGTGGCAGAATTGAGGTTTTACAGATGGGCCAAGCCCTAATAAGAACATCAGTTTGAGATGGGGCGAGCAGCAGAATTGACGCTTTTATCTAAATTCCGTTGGAGCCGCACACCGCAGGAGCCGGGAAAATATTGTAGGAAACAGCAAAAGAGGGATGGCAGGCGTGGTGCAGAAATCTGCTCAACCCTGAACTCCAAATTACAACAAAACCCCGGTTCTGGCAGCTAAAAAAAAAGGGGATTTTTGTCAACACAGTTGTCTTGGCAACATTAAAATGCGTTTCGCGCGGTCTGCTTGGGTTGTGTTGGATGGGGCGAAGGGGAGAGGGGTGCGGGGAGCTCCAGTAAATTGCAGGGAAGTTTTGGGGTGGCTCTGCCTCCTCCAACGCTCCGTGGTTAGGAGTGTTCAGGATGCTGATCCGAATGGGATGGGATAGGATTGGATGAAACAGGATATTTGTGTTGGAAGGGATCTACAGCGATCATTTCAACTGCCTGGAAATGCCCGTGGCTGTTGTGCCAACAGGACCGGGCTTTCCTTGGCTGTTTCACTCCCTGGAGAGGGGATGGACACCAAACCATCCTGGGAGCTGGGTAAAGGTGCAACTCCCGGGGCTTTGGGGCGGCTTTGTCCCAACAATGTGGCCATGAGCAAAGAGCAGTGGTTTGTGTTCTGGTTCGTTTCCCTGATTAGAGGCCGATGAAGCCTCTCGGGGACTGGCCGTGGATTTATTTCCACCAGAAGCAAGGATTTATTTGATTAACTGCTCTTCCTGCAGGAACAGGAATGGTTTTGGTGGAGACATGAGGGGGTCTCCAGGGTGGAGGCCTCGGCATTCCATCCCTTTGGCAGCATCCTTCCGGAGCCTGCTGGTGCCCAGCTCGGGTCAGCGGGCACTGGCACCGGGGCGGTGCGCAGATGGCAAAGTGCCTCGTTCCGGTCGCTCCTGGGTGGAAATCAGGTTTATTGGGGGCAAAGACAAAGTCACAGCCCAGCTGGAATAACGATTCCCAGCCAGACGGGAATGGGAAGGGAGAAGCGGAGCCATCGTTTGGCTTCGAAGGGAAAAGGTCTGGCCCTTCCCAGCTGGATTTCGGGAAGGCTGGGGGGAGGTGGATAATTAAAGAGCGCTGGAGGAACATCGTGGGTTCCCAGGATTCAAAGGCCACGGACAAGGGGACGCCGGGCGGGGGTGGAGCGTGGCACTGCTGGCACCGGCGAGCTGCCTGCCAGGGAATCACTGGAACGCTCCCTTTTGGGCGGCGCAGCCACGCGGGTTTGCGGGAGCTGGGCATATGTCGCATCCCAGCGCTCCTCAGCCCATCCACCGCCGCTCCGTGGGTCATAAAAATTAAACGGGCGTAAATCCATCAGCGCCGGGGTTCTTCCTCGAGCGCTATAAATCCCCCGAAAACTAATTAAAGAGAACAATGGTGCCCATTTAAAGCTGGCACGCGGATCCAGGAGCCATTATCGCCGGGAAAACAGGGCTCCAAATGGATTTGCGAGGCCGAGGGCAGCCCGGGCGGCCGCGGAGAGGGGCTGGTGTCGGGCACGGCCCAGCCCGGCACAGCCGGCGGCTCCTGCCCGGCAGAGTGAGGAGGTTGTGTTAAAGCCCCCGAGATGGATTTCTCCTCCGCTTCGCCTTGGAAATCAAATCATCCCGTTAACATTTGTGCCAGAGTTTGTTCTTGGAATGTTATCTGGCGGCTCAAGGAGCTTCTCGTGGGGTTCGTTTGTCGCTGCCGGAGGGGAGCCTGCTCTGCCGCTCTTCCCCGAAAGCCTCCACAGGAGGGATGTTCCCAGGAATTGGCGTCGGGATCGGGGTTAAGGCTTGCCTGGGGTGCTGCCCCTCTGCAGGGTTTGTTGCTCTCCTGTGGTTTGAGTGGGGTTTGTGCTTTGGAAAGGGCAGGGAAACTGAGGCAGGGTGGGATGGCACCATCCCTGGAGGTTTATTCCAGCAGGGTGTCCCGACAGGGAGCCAAGCCCGGCTTTGCCGATGGATTTGCCGTCTCCTGGCTGGCCTTTGGGGTGAAATAAGTGTTCCCACCCCGGTGAAACCCCGTTCAATGCGCTCCTCTCGCTGTTTTAAGGAGTTAGACCTGACACCTCCGGCAGCTTTAAATGTCTGACCCAGCTCTGGAGTCCATAAATCAGAGTCCTCGTGGTGCTGGGAGGGAGATCTGGGAATCTGTGGGCTCCCAGAGTCCAGCACAGCTCAGCCCCCCACAGGGTTGAACTGTCTGGGTTCCATCCAAACGTGTCCCCTCTGGAATCACACCTGGGACACGCCGGGAGCTGGGATGGGAGAGCCCCGACCCTCACTGGGGGAGTCTTCCGAGCGCTCCCAAGTGTCTCCCGCCTCCCTGAACTTCTCCCTCTCCCTCCTCTCTCCAGTCTGAGTTTGTGCAGGACTTTCCAGCTGGAAAATAATAGGACTCAACAGTCTTAAGATAATTTTCCAATGTAAATGATGCCACGATTCTGTGAAAATCCTTATCCAACTGTTCCCTAAAGGAGCAGGAGGCTGAGGGGCTTAGAGGCCGGCTGCCCTCACTCTCCTTGCCTGTCCCTCTCCTTTCTGGCCTTCCTGACTCTGAGGAGCAGCAGGGAAAAAGGACAAATCCCTGGATGAGTGCTGAGGTATCACCTAAAATCCACTTTTTTTCTCCTCATCCCTTTTGTAAGGAACGCTGAGGTGCCGGTGGCTTTGGGGACGGGGAACAATGAGCAACCTGGAAGTGCCGGTGTTCCCTGGGGCTGCAGGCTGGGGGTGAGCACACACAACAAATGACAAGCTTTTCCCTGGAAATAGCTGGAAATTATCCTGGTGGGAGAAGAGCGAGGCGCTAAACGCCGGGGTTCCTCAGCTCTTTCCAGCGAGCTCAGCAAGTCCCGCCGTGAGGTCGAGCCGGGCTGAAGGACATCCCTGGTCCCCTCCAGCTGTGCAGCATCTGCCCGGAACGCCTGGCGGTGGCGGGGACCCGTGCCAGGCCGTGCCCACGAGGGCTTTGCCCCCCGAGACGGGCGCGATGAGAGCACAGACCTCGCCCAGGGTGAGGAATTCCCCAGGGCTGCGCTGCCGGTGGCGAACCCCGGGCAAGCGGCAGGAAGCTGGCAGAAGCTGGCATTCCATGCTCCCGTGGCACTCCGGCTGCTTCCAAAGCCACCTTTGTCCCCACCGAGGCGTTAGGAATGAGCTTTGTGTGACTCAGTGCCGTGCCTGCGCGTCAGGGTGACGGTCACCTTGTGGGGGGGCTGGGGGAGCGGGGTCAGGAAAATCAGACCCTGGCAGGGAGGAGGGAGCTGCTCCCGTGATTCCCAAAAGGCCTGGGAAAGAGGGGACAACTCGGCTGGGGTCCCTCTGTGCAAGCGGGGTGGGGATGGGGAAGGGATGGAGGGGTGGGAAGGAAGGAAAGGGACAGAACCTTTCTGGCGGAAACAAATTCCTGCTTCCCTCCCCAAAACGGGACCTTCCCTATCCTGCCCGGCTGCCCGAGCCCTGGGAGGGGGCACAGCCCATCCCGGGGTCCTGATCCAGTGTCATTTGCAGCAGGTAACCTGGCAATTAGGGCATTAATTAACCCTTGAGGCTGACTCGGGGTCATTTAACCCTTTGCGAGCTGCTGCTGCTGCTCTGCAGGGCCGAGTCACAGCGGGGGAAGGGCCACAGGGGTTAAACCCCCGGGTTTGGGGTATGGATCTCTAATTGTTTTATTCCTGACTCGCCTGTCTGGGGTCAGCAGCATTCCTCCCATGGGGGTTAAAGCGCCCAAGTGGCGCTGGTGTCACCGCCCTGCTCCTCGGATCCCCGCTTGTCCCATGTGGGAGCTGGAGGGAGCTCCCGGCAGGGCAGGGCTGAGGGGGCAGATGTTGCCCTGAACGTGGGCAGAGAGAAGAGCTTTCCTTGCCATGCCAGTGCCTCCAGCAGACCAAGTTCCCTCTGTTCTCTGCCCAAAACTCAGACTTAAAAAAGAAAAGAAGGTTCTGGCTCGATGCGAAGCGTCAGGGCAGTCCTGGAGAGGGAAAGGTTCTCCAGAGCATCTGAGAAACGCGAGGGGAGCGCGGGGAGGGCTCGGGAGCAGAAGCGATGGAAGCCGAGCGTGGCCGCGTAGGAACGAGGGTCCCATCAGGAGTCAATGGGATGTGACTCCCCGAGCCCTGCAGGGCTGTTCGCAGCCATGCCCAGCTGCACGGGGCTCTCCCGAGGGCAGGATGAACTCGCTGCGTGTTCTCCTCGCCATGGTTTCCCTCCGCTGAAGCAGTTGGTGTGGGAGCAGTTCGGAGCCGGGTGGCGGGGCTGGGCTCGGGGGAGTGCGAGCGATGCCTCCTTCTCCCCGTGCCAGGCTGGAAATATGGGGAGAGGAGGAGCTGAGCGGTGATCCCTGCAGCCAGCCTTAAAAGCGGTTGCCTTTGGAAGTGTTTTCCTAACTCAGAGGGAGCTGAGAGGCCTCTTCTGCTCCCTCATTCTGCTCGTGGCTGCTGCTCCTGCTCCTGCTCCCGCTCCCGAAGGCACTCGGAGTGACAGCACGTACGGAACAGGTTTCCTCCCGGGCAGGGATGCGCGTCCCCGGCCTGGTTCTCACCCATCAGCTTGTTGGATGCTCTGGAAAACACATGGAGATGGGGATTCTCCGCCGGCAGAGATTCCCCCGAGCTCCGCGCGGCTCTACCTGCCCGTGAGCCACGCAGGGCGGGCAGAGCAGGGAGTGTCCGAGCCCGGCTGCCCAGCGCTGCCCGTGCCCAGCGGCCCTTGCCGGGGCTCCCCCGCTCCCCCCGCGCCTCCCGGCCCCCGCCGAACAGATGGTGCCGATTTTCGCAGGGGGAGGTGGAGGAAACAAAGCCCGGAGCGCTGCGAGGCTGCAGCCTGGCTCCCAAACGCCGCCCGGGGGGTGACATCTGTGGGGACGGGGTGCCTGTGGCGTGCCGAGCCCCGCGCTGAGCAGGCACTTGAGCCTGTCCTGCCTCACTTTTCTCCCTCCTTTGTTGTTTTTTTCCCCCTCCTTTCCAGATAAAGAAGCCCGCGCACCGTCGGCGGGAATGCCGGTGAAGAGAGCGGGCTGCCTCCCCCTCTCTGCCCAGCGCAGGACCAGCGGCTGACTGGAAGCTGGAATGTTTCCCGCTCCACGCGATGCCCAGCCCTGCCTGCCCTGCCCCTAGCCTGGCTTCCCAGGGGTGACATTCCCCGTTTCCTCCCATTCCGAGAGCAGTGCCACCGAGCATGCCGCAGAAAGCCGCCCTGCAGCCGAAGCCCAGGGGAGCTTTCCAGTGAGTCCAGCTCCTTGAAAGCCAGAGCTGCCCCTTCCCACCCCGGCGTTGGGAAGCGTCTCCAACAGCGAATTCCCCTGCGCCCAGCGGGTGTTGAGGTCCTGGGGTGCAGGCTGGAGGAGGGGGCTGCCATGGAAGAGAATGTGTTCAGCGTGCAGCAGATCCAGCCCAACGTCATCTCGGTGAGGCTCTTCAAGCGCAAGGTGGGCGGCCTCGGCTTCCTGGTGAAGGAGCGCGTCAGCAAACCGCCTGTCATCATCTCCGACCTGATCCGGGGAGGGGCTGCCGAGCAGAGTGGCCTCATCCAGGCTGGGGACATCATTTTAGCCGTCAATGGCAGGCCCCTGGTGGACATGAGCTATGAGGCGGCGCTGGAGATCCTGAGAAGCATCGCCTCCGAGACCTACGTGGTCCTCATCCTGCGCGGCCCCGAGGGCTTCACCACTCACCTGGAGACCACCTTCACGGGTGACGGGACGCCCAAAACCATCCGTGTCACCAGACCCCTGTGCCCGGCTCCGAAGGCGGTTGACTTGTCCAACCCGAGCATCCCCAGCAAAGAGCAGCCACTGCCAGCAGCCATGGGCTCCCTGTGGAGCAGGGAAACGGGCAAGGAGGTGGAGCCGATGGTCCAGGTTAACGGCGTCGTTCCCGGCAGCAAAGGGCCGGACGCCGGCAAGGGCAAGGACGGGGCTTGTGGTCACTCCTGTCTCAACGGCGGCGTGGAAGACAATGAGCTGCTCAAAGAAATCGAGCCCGTCCTGGACCTGCTGAAGAGCAGCAGTAAGGACAGAGATGGAGATGCGCCCTCCAAGGTAGAGACACGGGATATAGAAGTCCAGGTGGACTGGTAGGTCCCTAAATACATTTTTTACCTTTGGTGAAACGTGCTGGTTTTGGCTCCCCGAGGTGCCGGTGAGCGCCTCTCCCCAGCTGGGTGCTGCCCGGCACAGCGGGGTGGAGATGGAGAGGCAGGGATGGAAAAAAGGGGGGAAGTGGTCGGTAAGGGGAACATGAATGAAGAATTGGGAGAAGGTTGTGGAAGAAGGGTGTAAGCACGGGAAATTGGGGAGAGCGGGAATAACGTCTCGTGGAAAGCTGAGCTGTGTGATGTGGCGGATCACGGGCTGGGCTGGGATAAATTTCTGCTCCGTGTTCTCAAATCCCATTTGTTTCAAGTTGAGGCAAAAATCCCGTGCCTCAGTTTCCCCATCTGCCAAAAAAGGTCCATGGCATTCCCGTGCTGGTGGTCCTGCTTTAGAGCTCTCCTGTGGAAATCCACTTGGATGAACTGCGGGAGAGGAGGCAGGGAGGTGGGACCGGCAGGGCTCGGTGCTTCCTGGGAGAAATGAATTTCCAAACCTTTTGGGAGAGGGGAGGGGAGCCCCAGTCCAGCTCCACCTGAAGCCAAGACGGGGCAAGGGCAGCGGGACCAGCCTGGTGGGAAGGGGGGAAATGTTTTTCACGTAGAGCTCGGGACGGGCAATCCCTGTTGGAACGCCAGGATGGCTCTGCCTCTGCTCCTCTAGAGCCAGATCGCCTTTCCAGCACTTTTGAGCATGGGTGGGGATGCGGACAACGCTTGTCCCACGTCCTCTTGAGGAGGGGGAAGTGGGGCGGCTCCCGGTTTTCCTCGGCGTTTCCCTGAGCTGCGGAGCCGGAGCAGCCCCTGGGGCCCTTCCTGCTTTACAAAGCTGCTGTTTGTAGCTGGAATTTTTTCGGTGCCAGCTCCCTCTGCTCCTGGCCGTTCATTAGCACCGAGAGGTTGCCTTTTCCTGTTGCTTTTCCCCAAGTCCCCAAACACATTTTAGCGGCATCAAGTGCCGGCAGCAGGTTGTGGCCGCCCTCGCTTATCGACCGGGCTGGAAAAGCCCCGAGGGTTTGCTGGAGCTGGAGATCTGTGGCTCAGCCACGGAAAGATCTGTAATTTCAAGTTCTCTGTAATTTCAAGTTCTCTTGCTGCAGATGCTTCTTAGGAAAAGGAGGGGGGGGAAAATTGTGTTCGTTTTTCTTGATCAGAAACCAGAGGGGAGAGCACAGCGGGGTCTCCCCCATGGGCTCCCAGCCACGGCTGAGCTCCCGCTCGCTCCCACCCCAATCCCACCCCCACCCCCTGCGTTTCCCACCTTCCTTGGTTTATTTTCAGTTGTTTTCACGTCGTTCCTGCTCTCCCAAATTATTCCTGCTTCCCGTGGAGGACACGGTACCTCAAAGCTCGTTAGGGTGCTCACACTGAGTCAGAGGGAAAAAAATATCTGCTGTGCTTGGTGCCGGTGTCTGGGCGTCCTTCCTGCCTTCCCCTCCCCACCACAGGTGCCTCCCAGGTCTTGTTTGCTTGGGAATTGTTGGGATTTGGAGATTTTGGAAATCTGCCGTGCAATGGGAGGGGATTTAACCCCCCGAGCCCAGCACGCTCTCCAAAAACCTGTCCGGACTGTGCATCCTTTAATCCAGCACCAACCCATCCTGGGAGAGCCTGGCTTAAGAACTGAGACCTTGAAAGGGTTGTGATTGGATACAAAATGTGCAGGGGGGGGGCTTAAAAAAATCCCCTCTGGTTTAGCTCAGGGACTGGCAAAGCCCCCGGAGGGCACAATCCCAAACACTGGGACATTGGACAGGGCGCAGCCTCGCCCCACAAACCCTGCTCCCCATCCCGCCGGCTGCAGGCTCTCCGAGGAAATCCTGCTCCAGCCCTGGGGAGGGATGAAAAACGTGGTTTTACCTGGAGGAGTCTCTTTGGTTCAGGGATTAAACAGAAATGCTTTGATTTCACTTAAACTGAAGGACCTTGAAGCAGCAAAGCGGGGACTTCACCAAAATCTCAATCTTTTTTTTTTGCAATATCCTAGTAAAAAAAAAAAAAATCTTTGTAATCTCTCTGCCTTGGGGCTGAAAATCCACTTTTCGGTCAAATTTTTCTGCTTGATGAAAAGCTGCAGCCTGGCTCTTTGTGGAAGGAGTCGGTGCGGGGGAGATGACCCAGGCTGGAGCAGAGATGTGGGAAAGGAGATTTACAGCGGGGAGAAGCCGTCAGGAGCTGCCGTGCGGGGCAGAGGGCATTTCTGAGGGATTTGGCTGCGGGTGATTCATCTGCTCGGCTCAGGCTCACGCAGAGCCGGGGCATCCTGAAGGTCTCCTGCACTCCCAAGTTCTCTTGGATGGCAGGAGGAGTGCGGAAAGGTCAGGGAATAATGGGGAGTGGATAGCTGGGGAGAGCGTTGGTCGGTGCCAAGGAAATGCCAAAAAAACCCCAGCAAGCCCTGTCAGATGGATGCAGCTCCCAGGCTTAGGCTGGGACTTCTCCAGGCAGGAACGGCGCAGGAATTGAGCTCTACCTATGCTCAGGAGGGTGCAAAACCTCGCTCAAGGTTGAGCCGGACACCTCCAGCTTGGGCCACGTGGCTGTGGATCCAGCTGGAGATGATGGGTTTGGGATGAATGCTGGTTTGGGATGAATCCTGGTTTGTCTCCTCTTCACCCGGCGCTGCCCTTCCCAGCCCGCGGCGCTTTGTCAGAGCCGATCCCGCTCACGGAGCTGTGACAGCGCTCCCAGGGAAGGGCACGAGGCTGAGCTCGTTCACGGGGAGCCAAGAACTTCTCACTCAGGATGGGCTTTGGCAAAACCAATTCCAACTACACCTGGTGCTTCGGGCTCCTCTCCCCAGTGCTACTTCCAAGGAGAACTGGAAGGGAGACTACAGGAAAGATGGGGAGGGACTTCTTAGGGGAGCAGGGAGGGACAGGACACAGGGAATGGCTTCCCACTGCCAGAGGGCAGGGATGGATGGGATATTGGGAAGGAGGAGGGAGGGAAGGGGCTGGGATGGAATTCCCAGAGAAGCTGTGGCTGCCCCTGGATCCCTGGAAGTGTCCAAGGCAAGGTTGGACGGGGCTTGGAGCAGCCTGGGACAGTGGAAGGTGGGCACAAGGTCATCTTTAAGGTCCCTTCCGATCCATCCTGTGACTGATCGATCGATCGATCGATCGATCCTAAGTTTGCTGTGGGGACACAATCGGTTCCTCGCCACGCCCTGCACCCATGGTCTGCATTCCCCAAGGGAATTCTCCTTGCTGGCTTTTCCTGCCACTGTGTGCCCTCGGTGCGTGCCCAGGGCGCGGCTGCTCCTCGGCTCCGGCCATCCGCAGTCGGAAAAGGGAGCGTGGACGCGGGGCCCAAGGTATGATGAGAGCTGGCATTTCTGCCACCAGGCTCACCGTGGGCTAGGAAGCAAAAATAGAGTTTGATTCACTCCCTGCCAGCCAACCCAGGTCTGTTTTTCCCTCGGAGCTCTGGGGAGATTGTCAGGTCCCATCTTCCCTCCTCCCTCCCCCCCTCCCCACCGAGTTGCCAGGATTTATTTTCCTTCCCAGGTCTCTTCCCTAACATGATCAGTGTGATGGAAACATGGCAGTTTCAGTCCAAACAGCAGCCCCGAGAGGGAGAAGAGTGCTGGGAGCAGGAATTCAGTTCAGGAAAGGTTCCGAGGTTTCAGGCTCCATCTTGCCTTGGAACAAACCCCATCGTTTCTCTCCCTCCCACCTTCCTTGGCGCGGCCAAAAATCTCTTTGTGTCGCTCAAAACATTCCATTTGCATTTCTGATCTCTCTCCGTTCTTCTGCGCTTGGACGCAAAACTTTAAAAGCTCGGGAAGGAAAAGGTTCCACGTTTGTGCCATTCTGGAAATGGATGCAGGGAGCTCTGGCAGGGAATAACCTTCCCCTTCTCCTCCCTCGGCCGAGGCTTCTTCCTCGTCACCCTGACTCCGTCACTCTGACCCAGAGAGGCTTTTTGTGCCTGCAAACCACGTACTCCACCCTAACATATCCCATATTCTACCCAAATAAATCCCATATTCCACCCCAAATATATCCCATATTCCACCCAAATAAATCCCATATTCCCCTGAAATAAATCCTATATTCCACCTAAATATATCCCATATTCCACCCTAAATAAATCCCATATTCCCCCAAATAAATCCCATATTCCCCCCAAATAAATCCCATATTCCACCTAAATATATCCCATATTCCACCCTAAATAAATCCCATATTCCCCCAAATAAATCCCATATTCTCCCCAAATGTATCCCATATTCCCTGCAAATAAATCCCATATTCTCCCCAAATAAATCCCATATTCCCCCCAAACAAATTCCATATTCCACCCCAAATAAATCCCATATTCCACCCAAATATATCCCATATTCTACCCTAATATATCCCATATTCCCCCCAAACAAATCCCATATTCCACCCAAATAAATCCCATATTCCACCCCAAATATATCCCATATTCTCTCCAAATAAATCCCATATTCCACCCTAAATAAATCCCATGTTTCCCCCAAATACATCAGACCAGTCCCCAAATCACCCGTGGGATGGGACAGCCCTTCCTTCCTTCTCCTTGTGAATGATCCCGCAGGAGATCCCGGTGTGATTCCACAGGAGATCCCGGTGTGATCCCGCAGGAGATCCCGGTGTGATCCCACAGGAGATCCCAGTGTGATCCCGCAGGAGATCCCAGTGCGATTCCCAGCACACCTGAGCTGTGCTTTTCCTCCGGGGAGGCTGGAACCCGCCAGGTGCCCATCGGGAATGTTTGGGAAGGGATGGGAGCGGCGGTCACAGCTCGATGCTGCCGGAATTCTGGGCTGTGCTGGTGGGACTTTGGGAATGCTTGGATCTGTTCCCGGGTTGGAGCTGTCAGGGCCCCCTCAAAGGCATTTTCCAGCCTCGTTTTTCACAGACTCTCTGAGGCTCGTCAGTCCCTGATCCCAGCACCGGGCACATCCCAGCCGTGTCCCGACTTTCTGAGGCCGCAGGATCTTCTCCAGATCATTCCACGGGTTCTTCCCGAGGATTTTGTCTTCCCACATCCCCTCTCCCATTTCTCCTTGCTTGGATCGCCCTGCAGTTCCCAGGCCGGGCACCCCGTCCCTGCTGCCTCTCCAGGGAGTGCATCCCAGCTTTTGGAGTTATTCCTTCTCCCAAATTCCCGCTTCCTTCCTGAGCTCTGCTCCATCCCCTGCACCCTGCAAATCCCTTCTCCTGCCCCATCCCTCTCCCTCTGCTGGTGTCCAGACCTTGCTTAACCCTCCAACTGCCCCAGGAAAGGAATTTTCACTTCCGAGGATGCCACACCCTCAGGAATGGGGTTTTCCATGGGGCAAAAAAAAAAAAAAAAGGTGAGGCAAGAGCCGCTTACCCCAGCCCCAAGCCCCGGAAGGAGGAGCACTGCAAGCGCAGCCATTCCCGAGGAAAAATCAGGGAATGAGGCAGGAAGAAGGAATTTCTCTCCCGAGGTGCGAGCTTCCCAGGCAGCCCCCAAGCTCAGGATTTCCGGGAGAAGGGCCGGGAAGGAAGCAGCCCATCGCCGGGCACAGCACGGGGTGATGCTGTCGGTGTCACCGGAGGTGTGGGCACTGCCATCCTCATCACCCGTCCCAGCCAGGATGGCAGCAGCCAGAGCTATCTCTGCTCCCTGCCCGGAAATCGGCGAGATCCTTCTGCCTAGGAAATTCAGAGGAGCCGGGTGACAAACTGACAAACTTCCCTTTTGCTCCTTTTTGTTTTTTCTTTCTTTTTTTTTTTTTTTCCTTTAATTTCTTTTTGGAAAAGCTTTGGAGAAATTTCTGAAAGGGCTGTCTCAGCAACTTCCCTTCTGCTTCATCACTCGGAGCACTGCAACATCATCAAATTAAGTCAAAAGAAAACAGTGGTGCCTCTCATTTCTCCAAACAGCCAGATGCTCTTTCCAAGGGGAGCAGCATCCCAGGCTCTGCCCGGCCCCGGTGGGGGAGGGCAGGATTCCTCTTTCCTTTTTAAAGCATCCAGTTTGGCTTTCAGAACAGAAAAAAAACCCCTCAGACAGGGCTTTGGATCTCTCTGGATCCAGGAGGTCTGGCTGAGAGGATTTAATGGATCTGGGAGTGGTCAGAGAGGGATACCTGGGTCCTGGATGTGGCTTTTGGGAGAGTTCAGCCTCTCGGTGGCCTCCAAGGACACGTCATTGGATTTGCTTCCAGTTCCACAAGGACATCGAAGTGGGGATTTAAAAAATCTCGTGGAATGGTTTGGGTTGGAAAAGGCCTTAAAGCCCATCCCACCCCACCCCCTGCCGTGGGCAGGGACACCTTCCACTATCCCAGGCTGCTCCAAGACCCGTCCAACCCCACCAGGATTTCTCCAAAGAAGAGGAGCCAGCTCCTCTCTCCCTGGGGAGCTCCCAGGGCAGATCCCTGGGGATGTCCAGCCTGGCTCTGCCCTCCCCAGCGCCCACCAGAACGGCCCTTTGGGTTCTCCTGCGGATAAAACCATTTTGGAACCGCTGAGGTCCCGGGGCTGAGCTGGGACACGGCGGGGTGGCTGTCCCCTCAGCCTCCTCGAGTGGGAGTGACATGTGCCAGGTCACCCTGTGCCTCGGGGGGCCGGAGCAGCCGCGTCAGGAGAGGAAAATAACTCATCCCAAAAACCCCGTTCCTGTCCCAGCTGGCAAACAAGTCCCCCACAGGCAAGGGGCAGGAAATATTTGTAAAATGAAGCAATTGATGGTTTTTATTTTTACTCCCCCATCTGTGCTGGGGCTGGGGTGAGGTTCTGGCTGCTCTCAATGGGCTTTTCTCTCCCTGCCTCTCTCCGAAAGGACAGAGCCGGATCCTTCCGGGCAGCCTCATCCGGGGGAGGTCTGCACTGGCTCGGGGCAGCCCCTGGCCAGGCACAGCAGCAGAACCCCCCCCCCAGGTCACTCTGATGGCTTTGTCACAGCCACGCTTGGCTGTGCTTCTCCAGCACAGCTTTTTCCAGCTTTTCCAGCAGGGTCAGCCCCTCACTGCCGTGCTCACGCGGCCGGAAATCCATCTGGAATAGTGGCACGAGTCCCGCTCCTGCCACACCTGCAGACACACAAGGGGACATGGAGCATCCAGGTAATTCCCACCTGGATGTCCCAGTCCCTCGGGCTGGGGCACCTCGAGGCCAGGGAAGGGGAGCAATCCCTGCTCCGGGAGGACTTGCAAATCCCAAACCACCCAAATTAGCACCCAGCTCAATTCAGCACCTGGGACTTCTCCAGCTGCCGACGTTTCTGGCTTTGCCGCTGTGCGCACAATGAGATCCCACATTCCAGCCCCTCCAGCTGCTGCTGCCGATGGATGGATCCCTCTCCAAGCTTCCCTGGTGCTGGCAGCAGCCCTGCAGACACCTCTCTGGGAGCAGCAGCTTGTGCCAGGCACCAGCATCCTTCTGGAGGTGCCTGTGGGATCTCCGGCCGATCCCAAGCTTCTCCTGTGCACGCAGAGGCAAAGCCCGTGCCCCCGGAGAGGCCCCGTGGCTTTCCACGTCCCTCTGCTAAGCCCCAGGTTCTGGGAGAGCCAAGGGATTTCTCCCTCATGGATTCAGTGCTCCTGTCTGGATTTCGGGCCCGTTGTGAGGAGCAGCAGCTGGGGCTCGTCAGCCGCTGGAGGTGACTTGGTGCTGGCGCTCGGTGTCCCTGTGCTGACCCGGCCCCGCGCTCCCCGGCACGGTGGCGATCAGGGCAGGAGGGCAGGGATGTGCAGCCGTGGAAATGAGAGTTCTCCGGGAGATTTAACAGCTGGGCCTCGCTCCGAGGGGAGAGCCAGACCGGCTGCATTCTCATCCTGCTAATTCTCCGCCTGGCTGCCGGGGATTACTGGGATGGAGGGAGACTGGGCAAGAGAGCCCGGGCTCGCCCTTTGGGTTGGGCACAGCGGGGCTGTGTGGCTCCTGGCTGTCCCTGTCCCTGGGATCCGTGTGGATTCTGGGGTCTGTCTGGATTCTGGGGTCTGTGTGCATTCCAGGGTCCGTGTGGATCACCACCACCACGCAGCAGAGATTGGGATCTTGGGAGCTTGTGGCCGCTGTGCTGCAGGTGGGGTTTCTTGTGTTTTATCTGATGGAAACCCTTTCCCATCCTCCCGGGAGCCAGGTCACTGAGGAGCAGTTTTCCTGGCCTGGAGGGGCACAGAAATCCCAGGAAAAACGTCCCCAAGGCACCTGTGCCTCCTGCCTTGCACCAAGGTGGCCACTTTCCAGTGTTTGGAAGGTGGCCAGAGCCCAGGGAAATATTTTGGCAGCTGAGCATGGCTCTGTAAAAGCAGAAAATGACAGAAAACTCAAAGCACAGGGATACACTCTTTAAATGAAGTGTTTTCCTTAAGCTAAAGGGCTTCAAGGACTGTGAAACTGAATTTATTTGTATTTATTCGCCTCCCTGAAATGGAACCAGGAGCACCCTGTTGATGATGAGATTCATGCCCTGGGTGCGAGTGCCCTGCTTTGGTCAGCGCCCAAACCCTGCCACCATTAACGAGAAGCCTCATTATGGATCCAGTGGCATCCGGAAAGGCTTTTACGGGCTGGCAGCAGGAGCAAAGCAATTCCAGAGGGCGTTTCTTCGGTGCCTGTGCCCATCCTGGCATCCCGTGCCCATCCTGGCATCCTGTGCCTCTGCTCAGCCCAGCGCAGGGAGCCCCTTCCCTCTGTGGCCTCTGCGGTGCTGGTGGCACAGGTGCCACCTCCTGCCACGTCCCTAAGCCCCGCTTCTTTTCTCTCCTCGGCGAGGGCTCACGTGGCACAGGTTTTGCAGCAGATGCTCGGGTGGCGTTTCAGAGCCTCTCCCACGCCCCGAAACGTGCGCGGCGCAGCAAGTTACACCTGAGTTACACCTGAGTTACACCTGAGTTACACCCGAGTTACACCTGGGTTACACCTGAGTTACACCTGAGTTACACCCGGGTTACACCTGAGTTACACCCGAGTTACACCTGAGTTACACCTGAGTTACACCCGAGTTACACCCAGGTTACACCTGAGTTACACCTGAGTTACACCTGGGTTACTCCAGTGTCACTGATGCCCTCGGTCCCCAGCCTTCCCGGCATCCCCAGCAATTCCAGGGGCAATCCATCAGTTTGCTCGACTGGAATCACTTCCACTCACAGCTTCTGGAAAGGTCAGGGAGAGGAGAGAGAGCTCCTGGGAGCCTCCTGTTTGTTCTGGGTTTTTTTTTCTCCTCTTCCCTGCTCATAAACACCGAGCTGCTCTGCAAGCTCCTTCTGCCACGAGCTTTTCCAGCTTCCTTTCCCCATCTCCTGTTTTCTTGGGGTTCCAGCTCGGATTTTGGGGTGCAGAGGCTCTGTTGTGGGCACAGGGCTCTCCTGCTGCTCCGAGGTGGAATTTCCATTGTGGTTGGGGTGTCCTCACCTCGGAGATTCATCGCCTCGGCCCAGGCTCAGCCTTTCCTTCCTTCCCGCAGGGCAGTGGCCAAGTTTTGGCTCCTGTGGGAAGCAGCTGGAGCAGGACCTGTGCCCGTGGTCCCAGCACCCAGCGACCCAAATGATTTTTAACCCTTCAGTTTCAGGGAAGGGGAGAACAACCCCCAGAAAGCTGTGCCGGCGCGGACGGAGAACGATCGTGTCCTGGGGGACCTGTGGGGGAAGAGCAACGCCCCCGTGGTCCTCAACAACCCCTACTCCGAAGCAGAGCAGGTAAGAGGCCGTGGCTGGGGCTGCTTCGGGTGGGAAAACCAAAATTCCCAGCGTTGGTGGGAGCATGACCCGTCCTGGTGGGTTCCCAAGGCACAAAGACCCTGCAGGGACAACATGTGGTTGATCCCAAAAGCTGGAGGCGACGGATCCCAGAGCCCGTGTGGGCCAGGAGCTGAAGTGCCCGTGGTTCAGGCAGGGAATGGAGGTCACTGGAGAATGATGCTCTGCATCCAAGGACTGACGCGGGATGGGAGCCCAGCCAGGGACCAGGACGCTGAAGGCTCCCTGGGGAATGTGATCCCTTTTGGTGGCACCAGGCCAAGCTGCATCATTAAAGTCGTTTGGATTCATCTGATGGTAATTCAATAGAGCACTTCAGAGAACGCCTTCCACGCAGCCTTTTCATCTCCTCACACTCCATGGCCATAAATTCTCAGGCTCCCTTGCCAAAGGGAGATTAACTCCACGTCTGTAGCACCGCCAGAGACGTCAGGCAGAGCCTGCCAGGCCACCGAGATCACCTCGGGGAAAACATGATGTGTGTGAGCTCTGCCAGCGCTTGGGCAAAAGGGTCTCCCTGATGGGATTGTCCAGGGCAGGACACGGGGACCGGACTGGGATCATCCCATCCCACCCCCTGCCATGGCCAGGGACACCTTCCACTGTCCCAGGCTGCTCCAAGCCCCGTCCAGCCTGGCCTTGGACACTGCCAGGGATCCAGGGGCAGCCCCAGCTGCTCTGGGAGTTACATCCCAGCCCCTTCCCACCCTCCCAGGGAACAATTCCTTCCCAATATCCCATCCATCCCTGCCCTCTGGCACTGGGAAGCCATTCCCTGTGTCCTGTCCCTCCAGCCCTTGTCCCCAGTCCCTCTCCAGCTCTCCTGGAGCCCCTTTAGGCCCTGGAAGGGGCTCTGAGCTCTCCCTGGAGCCTTCTCCTCTCCAGGTGAGCACCCCCAGCTCTCCCAGCCTGGCTCCAGAGCAGAGGGGCTCCAGCCCTTGGAGCAGCTCCGTGGCCTCCTCTCGACTCCTCCAGCAGCTCCAGGTCCTTCCTGTGCTGGGATCCCAGAGCTGGATGCATCTCTTCTGGGAATCCTGCATGGAATGATGTTCCCGTGCACTTTTGCAGTGTCACAGACCCATGGCGGGGACACGCGGGATCCTCTGAGTTGGTGCTGACACCCGCTCAGGGCACTGGGACGCTGCTGCCCACGCTGCAGGGTTCTAACCAGCCTGGCCGGGGGCCAAGGTGCAGCCAGGATCCATTTCCAGCCTGCCCTCGCCTCAGCACCGTGGCCAGGTGTCCCAGCAGCACAGCCAGCCTCGGGGCACGAGTGGCAGCACCCCCGGGCCGCGGCATGTCGCAGTTCTTGCGACACAGACTCCGGGCTCAGGGTAGAAAGAAGGCCGAAGTGATTTATTAGCTTCTTGGAGGGTTTTTTATATGTCAGTTCACAAAAAGTGTACGCTATGGCATAAAGTAATTGGTTCTTTCGGCCATCCACCCCTTAGGGTGATTGGCCAAGTCCTAAGGCACCCATCTCTAAATATTTTTCTAGTTGTAGCCATAACAATGGTGGAAGACAACCTTGCTGGTGCAGAAGTTTACAAAACTGTAACATTATTTTGAATTACTTGCATGGGAAAGACAGAGCTCTCACAAAATGCTGCTGAGAGCTGAAGAAATTCCTTGCTGAAGCTTTTTCAGCATCCACAGCAGCAGCCGCTGCAGGGATGTCCCCGGGCAGCCCCGCGTCCCAGCACACGGATAATGCACTGCGGCAGGAATCCCGAGCCCAGGGGACAGGTCAGGGCTCCTCTCCCTTCGCCCCAGCTCTGGAAAGGCTCCGTCTCCCCGCCTCCTTCGCTGAGCCCCGTGCGTGTCCGTGTCTGCTACCATAAGCACTTTATAACCTTCTGTGTGCAGAGCTTAATTTCTCTCTGTGTTGGGGCTGCCAAAACCGCCAGTCTTAAGCTGCTATTAAACTCTTTATTATTATTTTTTTTTTCCACTGGATGCACAGCTTTCTTTTTATCCTTCTTATCCCCGAATCCTTACGCCTGCTTTTCTGGAAGCAGCGTGGTTTTTCCCCCCCCAGCCGTACCCCGGGGCTGTGTGCAGTCAAGGCAGCTGAACTTCTTTCAAGCAGCAATAAATACTATTAACACGGGGGAAAGTCAAGCCAAGTGGGAACTTTCCTTGGTTTTTTAGAGCAGGATTGGGTGGATTCACTTGGCCAGGTGCTGAATGCTCACTGAGGCTCGTAATAAGGTGCTGAAAGCCCCGCTGGGCATCGATCCCCATCCCTCTGTCGCTTTTTACGAAGCCACACCGCGTTTTTCGCTGCTTTCCCAGGAGCCCGATCCCCCTGGCCCTAAACCTGAAGATGCCGCGGCTGCACCAGCTCCTGTCTGAGCCCTCGGGGATTGATCTGCGAGCTGCTCGAGGGCAACCGGGAGCTCTGCGTCCGCGTAGCTCTCGGGGGAAGCGGCTCGGAGCAGCTTGTGAGGGTGATTTGCAGCTGTCTAAAGGCCACACTCTCAGCCGAGCGGAGCTGATGCAGCCTGGAAGGAAAATGTCAGCATGGAAATAAATCCACGACCCGGCTGCCGCCGCCGCCGCTGCCCTCCCACAGCCGATGCGGCTCAGCCGGGCGGGTGGAGGCAGGGTGAGGACCTGTAGAGCCCCGGCCGGGAGGTGTCCGCTGTCCTTCCGTCCCCACGGAGCCCCCCAGGGCCGGGCGTGTTCCCGTGCAGGAGCAGACAGCTCCGGAGCCGCAAAGCGCCGGCACTTCGCTCCCGGTAGGAGCTGTTTGCATAACGCGTGTGCGCCCCGGCTGCCGCAGTTGTCGCTCGGTTCGTCCCGCTCCTGAGTCACCGATCTCGCAGCTGCCTAATTAAAACATGAAAGGATCTCGCACAGCCTCCCTGGCACAGCGGCGGGGAATATTTGGTTGCGGTTTCGGCGTGCAGGGAAGGCGCACACACACACACACACAGAGACAGAGACTCACACACACAGCTCCCTCCCAGCCTCCTCTGGGTTCTCTCTCTCTCCACAGCTGCTCCGGGATGCGGTTGTCAGACCTGACACCTCTGCTCCAGCCTGGCTGGCATCCCAGGATTCAGCATCCCTCTGCTCCGTGGGCCTCTCCCAGAGCGGGTTGTCGGGCACTGGAGCAGATTAATGAGGTCCCGTTAATCCCTGGAAGCGTCCAAGGAATGTCACTCAGTGCTCTGCTCCGGCTGGCAGCTTGGTGCTCACTCAGAGGTTGGAATCAACCCTCTTGGGGATCTTTCCCAACCTTAAGGACCCTGTGATTCCAAGATTCCAGCTTGCCCAGCCCCTGCAGGGAAAAGGGAAAGGGAGCAGCTTTGGGGTTTGAGGCGGAACATCTGCAGGCAGCGTCCCCCCGCTTGCTCCGAGGATGGGGACACTGCTCCATCTGCATTCCCAGCACGGTTTTGGGCCATACCTGCTCCAGCAAGAAGTGTTTTAGCAGCACACCCTTGTCAGGAGGTCAGAACTCCGATTAAAAAGTGCTGGACGCAATCAACACTTCCCGCCCGGTGCTCCCGGTTTCTGTCTGGCAGGTGGAGCTGCGGGTGAGGATTGGTTCTGGTTGCATCTCTGAGCTGTTCTCAGCACGTTCTGCCCGTCTCAGAGAGCTGCTCTGAGCAATTGGGCTCACAGGGAAGGTGGCAGATTGCCCCCTTCGGTCCTCAGGGTGGGTCAGGGAGCACAGGATGCTGTTGGTGGATAAAGAATGATTTAATTCTCGTGGAAGAGTAAAAACAAGCAGGGGGGAAAAAAAAAAGACCAGGAGCTGCCACTGCCTTCAGTCAGGTTGGAGTCCTCAAAATTGAAAAAAAAAGAGCTTAAAAATAATGTTTTTCCAGGACTACATCGAGGAGGCTTTTTATTTACTGCTGGGTTTGAGCTCTACGTGAGGTTTTATGTTTGGTGTCTGCAGCGAGGAAAGGGGAGGCCGAGATGTGGCATGTGGTCATTTGGCTTCAGGGCGTGGACTCGGGACACACTCCTTGGGAAAATCATGGGATTTGTGGCACGAGGAATGTCAGAGCTCCATGGCAGCTCAGCCTGAGGGGGAGCAGGGAGCAGCTTTTGGGAACTGCCAGGGCTGAAGAAGGTCCTGCTGAGGGGTCAGGCTGTAAATCCCTGCCTTCCCCTGCAGCCTCTGTCCCTCGCTCCCAGAATATGTTTTCAGAGCGTGGCATTGCACTGCGAGCCTCAGGCTGCCTGAAATCCCTGCTTTCTGGGGAAAAATGTCAGGAGATGATGGTGAAAAGCAAGAACTGAGCAGAAAGTCTGGCCAGCAGTGGCAGCAGGGCGATGCAGAGGTGTCTGCTCAGCCCAGGCTGTGGAATCAGCCAGGCATCGACCTCCCCGTGCTTGGAAAAGCAGAGCAGTCCTCTGGGAAAGTGGGAACGAGTCAGATCTGGAGCCTCAGCTGCTCTGTCATCCCTGTGGCTCCTGCTGCTCTCCCTGCTGAACCGGGCTGGTTCTTTGCCTGGTCCTTGAGGCCGAATTTGTGCTGCTGCTGCCAGTCTGCAACTGTGACGTGAACCCAGGGCCCCCAGAAAGGAGGGTGACGCTGCTGAAGGCAGGGCTGGCTTCAAGGAAGCTTCAACAAAACCTCCCAGGTTAATTCAAAAGGGGCACCAGCCCCAGGATTCGTATAGGAAGGGACAGCAAATCCATTCCCAGCCCAGATCTGCTGTGCAGAGCCTTGAAGAGGTGCCAAGCACAAGCAGGTTTGGCCAGGAGGCTCTCAGGTGTCCCCCTGGAGAGCTGCAGCGACAGCGCCGTGGTTCCAGCGATGGAATTTCATCCCTGTGTGAGATCTGATTCCTGGGAGACAGATCTCTGCTTCCCAGAGCCACTGCAGCCTTCCCTGTCCCCACAGGCAGACACTGGTGGCTCCTTAAGCTTGGAGTGCTTGAGGCAAGTAAGGACCAGGGCAGAAAATTGTGATTTTATCTGTAAAAATGTACAAAAAGAAGCACCTGTAACCAGTTCTCTTCCTCACAAGCTCTGTGCTGGCTGGGGCTCTCCCCGTGCTGGCACAGAACTCCAGGAGTGATGGCTGAGCCCATCCCAAGGCAGAGAGTCAGGGACAAATCCAACTCCTCATGATTCAGCAGCATCCCCGCTCGGGTAATTTATCCATCCTCATTCCTACATCCTCCAGCATTGGCATCAAAGGAAAACTTGAACACAACATTCTCCCAAGTCACTTCCACCTCTGATTTCAACTCATTCCCCACAGGTTTGGCCGTCCCATAACCAGACACGACTTCTTAATTCCATTGCTCCGTTGCAGGATCCCAAAAAATGCCAAATACTGGGATAAGGCACCTCACCTGGCTGTGCCACCCCCGGAATTCAAGCACAGGCATCCAGCCACCCACGCTCCTGTGTTGCTGTGACCTTTCCCTGTGCTTTGCTGGTGAGCTCTGACCTCGTGCCGGGTGTTCCCTGTTTTCCAGCCGCCGCCATCCGGGCGCCAGTCCCCCACCAAGAACACCCTCAACGGGAGCCCTTCCAAATGCCCCCGCTTCGTGAAAATCAAGAACTGGGAGACGGGCTCCGTGCTCCACGACACACTGCACCTCAAGACTGCCATGGTGAGTAGAGACGCTAGGACTGGCCCAAATTCCCTGAGCGTGGTTGAGTGGATGGCAGTGTCTCTGAGATGGGTTTACCCAGGAATGCAGAAGCGGAGGAATTCAGTCTTGTCTCCAGGAGGGTTGGAATTTCAAACCTCTGGTGCAGTACGAGGCAGAGGGAAATCCGTCTGGGATAAATAAGGAAAAGCGTTTGACTTCATGCCAAGCCGGGGTGTGAGTCCCATCTCTCTGATTGTCTGGATTGGGGGGGACAAGAGGTCACCCCACAGTGTCCCCAGCCAGCCGGGCACGTCCCTGTTTGTCAGACATCCCCACCCTCTGTGCCGGCGGTCGCTGACTGCCCCAGCCCAGCCCAGCCCAGGTGGCCACCGGCGCCGTGGTGGCTCCAGAACATTCCCGTTCCCTCCCGCCCCCCCAGGCCACGGCGTGCACCCAGCAGATCTGCATGGGCTCCGTGATGACCCCCAGCCCCCACGTCCGCAAGTCAGAGGACACCAGGACCAAGGAGGAGGTGCTGCTCCTGGCCAAGGACTTCATTGACCAGTACTACTCCTCCATCAAGAGGTGAGCGCTGCTGCAGGAGGCCACGGCCCGAGGCTGCTGCTGCTACGGCCGAGATGTCACACGTGTCACCTGCAGAGCTGCCCCAGCCCTGGGGCCCAGCACAGGGAGGAGCCAGTCCAGAGGAGGCACCGGGATGGTCAGAGGGATGGAGCAGCTCTGCTGGGAGGAAAGGATGGGAGAGCTGGCATAGCTCAGCCTGGAGAAGAGAAGCTTTGGGGTGACCTCATTGTGGCCTTGCAGGGCCTGAAGGAGCTGAAAAGGAACACAGAGAGAGACTTGGGACAAGGGATGAAGGGACAGGACACGGGGAATGGCTTTCCACTGCCAGAGGGCAGGGATGGATGGGATATTGGGAAGGAATTGGTCCCTGGGAGGGTGGGGAGGCCCTGGCACAGGGTGCCCAGAGCAGCTGTGGCTGCCCCTGGATCCCTGGCAGTGTCCAAGGCCAGGCTGGACGGGGCTTGGAGCAGCCTGGGACAGTGGGAGGTGTCCCTGCCCATGGCAGGGAGGTGGGAATGGGATGAGCTTTAAGATCCCTTCCAACCCAGGCCATTCCATGGTTCCATGGTTCCATGATCTGATCTCCCACACTTGCAAGTCGCAGCAGGGGGAGACTCTGGTGCTCCTTGAGCAGCTGCTTCTTGAGTGGAGTCTCGCTCCTGGTGTTTGCTGTGTCTCTGTGCAAGTCACCGTCCTCTCCCCCCGCTCCTCGCTCCCCCGTTATCCCAAAGCTGGGATAACCATCCACACAAACCCCTGTGTGTGCAGGAACAAGGAATTCCAGGCGGAGAGCAGCAGCATTCCCTGCCCTCCGCCTGACCCGCCACCTCCTCTGCTCCCAACCTGCCCAGATCCGGCTCCAAGGCCCACATGGAGAGGCTGGAGGAGGTGACCAAGGAGATTGAGGCCACGGACACCTACCAGCTGCGGGACACGGAGCTGATCTACGGGGCCAAGCACGCCTGGAGAAACGCGGCGCGGTGCGTGGGCAGGATCCAGTGGTCCAAGCTGCAGGTGAGCACCCATCCCACCGGAAACATCCAGGAGATTCCTGCCAAAGGGTGGGCTGGAGTCTGGGAGAGGCAGATCCTGCTCCCCAACCCCTGGGAAGCAGAGCACAGGTACAGGGGCCGGTGTCCAGCACGCACGGCAGCTTTGGGATGTCGGCAGGAGCTGGAACAGCGTCTGTGGGGTGGGTGGAGATGAGGTGGCTGTGTCTGAAATGGAAGCTGGTGCTCCCAGGGGAGATTTTCCACAATCAGATCCCGCTCCAACGTCTTCCCTGCCGCTTCCAAACCTGTTGCTCCACCTGGAGAGAGGCAGCAGGACACGCTCGTCCTCGGTACTGAGATCCAGCAGGAGAGGATTTGGCTCGGTGCCCTTCTGGCAAGGGAAACACAGAACAGGGCCGGAATCCGTGATCCCTAGAGAATCCCTCGGTGCAGGGATGTCCTCTCCTCCTGTAACCTGGAACAAATCCAGTGCTGCTGAGCAGTTCCTGTGGCTGCTCCACACAGGGAATGGGCACAGCCCCTTCTGTGATCCTCCTTCCCGATTTCCCCTGATTTTGTGGCTGCCCCTGGATCCCTGGCAGTGTCCAGGGCCAGGTTGGACGGGGCTTGGAGCACCCTGGGGTTGTGGAAGGTGTCCCTGCCATGGGCAGGGTGTGGAATGGGATCCCCTTTGAAAGTCCCTTCCAACCCAACCCATTCCATGATTCCATGATTCCCTGTCCCCCAGACCTGTCCCGTTCCAGCTGTGAGTGCTGATCTACAGGAGAAGCAGAGCAGAATCCGTAATTGTGGGGGGATAAGGCAGGAACGGCAGCAGGTTGGGAGCACGGGAACGAGGAGGATTTTGCCTGAGCAGCAGATGAGTCACCTCTCCAAAGCAAAAAGGGCAGCTGGATTCGACATCCACGCGTTCTGAAGGCAGGGAACACATAATTATGGAGCTTCAGATCCCTGAGAAGCCACGGTGGTGCCTGGCGTTCTCCACGTGCTGTGTTTCCTCCGCCTGGCTCTGCCCCGGGAGCTGGAACATCCCGCAGGATCCCCACAACTGCTTCCCTCTTTCAGGTCTTCGATGCCCGGGACTGCACCACGGCCCACGGGATGTTCAATTACATCTGCAACCACATCAAGTACGCCACCAACAAGGGGAACCTCAGGTGAGCCACCAGGGAGTCACAGGGTTTGAGTCCGAGGACCTCTGGATGTGTGGAGACCCAGCTGTGGGCCAGCTGGAGTTGGCTCTGGGCCACCGCACAGCCAACACCATTCCTGGGAAGTGTCAGAGGGACCTGATCGGGGGTGAAGGAGTCCTGCTGGTCCAGGTCTCTCTCTTCTCGCTCCCCGTGGGACCTCAGAGGGCAGATTTTCCCATTATTTCCCCTCTCCCTATATTCTGCACCCAAAGCAGAGCATGGACCGCTGAAACCCCCTGCTAGCGGCCAGCAGCTGGCAACACCCCGAATTCCGGAGCTGCGGCTTCCTCCGCTGTGACAGCTCTTGGGGGCTCACTCAGGGCACACCCAGAGGTGGTGGCAGGCGGGGACAGCCCCTTTTCCTCCACTCCCTCTGCTCCCGGCATTCACCAGCGCTGCCTTTCCCTCGCAGATCTGCCATCACCATCTTCCCGCAGCGCACGGACAGCAAGCACGACTTCCGCATCTGGAACGCGCAGCTGATCCGCTACGCCGGCTACAAACAGCCCGACGGGACCATCCTGGGCGATCCCGCAAACGTGGAGCTGACCGAGGTACCCAACCCGCCCTTCCTGGGGCTGCTGGGGACACACGGGAATTCTGAGCATCCCCAGAGGGAGCAGGGGCTTGGTCAAGCAGGTTGGGATTGTCCAGAGCAGCACCACGGGGCGAGGTTGGGTTTGTGTCACCCTCAGGTGTTTTTCCGGGAATAAAGGTTGGGTTTTGTGACTTTTCTGCTTCTCTCACTCGTTTTCCCCTTCAGCATTACAGGCACAAGCCGTGATCCTACTGGGGATCGGTTCCAGGCTCATTTTCAGCCCAAATCCCCCTGACCCAGCTGTGGGTGCGCTGGGACAGGCCCAGCTGTTGTAGCTCCCTTGGGTGGAGTTTTTTGCTCAACCAATCCTGTTGAGATCCATGCCCAGGAGCACACAATTCCCTGCCCACAGTGCCCGAAGAGCAGGTGACCTGCTGGGACATCAACCCCGCCTCTGTTTTTCCCCGTAGATCTGCATCCAGCAAGGCTGGAAGGCGCCGCACGGGCGCTTCGACATCCTGCCCCTGCTCCTCCAAGCCAACGGCAACGACCCTGAGCTCTTCGAAATCCCGCCGGAGCTCGTGCTGGAAGTGCCCATCCGGCACCCCAAGTGAGTCGGGGGCAGCCCCAGAACCGCTCGAGGGGATCAGCAGGGCTGAGCTCCTCTGGTTCCACCTTTGCCGTGGCTTGGGGTCTTCACCCAAGACCCTCCCTCCAGTAAAGGAGAGCCGGGAAGGAAGTTGTGTCCACGGCTCAGGGCTTTCCCTCATATCCAGACTGATTTTCTTGGAAATTTCCCTTTCCTTGAAGTCTCCCAGGCCTTACACCACTCTGTAATCACCTTGTCCCCACAACAGCCCCAAAGGGAGGTACTGATGGAAATGTTCTGCTCGAGTCCTTCGCCCTGGTGGCAAAGTGACCTCCCTCATCCCCCTGCCTGCATTGGGCAGGGAATTCCCAGCTGGTCGCCCAATCCTGACGTTTTTCCCGGCAGGTTTGAGTGGTTTAAGGACCTGGGCCTGAAGTGGTACGGGCTGCCAGCCGTTTCCAACATGCTCCTGGAGATCGGGGGCTTGGAGTTCTCCGCCTGCCCCTTCAGTGGCTGGTACATGGGCACGGAGATTGGCGTCCGCGACTACTGCGACAACTCCCGCTACAACATCCTGGAGGTAATTCCTGGTGCTCCTGGAGGGCGTGGGGTCACTGGGGAGCAGGCAGGACACTGGGAGGGCGCTGCCTGGAGCGGGAGAGTGCAGGATATCCCCTCTCCTGGAGCCACATGGCCAAGGGCTGGCAAAACCTTTGTGTCCTGTGGGGCCAGCAGGTGTCCGACACCGCCGCTGTGATCCCTGCGGAGCTTCCCACAGGCTTCCCAAAGAATCTCAGGGATCAGGCACCTCGGTCGAGGTCAAATGCTGAAACGTGAGAGGGTGCTGAGACACTTGGTGGCTCCTCAGGGACGTGCCTACCCTTGGGGAACCTCCAGCTGGTCCCACGGCTCGGGGACTGCCCACACTGGGGGAGACCAAGCCAAGCCACGCGAAGGTCTCCATGCAGGGGATGCGGATCCATCAAAACCTTCCAAGGAATGCTGAGTTATTCTTTAGAGGGGCTCCATCCCTCCCCAGTCTCCTGGGGTGGGAGCAGTGTGAGGGTCCAGCTGCTCCTGGTGGCCTTCTCAGCCGCATTTGGCCACCTGCCCCCGCTCAGGGCGGGGGAAAGGCCGTGCTCCCGCCATGGAGAGGGAAAGGCAGGATTTCTTCCCAGGGGAAGGCACAACAACAGCCCTTCCCTGCCCCGTGGGTGCCTTGTGTCAGCCTGGGCCTCTGCTCTGGGTTCCTCTCCCCAAGCAGAGATCTCCAACCCTTGGCTTTTGGCCATTCAGTCCCTCCCCTCCCGCCGGGTGTTGTTACAGCAAGTGGCCAAGAAAATGAACCTGGACATGAGGAAAACCTCGTCGCTGTGGAAGGACCAGGCCCTGGTGGAGATCAACATCGCTGTGCTCTACAGCTTCCAGGTACCTGGGGACCCTGCTTTGCCTGGGCCAGGCTGGAGGGACGCGGGGAGTGGGTGGGACCGGTGTGGAGACACCCACCCGAGGACGGCGGCTGAAATCGAGCTGGGCCTCCCTAACCTGGGCTGCTGCAGGGAGATTTAATCATCTCCATGCCCTGCAGGTTGTAAAACAGCACTGCCAGCACCTGAGTTCTGCTGGTCCAGAGGGAATATCCCAATACTGGGAAAATCCAGCCCTTCTGGCCCATCCATGAGGCAGGAATCAGCCCAGGTTCTACCCCGGCCTGCACTTAAGGGCTGAGTAACAAAACCAGTCCTTGTCAAGCCAAGCTCAGAGGGTGGGAGTCCTTCCCAGAGCTGGGTCCGAGCTGCTCCACTGGAAGAGCTTCCCAGGGTTCTGAGCAGAGCATGTTCCATCCCATTGATCCCATCTTTGCTTGGCCCAGGACAATTAATGGGGGGAACAGAGCACATCTATTCCCAAAGCACTGGGGCAGCCTCCTTGGGAGTTCCAGGGTCAGCAGCCACCTCGGATCATCCCCAAAGGTCCTGTAAGACCATGGGAGTGAGGAATATTTGGGACAAACAGCTCCAGATGTAAAATTTTGGCTTCTGCCCTCTGGGGTGTGTTGACAGCTGCTGGCTCTGCTCTCTTGTCCCCCACCAGAGTGACAAGGTGACCATTGTGGATCACCACTCAGCCACCGAGTCCTTCATCAAGCACATGGAGAACGAGTACCGGTGCCGGGGGGGCTGTCCCGCCGACTGGGTCTGGATTGTGCCACCCATGTCGGGCAGCATCACCCCAGTGTTCCACCAGGAGATGCTCAACTACCGCCTGACACCCTCCTTCGAGTACCAGGTGCTGGCCCCACCTTTGCCTTCCACCAGAGCCTGGTGGCCACGGGCGGGGTGGGAGTGGGAGCTCAGGAGGTGCAGGAAGGAGAGGGACACCCTCCAGTTCCTTCCCAAGCCGTCTCTCAACTCCATGACAAGTCTGATTGCTGTTTCACCCTAACACAGTGTGAGAGGGGGATTGGCCCCTCCCCGGGAATGTGGGACACCTGAGCTCCCAACATTTTGATCACACGGAGCTCCTCCCCTGTGGAAGTGCCTAATGGGTGGGTAAGGAAATGGCCTGGAAAGCACCTGGATCCCTCCCTCTCCATCCTGCAGGATTGAAAGGAAGGCTCCTGCATCCCTCAGTTTCCAGCCTGCAGGATTGAGAGGAAGGCTCCTGTATCCCTGCCCTCTGCATCCTGCAGGATTGAGAGGAAGGCTCCTGTATCCCTGCCCTCTGCATCCTGCAGGATTGAGAGGAAGGCTCCTGTATCTCTGCCTCTCCAGCCTGCAGGTTTGAGGGGATGGCTCCTGCATCCCTGCCTTTCCCATCCTGCAGGTTTGAGGGGATGGCTCCTGCATCCCTGCCTTTCCATCCTGCAGGTTTGAGGGGATGGCTCCTGCATCCCTGCCTTTCCCATCCTGCAGGTTTGAGGGGATGGCTCCTGCATCCTGGGGATGCAGCAGCGGGACAGGAGCTCCTGCCCAGCAGGCCCGGCAGGGATCAAACACTGCTGCTGGAGTATTTAACACTCCAGACCACGGGAAGAGAAGCCCCTGAGCAAACACTCCCTGGTTATCCAGCCATCCCTGCTCCGGTGCCTTCCACACAATGTGACCTTTAGTCAAGAGCCCTTAAGGAATAATCACAAGGCAGGAGCAGTCTGTTCACTCCTGTAACCAACCCACCAGGCCCCCCGATGCTTCCTGGCCCTGATTGCAGCCCACAAGGGCATGGAATGAGCTTCCGTGTGCTCGCTCCTGGCTTCAGCTGCCTCCCCTTCCCAAAGAGCCTCTTAGGGGAAAAAAAACCTGTGGCCAGGGCGGAGGGAAGGATCTGTTTCCATCACCTCTCCCCTTCTGGCGTTGCCTTCTTTTTGCCTGTGGCCTATTAACGCTCCTCTCGAGAGGTGACAGAGCAATTGGCCAGATGCTGTTACAAGCCAGGAGGCTTTATTAGATTGCAATTTTCCTGGGCATGTTCCATTGCCCAAAAAAAAAGCCCCTCAAGGCTCCGAGGATCAGGGACGCAGAGAGGAGAGGGAGAGCAGTGGAGTGGCAGCTATTCCTCCCCTTCCTGACTGGAGGAATTTAACTCTCGGTGCCGTGGATGCTGCATTTCTCCGAGCTCCGAGCACTCCCCACCACCTGATCCCTGCTTTTCTCTCTCCCAGCCGGACCCCTGGAACACCCACGTCTGGAAAGGGGTCAATGGGACACCCACCAAGAAGAGGGCCATTGGCTTTAAGAAGCTGGCAAAGTAAGTACCAGCAGGCTGTGGAAAGGCCTGGAATGTTTGGGGCTGGTCCTGGATGATGATGGGCTCCCAGCCTGGACTTTGGGCCACTGAGGGACATTTGGGGACACAGGCAGCCATTTGAACACCCCCTTAGGCCACTGAAAGGGCTGTGGCCAGGTGAATACCAGATCATGGACGTTGTCTGTTCTCCCGAGCTGTTCATTCTCCAGGAAGGAGGTCTTAATGCTCGGGGATGGCTTTCCCACTCTTTGAGGGTGTTTTGCCTGTTTGTCCTTCCCTCGGGGCAGGAAGATCCCCCCCGCTTCCCTGTTCAGGGCTGTGCTGGCACCAACGAGATGAAACTCCTGTCCATATTCCTGCTTTTCCCAGTGACTTTTCCCCTACTCGAGGAGCCCCTGCCTCCAGGGCGTGCCCAACCCTCCCAAACACCTGCTTTGGAAGGAAGGGGGGAGGTGAGAACGAGGAATCTCCCTGCAGGTAGCAGATGGATCGGGGCTGAGCTGGGATTCACACTTCATGGTCAGTTGACCCCTGGCAAGGGGCCACCCCAGTCCCTCTTCCCTGCCAAGGCTCCTCAGCAGCAGGGACGCGGGAATGAAGCGCAATTTGGACCCTTTGGCTGATCCTGGCCCCAATTCCTCCCCTGTGGGCCATTGGCAGAGAGGAGCTGCTGGTTCCGTGGCAGCAGAGCCCTGGGCCAAGGCGGGAGAGGGCTGGGTGTGCCCCGGTGGCGGTGGCCAGGCTGCCAGGTGGCCCTGGCTCGTCACAGCATCTCCCCACGCTTCAGCTTCCCCGAATCCCTTCCATCAATTTGTTCCCACTCTTCAGCTGTCACCTCCTGCGAGCTGTTTTCCGTGGTGCATCCATAAACAGGATCAGCAGCTGAGGAATGTGCTCCTGCAGCTGACACTGGGGCTGGGCGAGGAGCAGGAGGATTCATGGAGTTTGGAGGAAAAATGCTTTTATGGCTGTGTGCCCCGTTGAGGGATGGTTTTAGAAAAACGTGAGCGCGGCAGGTAATTTAAAAAACAACAAATCCCCATTTTTCCCGATGTAGGGAAAGGAATTATCTCTGTAATTCACCATTAATCCTGCCTGGATCTGAGCTTATCAGCCGTGCAAGAGGCAGCCCGGGCCCAGAGCCCTGAGAGTGATTTGGTGCCTGCTCAGACTCAAAATCCTGGCCAAATCTGAGCCTTCAGACCTGCAGTCCCTGCCCCTCCCGCCCCACCGCTGCCTCGGGGCCAGCGCAGGTCCCGGGGGCAGGGGACGCTGCCACCGTGGGAAAGCGAAGGGGCAGAACCGCGCTGAGGAGTGGGGACACAGCAGCAAACAGAAGAGTTCCTGCGGCTGCCTCTGCCTCTGCTGGGGGCAGGCGGGATAAACCAGCCTGGGGGAGTTTCTACCTCTTCTTTCCTCTTCTTTTCCTCCCTAAATGATTCCCCAAACCCAGAGCATTTCTGGGCAGGCGGGGCAGGGGGAAGCTGAACTTCTCCTGCCCACTGTGACCATTCCAGCTGCAGCCTCCGCTCCCCACAGCTCATCTGGAGGGGATGAACTCAAAAACCTGGGGCAGGGGCTGTCAGAGTGAATCGACAGCCCTTCCTCTTGCAGAGGCCCCAGGGATGCTTTGTGCTCCCTCAGCCTCCCAAAAATTGCCTTTTCCCTGTTGCAACATCGGACTAAATACAGACCCAGTGGATTTCTGCCTTTCTGGTGGCCCCATTTAGAAAAAATGAAGATGTTCTGCACGCAGGAAAAACAGTGCTGAAAACGAATGTCTCTAGAATGACAAACCTGCAAGCCTTGTCCCCCATCACGGTGCTCCCACTGATGCCACGGACAGGAAATCAGCGTTCCTGGTGCTGCCTCACCTCGGCCAGGAGTGGACAGAGGCTGGAGACCTCGCAGGGCTGCTGCCAGAGCTGAGCCCGTGGGGAAAACGGGAGGAGAAGCAGCCAGCCACGGCTGCAGGCTGGGGAAGCAGCCAGCTGGGCACAGCCGTGCCAAGGCTGGGGTAAAGGTGCCACCCCCGGCCTCGGGAGGGCTGCTCCAGCCAGGGGACTTCACAGTGTCCCCGGGCTCTGGGTGATGTGTGGAGCAGGGCCGGGGCAGAACCTGGCTGGGTTTAAGGGATGGAGGAGCTGCTGTTCCTCCTGGAGCTCCAGCTCTGCTTGGTTCCAGCTTTTCCTTTACCTGCCCCAAGTTCTTCTCTTGCTTCTCTGCCCCTGTAGAAACACCACCCCCGTGCCTGGTTGAGCATTTTCCTCCTTAAACCCATTTATTTGATCTCTGTGCACAAGCCCCCCACCGTCTCCTCATCCTCTCTGACAAGTCAAGCTCTCCCAGAGCTTTCTGAAATTCCCAAAATTGATGGTGCGGCTTTTTGAGGCAGGCTGTTCTTTTAATAAGAAATTAAAAGGTCTGGGGTAGAGGCACAGCCAAGGACCAAGCTCTGACTGGGATTTATTCCTGCCTCCCAGGGCTGTGAAGTTCTCAGCCAAGCTGATGGGCCAAGCCATGGCCAAGAGGGTCAAGGCCACCATCCTGTACGCCACGGAGACGGGGAAGTCCCAGGTCTATGCAAAAACTCTGTGCGAGATCTTCAAACACGCCTTCGACGCCAAGGTATAGCACCCGACTCGTGGCGGGCGTGAAGCCGTGGGTGCTCCAAGGAAATACAGGGAAAACAGCTGCCGAGGGCCTTCAGGATGTGACCTTGTGGGTCTGGGTTGGAGCCGGCCCAGGGATTCTCCCAGCGGATTTCCTGCAGCCCTTGCAGCCCCCGCTTGCCCGCGGCCCCTCGGGTGGCAGCTCCAGGGCTGCCCGTGTCCCTCAGGGCTCCTGTTCCCACCCTCCCCATGCAGAGATCTCGGCAGGGATGCGCTGTCCCCATCCCCAGGGGCACCGGAGCCAGCCCAGGAGGCTCCCAGCTCTCGGTAACCTCTCTGTGCTCCCAGGTGATGTCCATGGACGAGTACGACATCGTGCACCTGGAGCACGAGACCATGGTCCTGGTGGTCACCAGCACCTTCGGCAACGGGGACCCCCCTGAGAACGGAGAGGTAGGACAGCAGTGAGGGGTGGTGTCACCCTTGGACATGAAAAGAAGCACCTAGACTCAGCTAAGTTCAGGACAGGACAAGTAGCCAGGAAAAGACCCCGGCCTTCTTTATTCAGTCATTTATATATCTTCTTAATAATCACCGTGGATTGGAGGGTGAAATTACCACCCCTCAATCACACTGGTCAAAGGAGAAATCCATCAAACATCTCTGCCCAGGAGAAAGGAATGCAAACAATAGGACACAGTTAGAAAAACATGGCTGTGTTTACAGAAAGTGCTTGAGAAACACTTATACAGAAATGAAAACATCGAAGAACTGCAAAACTCAGGGCGACAGGGTGGCTGCAGCAGGGGACAGCAGTGGGACAGCGGCAGGAACGGCCTCTTTCGGCTCAGACTGAGCTGGAGTGACCCAAAACAGGCCCGGGTGCTGGACTTGCCTCCAGCCTGCCCTGGAGCGGGGACATCTCCTGAATCCCTGCCGTGAGACAGCCACCGACCCTCTGCCAGTGTCACACCGAAGGGGACAGTGCCCGGCTGGGGGGCTGCCGCCTCCCCTGGGAACAGCGAGCAGGGAGCAGAGCCACGGCCCAGGCTGTGCTCGGGGCTTTGTTTCCTGCAAAACCTGGCAGAACTGACAGCCTCTTTTGTTCTTTTTCCGTAGAAATTCGGCTGTGCATTAATGGAGATGAAGAATCCCAACTCCAACCTGGAGGAGAGGAAGTAAGAGCACTCCAACCCCTTCCCCTCCCACTCCAAACACCAGCGTGCAGGACAGCTTCCCTGCCTCCATCCTCTCATGGGGGAGTGGGAAATCCTCGGGCAGGTCTCACCTTTGCAAATATCCGGGAACGGGACCTGCCTGGAGAGCCAGGGAATGGAGAGGGTGGAGGTCCCAGGAAGGACAAAAGCACAGAGTCAGGGGTGCCTGTGGATCCCTGTAATTCCCTGGGGTGACACCTTAAAGCTTCTCTCTTCAGCTTGAAGAGGCAGGAATCTATAGCAAAATAAATCAAAGTAGGAATTTCCCCCCAAATCATCGATCCTGAGAGCCAGGGCCTGTCCAGGAGACACCAAAATAGTACGAGTTGGAGGTAGAAGGGAGTTCCCAGCCTTGCAGATGTAGGTGGGGGGAGGGCTCGAGAACCAGATTTAGCTCCAAGCATGGTGTGAAAAGATTTCCAGGGAAAATAAGAGCCGCGATAATCCTGTGATGTTTGTAACCGGTACCTTGGAGACGGAATCTGGGATTGCAGAAAATCCCCCTTCATGGGAAGATGAGCTTTGAGCATCTCCGTGCAGATCCCCGGGGGGCTGGGGAGGGAGGCCGGTGTGAACAATCGTTTGGGGTCTCCTTTTAGCCGTGAAGGATAAGATATTTCCCTGAACTGGGACACGGCTCTGCCCTGGAATGTCTCCTGAGCTCCCGACTGCCCTGGAGGGGTCCGGGTGGGGAAAGGGTGTTCCACACGTGGTTCTCACCCCAAGGATCTTCTCCTTGGGTGCTGCCCGGGGCCAGGCAGGAGATTGGAGGAGTTAAAAGCCCCTGAGCTTGGTGCTTGCTGTCCCACACACCCCAAAGTGTGATTTAAGGGTTGGCAGGAGTTTCTGAGAGCCAGGCAGGGACACCTTCCACTGTCCCAGGCTGCTCCAAGCCCTGTCCAGGCTGGCCTTGGGCACTTCCAGGGATCCAGGGGCAGCCACAGCTTCCCTGGGCACCCCGTTCTTGGGATTGCCCCAGCCGATATCCAGCACCTTGCTAACAACAAACATGCAAAAAACCTTTTGCAATGAGAAAAGGAGACCTGGAGGGGACGGTTGGGGGAAGAGGGGGCAGTGTCAGCCTGGTAAGAGAGAGCTGGAGAGAGCAGTTCCTGTCCATGCACCCCACGGACCCCCAGCTCCACCAGGGAATGCTGAGGCCCCTCAGGGCGGGGTGGCCTCTCTAAACCCCATTGTCACAGGGCTCTGTGGCCACAGCTCTCTGTCCTGAGCCCTGACGCTGTGCTGGGCTTGGTATTTGGCTCCTCACTTCTCACAGCGAGGGTTTTCCGAAGCGTTCCTAAGCCATTCCTATTCCAGGGCCAGCTGCTCAAAGGCAGCCCAGCCTTCAGCAGCCGTCCCACACCGCAAGGACCTTCTCATTCCAGAAAAAGCTGCTGCTGCTGCTGCTGCCCCGACGCGGGGACCTGGGCCTTTGTGTCCAGCTAATCCAGGGGGTCGTGCTGCCCCGCACAGCACCCGGGCTTGTGGAAAATCCCCCATCGCTGGCAGATCCCAGAGGCTGGCGAGGGAGGCCACGTATCCCGGGGTAACCCAGGGCGAGGGCACGGCCCCGGGACAGCAGAGCGGAGGAGCAGAAGAGCGTGGAGGTGTGGGAGGAGAGGGGCAGGCCGAGGGGCAGAGGTGGCACCGGGGGCTCTGTGACCCCGGCTGTCCCTGGGCTGCGGAGCTGTGCCGTGACTCATGCACGCACCGCTGCTCGCTGCTCCGGCTGTAAATTTAGAAACTCTTGTGTGGAGCAATTTTGGAAGATGGTTCAAGTCAGAAATACTTCTGCTGTTGTCAGATTTTTTTTTTTTTTTTTTTTTTTCTCCGCTCCCCTTTCCCCCCCCCATCCCCT
>VXAD01012701.1:2648-104253 GCA_013399195.1 Dicrurus megarhynchus | reverse complement strand
GCCGTCCGCGTCCGGCTGTCCCGCTGCGCTCCCGTGCCCCCGCAGGGGCTGTAGGGCCGGCCGCGGCCTCGAGGGGCGAGGGCGGCGGGGCCCCCAGGACCATGCGCTGAGCGCCCGGAGCAGCCGGCGAGCGAAGTTGGGGTGGAAGATGAACAACGCCGGTAAGTGCGCGGGCCCTCCGGGAAGGGTCTCTGCTTCTGGACATCTTTTCCCCGGGGCCGGCGAACGCCGGGCGGGCTTCCTTCCTCCGGCACCCTCCTTCCCTCGGGCCGGCACATTCCATCGCCAAGGATGGCACCCCCTGCCCGGGCACAGCTCCTCCGGGGCTCGCATCCCCCTTCGCCCCGACATCCCTCCTTTGGGGCCGGCAGGTTCTGGGCCGGGCCGGTGGGGCTGGCACCTCTCCTTCGGGCACTCTCCGTCCAGGGCCGGCCCTCCTTTTCCCTGCGATCCAGCAGGTGCTCAATGGCTCCCTGAGGCTGTGAGTGCCCCATTGCTTGCCCAGCCGGTAAGGGATCAAGGGTGGGCCAGGTGAGGTGTTCCAGGGACAACCAGACTGGCAGACCCGCAAGGCTGCGCCTGCTAAGGGACGCGGCTGTGCGCCCACTACTCCCTCGGATACACGCAACCCGTCACGAAGTTCCTAGGGAATTTGCTGTCACTTTCTTTCCAAAAGTATATTTTTGGGGGGAGGTAATGTTTTTTGCAGAATTGGCTCTCTAAGGCAAACCCAAACCCTTCCTCCTCCTTTCTGTTAACTTTTCAGAATTTTTCCTTGATGGAAACTGGAAAGGTGAAAGAATAAGGGAACAAGGCATTCAACAGTTAAAACATTAAAAGAAGCCACTGGAAAATTGGGGCAAACTGGAAACTGTTCACCAAGACTTTCTGATTTTCAGGGGCGAGGCATGTGTGTGAAAAACATAACAATCCAAGAAACAATTATTGCTAACTGGAGTTATTTAGAAAAATTTAATGCTGCTTCCAGAATTAAAGATGAAGAGCTACAGCTCTTTTTTGTTAGCCCTAAAATTTTCCATTGTTTCCTTGTTCCAAGTGAATATTTTTGGGCACCTCACTTGCAATGAATGGGTATATTCTGAAGCCCAGAGATTTTACCGCTAGATGCCTTGCCCTAAAACTGTTCTGTGTTGGGAAACTGTGAATCATTGTTTGCCAAAGCATAGGAACATAGGATTGGAAAATCTCTTAGGTCAAACCCAGCCCTCCACTCACTGTTGTATCGGTGTGTTATACCACTCCTCTGAGTTTAAAGCAAAAGGTTCTCTTTCCTCTTGGAGTAGGGAGTGAAACACTTTCCTAAAACCTGGTGATATTTCCATTCTATTTTCTGATCCTGGTCTGGACTGGATTCTGTCCCTCCCAGGAGACAAACTCATTTGAAAATGAAGCCAGCCAAAAATTGCTTTAGCAATGATGCTCCTATCTCTCTTTCTTTGTCTCTCCATTATTTAAAACAGACCAGCTCTAATCTACTCCTGTTGTCAGTGGAAGTGCAGGGTAAGGAATATCAGATGTATCCATTTGTAAAGACCTAAACTTCATTAGCAGTTTTTATTTTTCAGGAATGTAGGACCGCATGGGACTATTTTCATTACCAAAGCAGTAGCCGTTGTTACTACTCCTTTTATTAATTCCTCCAATTATATCTTAAACAAAAACTTTTCAGGTAGCTCTCCTGCTACTCCTGGTTTCCAGACCAGATTCAACACCATTTATTCGTGTGATTACATTGTCCTTTTGCTTAAAAATAGTTCTTTTCCTCTTCTGGTGTTTACCTCCAGGTTGTATTTATAGAGTGCTCGTATCCCTTCTCAGCCTTTGTTTTGTATGTTCACACAATGCAAGGAATGTCTCCCCCATCAGTGCAAAGCAGAACTTCCTACTGAATCTGAAGGAGAGGGGTATTTATTAACTGGTACAACTCGGGCACCAGCATTAGCTATCTTTGTATTATAGTAAGTAATACATAGTACCAGTAAGTAGAGTCATAAGTGCAGGCATATATGTCAGCCTTGGTCCCACAGAAGTTAAAATAATGACAGACAGAAAACAGGAAGGGAGATATGGATTATCCTCAGAGATGCAGAACTGATATGAAAAGAAGGATGAAGCAATCCACCCAAGGCCACAGGAAATCTGTGGTAAGAGACAAGAGACCAGACCAGCCTCATATGTAGGACCTTCCAGCCCCAAGTAATTTTTTTGCCAGGTGCTGAAATGATGCTGCCCGTAGGAAAAACATACAGATGTTAGACGCCAGATTGTTCAGATATATAAGCAGACTGTATATTCTTTCAGCTGCTACTGAAGGTGATGTAGGAAAAGATGCTATTTGGACCTGTCAGAGAATTTTAGCTGTCTTTGGCTCCTAAGAAGCAATACATGAAACAACAGGTTGCCTGCCTCAGTGTTAAGTTACTGTTGTGAAAACAGAGCCAAACTGGTAATGTCGCAAACACAATTACATTAAAAAGAAATATATGGTAGTAGTTTAGTACCAGGATTATTTGTCATGTACACGTGGTTTTTCATAGCTGAGCCCACCAGCAAGACTCGTATGTACAGTCTGCTAGAGACAGTGAAAACACTGAAGAATTTTCAGGATCGAGATTTTTTTGGTGTTGAAACATCTTGATTATATTGCCTTTTGATTTTTTTCCCTTCTCCAACAGTGTTTCACTATGGGATGTTATGCTGTCGTATTATATTTACAGATGATTGCAGTAAAGCTGTATAGTAACAAAAATTTGTAAGGTATTGATCTGATACCCCAGAGTCATAATGCATTGATCTAAGCATAGAGGATGCATTCCTGTAACTGTACATAGCAGCATTTTATTTCTGCAGAGTGGGATGTGCTTTGACAGCCCAGCTGTTAATATTGCAGTTATGACTTTTAAGAAGACGAAATTCCCATGGGAATTGTTGGGATAGTTACTGTTGACTATAGGTCTGTCTTCACACTGTGGAGCCCTCTTGCTATATACAGAGTACCTTTGATCACAGGAACATATACTGATAAGAGAGGATAGATGTTTCTCAAAAGTATCAGAGTTACGAAGAACATGAAATACCATTTTCGTAAATATCGGAGGCATTTAGGGGTCAATGACCTGCTGATTTTGATCAGGACCTTGTATTTCAAGTTCCTAAAGTCCAAATTCTCAAAAGCCGTGTAAGTATGTAATACCTGTTCAAGTCAAACTGGTATGTAAATCTGGACTGAAATCCCATTTGAAAGGAAGGCTTAAACTCCTACATGGTTTGAAAATCCTAGTCTGAGTACCTTTTCCATTTCAAGTGACTCCCATGCAACTATTTTCACTTCTTATGTAATTTTTGTAATCTCAGACTTTTCTCCAGTAGTGTGAAAAAAGTGATGCACTTATATGCTGTAAAACAAAGAGAACTATTTCCACATCAAATATTGCACAATCAATGATATCTCATTTATTTACAGTACATCCTGGGATCCTACCAGTGACAGCACTGGTGTTTCATGAGTTGGACACCCTCAAAGGAATGATACTTTCCTTGTAAATCATGCTACCTCATCTGTTTAAATCTCCGACACATTGCAGCAGGTTATACAGCTTGTGCAGGCTGCTTAATTCAGGATGACATTAAAATGGCTTATCTTCATAGGCAGCTTGAACACACCCTCGCTGTCTGACTTGGACAGCTGGCAGAGTTGTAATTACATATTGGAACCTACAGCCTTACGTACTGGAAATGTAATAAATGAGTTCTAGGAGACTGTACTTGGCTTGCGTTACATTCCTGGCAGCATTACTATAGTGTTTTGTGCCCATTTTCGGGTCAGGTCCAAACCCAGCTCTTCATCTGCCAGAGAAGAGCTATCCATTTCACTTACAGTGAAGTTACATGTTATTTTGATAGGAAGCTCTGTCTACCGTTCTGTCAGAACAAGTTCCTCTTTAAGGAGGACGCACTATGGTCGAATGATAAATGCAATCTGAAATAGTCACAGGTACAGAATTTCCTCTCTCTTCTATTTTGTTAAGAACTTGGTGGTGTTTTGGTAGCTGAGGTGTGAAAATTTTCTGATTACAGCTATAAAGAGCACACTGTTTCCATGAGTTTCTGGGTTTGTGCAGCAGTTTGCACGTTGCTTTTGTCAAGAGTATGAGCTCTTAGCACTGTCGTTCTCTGATGTGAGAGGGAGTCTTGAGCATGATGGCTGCTGCTATAGGATAAGTTCTTTGTTGTTTTATGTTGTTATCTAGTTCATAAAATAGAAATGCTACCATGAAATAACTTCTGTCCTTCCTGCTCCAAATAATTTTTGTGTCTAATAATGTTTTGGCAAGCAAAACTAAATTTCTGGTTTTACTGCTATTCTTAAGGTTGCTTATTCCCATTTCCTCAGTAGTGGTACTTTGCTTGCTTCAAATGAGGAATTTGATCCCAGTCTTTGGAGGAATGTACAGATTTGCTTGATAATGGCAACTATATAGATGCAAAGACATACATACATATCTATGTAGTATTTTAATAGCACATTCTGATTTAAGAGAAAAACATTTCTGTAACAGAAATAAAGACTAAGGACTGGCTAGCTGGCAGTAGCGAATATCTGTAGTAGTTATCTCTGTAACATTATCAAATGGTGGTATGCATAGTGCTGGGACCAGGACATCCTTTTCCTTGGTAGGAAAGCAAACAAAAACATATACGATGACAAAGTTTACTTTATGATGCAAAGATTGGTGATAGGGTAATTAACAAAATGGGCAGGGCAGCTGTATAAACAGATGTGGATCATTAAGTTCGATCCATTCAAACAAATTACAGTTAATACAATTAATATTACAAAGCAGTGAGACAGTCAACAGCCTTGGGAACAATTTAGAGGTCACAATGGACAAGCAGATCAACCTGATACAGTAACAAGCTAATGGAAAATTGTGGGAACTGGGCCTAGGAAAGTACTGAACTCTGTATACAGCATCATCCGTATGCACTGTGGAATTCTTCTTATAGGTCTGCCCTATGTATTTTTATAGCAGCTATTGGAAAATTGGGGAAAGTTCTGAGAAAATCCAAAAGAACAGGCTTCAGGAAGGGCAAAATTGTCCAACTGCAAAGATTTAATGAGTTAATTTGTTCAGTTTACAAAAAAAGAAGAACGTACCAGGACATAGCTGTAGGGAAGTATATATCTTCCCTAGAGAAAGACTGAACAATAGAAGAGTCTTTAACCCAATGGAAGAAACAATAATAAATGCTGGAGATACAAGCTGGAGATAGAAGCAAGGCAGCACTAACTGGAAATAAGGGCTTTATTTTTTAAATGAACAATTAATTACAGGATTAAAATAACAGTGGTACTAAGGTATATAGTCCACCTTTTCCTGACTTTAGACCAAAGCCTTCTAGAAAATCAGTTTTAACTTCATTCTGATATAGCTATGTGAAGTTATAAAGCTCCTGATCAGAGCTGAACGTGACTTTCTGATGTCCTTGTCTGGATATTCTCCTTCTGCCTCCTGTTTCTCAGATACTTTCCATCTGTGGATTTAAATCCCTTCTTCCTGGGCAGAAGCAGTGGCAGACAAGACTTGGCTTCTACTGGGATTCTGGGTTTGGTGCAGTCCCACCCCGCTGTTGCAATACTGTCCCTTCACCTGCCCTGTCACTTCCATCCAAAAGCTCTGCAAGTCCCTGAACAATGCATTTCTGCCCTCTGTCCTCAATGCCTTTCCCATTTTAACATATGTCTGAGTTGAATTAATGCCAAAGGCATGAAGGAAACACAGGTCCACAAAAGTTCATTGGTCAGAAAAAGCTACTTTCAGCATCTTAAGAGAAGCCTGAACTGATTGCAGCACCAGTCAAGGCTGGAAGCAGTATCTGCCCTGTGGAACGACGTACTTTCTTGAACCACTCACAAAGAGCATGGCCCTGGGACATGTCTTACATATATCCAGGCAAATGTGAAACCTCAGTGTTCAGTTAGTTCTCGGTGGTGGTGCTTTGTAGGTATGGTCCCTTCTAAGCCTTAATTAAATTCTAGGCTAAATTTGAAATCTTAAATTTGAAAACATTTGAAGGTGGCTAGTTGCAGTATTTCTGGTCATACCACACTACAAAATGATATTGTTTCAAAGAAACACATGAACAGTGAAGGCTACGTGGGTTGATTGCTATTCCAGGAGAGCTGCTAGGCTACTGTTCACTGCTTAGAAACTTGGACGGGAGGAGATTAATGTGATGTAATTTCATATGGATCATGGCAGGAATGGAACTATGCAGGGTTGCCTGAAGGAAGGTGGGTAAGGAGAGGAAGCAGTCCTTGTCAGTACAAGGAAGCATCGAACAATAAGGGGAGGAGCAGGCTAAAGGAATTTGTATTCCCCAAGAGTTTCCTTTTAAGCACAAGGTGGGTGTGTCTCCCTCCAACATAAGATACATCCTAAAATAAACATGCACAATTATTTGTGAACATACACATTACTTATGGTGCAATGTTGCATTGTGTCCATTTAGAAGTTACAGCCAGAACCTTTCAAGTGGCTCAGACAGCAAAGGAGGCAGAAATTGAAGCAGAATGAAATTGTTGTGATAAAAGGCAAGAAGCTGTGCTTTCTTTTGTTTGGGTTATTTTTTAAACAAACACTTGTACTCCTCCCACTGCCTCTCCCTCACACCCCCCAGCAAAGAAAAAGGAAAATTGTTTAAGAAGCCTTGTGAAAGGCAAGATCAGTGGACAGAGCAGTTAGGAAAAAAACTGTGTAAGCAATCAGTAGTGACCAGTAACTGGCACAAGTGGGTAAGAGAAGGACATGACAGTGCCTATTACCAGACTCTGAACAGGGTCCATTACCATAAGTTCTCTTCCAACAGCAGTTTTACTGAAGGTAGTGGAAGGAAAAACTCAAGGTTATTTGATCCTCTTGCTGTAGAAAATTGTCACTGAAGGGAAAGTGGGTAACTGTTTAAGCTGTATTTCTTTTAAATGAATGTCTCCATGGTTATTTTACTTAAAGGAAATGAGTTCGTGACATTATTTTACTTCAAATTTGTTTATAAGACAAAGCTTGGAAGGCCCTGGCATTCTCTACAGTCCAGTCTTTTCCTCATTATTCACTGTTTCAGTACAGACACTGAAAAGAACGAGGATGAGAATGTAGAAACTTCAAGTCTTGTCACATCCCAGGAATGGACTAGGTATATTTGTATCCTACTCTTGGATATACATTCCTAGGAAAGGCCAGGCACTGCAGAAAGTGTAGGTGCAGTACCTCCAAAGTGATGTTTTTTTCTTGGAGTTAGTCCTAAAAATGTCTTATTATGGTGGTAAAGGTGTAACAACTCAGTTTTAGCTAATAAAAATGTCATTAATTTTACTATGAGAAAGTTAGTTTAGGATGTTCAGTGATTTCAATAACTGATTTAAAAATGCAAAAGGTAGATCTTGCTGGGGCACCAGGCTTACAAGATACTAAACCCACTTCTATTGCCTCCCTGTTTTTAACTGGCAAGAGTCTTCAGTACTCTGCAGCCTTCAACTGCTGCCTGCAAAAGAAGCAATGTTACTTCAGCAAAGGTAGTGTGTTTGGCACGTAAAGTTTCCAACATAATGGGGAGGGAAAGATGAGTTACCCATTCTCTGATTAGACAGACACCCAGCAGCCTAAAGCAGTAGTGGATTCTGTGAAGCACCACAGTAACTGCAGACTGGTGAATATACAGTTCTCTCTCCCTCCTTTTCCATGAGTTAAGTCTCCCACATGCAGCTGGATTGGATAAAACTCCAGATACAGAATAATTTTTAAGTGGTATACACGATAAGGTGCCTGATTAGAACAGATTTTTCATTCCTTCTGGACTATGCTGAGATCACTGATTCAGTTTTTAACTTAGATGAAATCTCTCTAGTGTCTTATAACTCTAGAAAGACTGTTTTCTGATTACGTCAGAATGCCAAATTGTCAGCTTCTTTCTGGGTATCAGAAGAAATTTCAGGAAGGTTAAGAAGATCAGAAGAAACAGACTTTTGTGTCTCCCAGAGTCTAACCAAACAAATAGGCCAGTGTTAGTTCCATACAATTACTCCAATTACACTAAGATAACAATAAGAAAAGTGCCATGCCACCAAACAGCAGGACAATCAGAGAATCTTTTTCAAGCAGTTTGTGTTCAGTATTCCTTTATTCTCAGTACAGTGCACAGTTCAGTTCTAACTGTCTGCACTTCCACATATCTAAAGTCTGCATTTCAAAATACTCTAAATACAACAGCACAGTAGCTACACTTTCTGAAACTTATACCATGATTTCAGATAGGATTTCACATAGGAACAGTGTCCCAAATTTTGTCTTTTGAGATGCTATTCCCTTATTTCTTGTGTGTAGGGAATGAAGATTATGCTCAAAGAATTGTTTCTGTCTCTGTCATGATGAAACAGTTTGTCCTGTGCTTTTCCTTACAATGGAGAGCTTTCCTTTTTCCACCACAATGTGCAGATTAAAATTATAAAAATAATTAGAGATTTCTGATTGCTTAACCATGTAATTATCTATTGATGGCTAGGAAACAGCAATAGGAGGAAACCACATCTCCCTACTTATTACCATCTGTAACTCTTTGTTATGCTGGTTTCTTCACACTACGTATTTCATCTCATCAAAATTCTCACAAGGGAGGATCCCTATTGCTGCCTATTTATGCAGTCTTTCAGCATTTCATTTAGTTTTTGAAGAATATTAATTTCAGGACCAAGACAGCTGGAAATGGCTGTGGCAGGCAAACTACTGTGAGTAAAATGGCGATATATACATGATTTAATCCACGTAGCTTCAATCTAGGTTATTATCAGTCTGCTTGATTTCACCTACACGTGTCAGCACTACCACTAGAAATACACGGCTGACCTTATGTTGCAAGATAATTAACTTTTTAAAATACATTTTGATGTTAAGAGAAGATTGTACCTGCAAGGGATCCTGGCATTTACAGGAGGAATGGAGGATCTTTTGACTACAGGGCTGAAGAAGCTGTACACTGAAATCAGAACTTGAGTTTAAACCAGTAACTCTCTTCATGTTTTGGATTGAAGTATTTAGTTCAGTTCATTATAGCTCAGCTGCATAATCAGTGTAAAGTATTAGCCAAGCTTTTAGCCAACTATCTTATTCCTCATGATTATGTTTGACAAAGAAAACGTAACTCTCTATTTTGTTACCATGGTAATGGCAGATGGGAAGATTGTGTGCCTGGGCATCAAGACTTCAGTTTGGTTAGGTTGAGCTAAACCTTAATCTGTTGGTAGAACTAATTTTGTTCAGTGCTGAAATTCTGCAAACTACCTATTGAAATTAGCATAATTGGTACAAAGTGTTCGTACCGTGCTACATGAATGGCTACTACGCCTGAAAGCCATTCCTTTCATTTGGGTGAAACACTTAAGCATCATTAAATCAAAGTGTTCATATTTAATGATTTGGCAAACATTTCTGTGGCAGAAACAACAGGTCTCTTAATATTATTACTACTTCTGAATGCAGGAGGTGTTACACATCTGTGGGCACCTGTTGTATGATACACCCTTGGCTCTGCAGCTGTACATCTTTCTCTCCCCAGATGTGTTGGGGGTGCATCTAGTTCAGTTCAGTTTTGAACTTAAACTATGCTCGCTTGAATAGCTACAGTGCCACCTGGAAGGACAGACCATATGCTTTGCTCCTTCAGTTCTCTTTTCAGAGCTCAGCCTTTTATTGGCTGGACTACTTCTGCATTACAAGTCACTGATAAAGTCTATTGTAGGATATATTCTGCTGGCTTTAATAAGAAACCAGGATGACTAATATGACTTTTGTCTCTTTTCTCCAGAAATCTCAAAACCACCATTAGCACCGAAACCAAAGATTATTGGTCATCTTTCTCCAGCACCTGTCTCCAAATTTTCTCCTTCACTGCCAAGGGCTGATATTCTTCATAACCCAAACTCTGTGTCTAGGGGTCCCAAACCACCTATTGCTCCCAAGCCGAAATTCTCAGCTGACACTGAGGGCAAATCCAGTGTTTCTACCAACAATAATTTAAATAAATGTGCAAATGGGAAACTGGTGTGTCTTGATGGAGAGCTGTATGAAGGAAACCAATGCAATGCTGATTGCCTAGAATCTGAGGCAGATAATGAGTACATTGTAGTTCCCGAAGTTCAGCTGACCAGCAAAAACTGTAATGATTTGGAACGTGAGCATGATCAGAACCTAGATTCCTCTGTGGCAAATGAAGTCTCAGAACCTCCAGGAAAGGTAGAGAAGGAAGAGGATAACGTTGCTAGTGATGAGAATACCAGTAGTCGAGAAGTCATCGAAGATGAGCACCGTAACTCTTCAGATACCGCTGAACCAGGGGAACCAGACCCTGGGGAGTCAACCAGAGACTGTGACCAGTCCACAGCACTTTGTGAGGAGTCCTTAGATGCCCCAGATGGGGATAATGATGCTACCAAGAATGTAGATGAAGGTGAGGATGTTGTAGGTGATTGTACTGAAACCAAAAACAGGCAGGAAACTTCTTACAACCTGGAACTGGTCAAGAACAGTAGTGATTGTGAGACTGACAGTGAGAACGTTTTGGATAGAGATGAGAAACTAATGGGTGATACCTGTAGAGATACCATTGCAATGCCACTGCCTGCAGATGAATCAATCCCAGCTTGTGAGAAGGAAGAGCAAGAGGAGGAGGAACTGCCTGAGATTTTAGAAATGGCAGATGGGTGTCTAGCACATGATGATAACCACAGTGTGCATGCAGAGCTTGATTTGAACATGGAAGGAGACTTAGGAAACGATGTCTGTGCAAGCCCTGACATGCTGCCTGAGGAGGCCAGTGAAGAAACAGGTCCTGGCTTAGAACTGTGTGGAGATGAACCCAGTGCCAAAAATGGTTTAGCAGAGTTCATCCATCAAGCAGCAGCTGAAGAGGAGGAAGTAGACCCAGATGAGCACAATAATACAAACACAGGAAATGCCAGTGATGGCTACCAGATCACTGAGAGGAGAAGTGAGAAGACATCAGAGGTAGCCTGTGAAGCAAGCAAAGACTCTGGGAAAGGGGAAGAAGAAACTGTGAATGCAGAGAATATGGATGATGGCTGTTCAATTGCACCTTGTGAGAATGAATGTGGTGAGGAAATACCCATGGAACATTCAGATGAGAAGCTTCAAACAGAAGGGGCCTCTCTGCATGAAGATGGTATGATTTCTGATAGTCTACCTCGTAGTCCAGGGATGGAGCCAGAGCCGGAAAATGTAACTGTTGAAGAGCATAGTGAAAATACTGTGGAAGCCTCTGAATCAGATGAGTTGCAACTCAAAGACAATGAGGTGGAAGCAAACAGCCTCAGCAAAAGTGTCTCAAGTTCACCTCAAGAGGTCCCACTTGAGGAAGACTTAGAAATCTGTAAGCATGGCAAAATTAATGTAGAATGTGGGACCAAATATGTTTTGCATGAAAATCTAGCAGTCCCTGAAGTGGTCATTGTGACTGATGAATCAGAGGAAAGAGAAACTAGCAGTGATTCCCTAGATGATCCTTATGTGCTTCCTGAAGAAAATGAAATTGCTCATGATGTGCAGACTGATTTAGGAGCTGATCACGGTAAAAGGGGTGAATTAGGCATGGATGGTGAAAACAACTTGCTGCCCATCGATCGTAAAAGTATTGTCACTAGAACACGATCTCTGTCTGGGAGAATGCCAGGCTATGTCCCAGAAACTGTTCCAGAAGAAACTGGACCTGAAACTGATTTACCCTCTTCCCGAAATGGCTCTGGGACAGAAGACTTAAGCAATAATTCCTTTTCATTGGAAGGAAAACCAGTGGAAGCCAACAGGGCTTTATCAACCAAGTCAAGACGCTTTATTTTATATCCTCGATCTTACTCGGTTGAAGGGAGAGAGATACCTATCTCTATTTACAGAGAAAGTGATGTCTGTGTACTGGATGGTGTTAGAATAAAAAGGACAGAAGACAACTTGTCTTTGCCTTGTGTCAATGGTTCCTCAGGTAGTTTTTCCCAGCAAAATCATCTCTCATCATGTGGTGTATCTACTCCATCCTCAGTTGTTGATATACCACCTCCATTTGAACTTGCCTACATCACCAAAAAGCCAATCACTAAAAGTTCACCTTCACTTTTGATAGAGAATGACTCACCTGATAAGTATTCCAAGAAAAAGAAATCTTCTTTTAAGAGGTTTCTCACTCTAAAGTTCAAGAAGAAAAGTGAAAATAAAGTCCATGTAGATGTTAATGTTTCTTCTTCAAGGTCCTCATCAGAGTCCAGCTATCATGGGCCTCCAAGGCTGATGGAGCTGGACAGGAGGAGCCTAAGTAGCTCACCTCAACTAAAATCGCATGTGGGGAAGCTCCGTGCATCTGAGTCTCCCTCAGCTGCTCTTTTCTATAAGGATGGTAAAAGAAAAGGAACGCCCAAGTCCTTCAGCAGGAGCGTGTCAAGGGTGGAGTCCTTTGAGGACCGGTCCAGACCTCCTTTCATGCCACTCCCATTAACGAAACCTAGGTCTATTTCTTTTCCCAATGCTGACACATCTGACTATGAGAACATTCCTGCCATGAGCTCTGACTATGAAAACATACAGATTCCTCCTCGAAGATCCACGAGAGCAGGAACTTTTACTGAGTTTTTTGAAGACGCCAGCAGGGCATTATCTGCCGCTAATGAGAACGATGGCTATGTGGATATGAGCAGCTTCACTGGCTTTGAGAACAAGCAGCAAACCACAGACCAGGAAACAGAAAGGTACTGTAATAAATTGTTATGTAAGACCTGCTAGCCTTGGCCAAACAAGGCTAGGTATCATAGGCAGATTCTCCATGTTGGTTGACTTATACCCCTCTCAGGAAATGCTTACAAGATTGGAAGAATACAAGACAAGCCTTTATCAGTGAAAAAAAAAAAAAAAAAAAGACATCAAATTAACTCCTTACCTTGTAAATGAATACTGGATCTGGATCCTATGATTTGCAGGCAGAAAACAAAGAATATTCAAAATTATTTGGTTTATCCAGTGGATCTAATTTTTGTGGCTGGCAGGGGAAACGGGGAGAGCTTCCTTTGTTCTTCAGTCAGAAAGGCTTCTGACTTCTTGACTGAATGAAAAGAGAGCCTATTTGCTGGAAGGGGTCCTGCTTAATTTTTTAATTCCTGTCAATTTCTCAAAACAACAGTATATACATAATTTATGTTTCAAAGTACATCAGTTAAGTATAGACCAGAAAATCCCAAATCATGAACTAATCAGACTAGACAGTTAATTTCAGAAGTTGCTTTAAGGTCTATCATGGCCCTTAGACAGAGCTCCTCATTTATAAATGAATTAAATAGGTCAGAAATCATATGTACTGCTTACATTAATAACAATCTTTCATCGCATTCCAATAGGTTATTTGCAAACAAGAAAACATCTTTTTCATAGGAATGTAAGAGCAATGCACTCAACACCTTTGAACTTGAACCTGTTGTCAGATTATAGCATACAATCAGTGGAATGCAGAGATGTAAATAAGAAGAGTGTTTTCCATTAAGTTCATGTTTAACAGGTAATGAGAAAACAAGGTGCAAAGCAAATGAATGAAAAGGAATGTCATTAATGCAGTTGCATTTTGTTAGAGCTGTGTGAAAAAGATAAAAATGTTAGAAGTAAGGTTTTCGTGTCCATTTCCATCTATCATTCTCCAAAAGATTTAATACTTGTGTTTCTTTGCAACATTTATTTTTTCTGGTCTTCTCTCTTGTTATTGTGGATGGAACAAACCACGGGCATTTCACACGCCCCTCTTAGGGTATTTCAGACTTAGGGAATAAAAGAATTTTTTTTTAACACCTCTGAGTGAGCCTTGCAAACAATTTCTAAGACACAAATGATGTGGGGTAGTGAGTAGCACATGGGAAAAGAGATTGCTTCAAGGCTTAAGCAGTGGATCCAAACGCATGTGAAGCTGAGGGATGTGGAACACAGGCCTGTGGTTTAGCTCTTTGGAGAGGATGGCTGCCTGCAGTGTTGGGAGCTCCAGTGATGCTGACACAGGGACGTGGTGGAGCGCAGTGGAGCTTTGCAACACACACCACCACATCCCCAGAGCAACGAAAGCTACATTGCTCACTTGCTTTCAATAGTTTGCATTTCACCCAGCACACTGACATTTGCTTTTGAAAAAGCCGGCCAGTTCTTTGTGTCTGTGAAATGCCACCCATTTTAGGTAGTTCTTGAAGAACCAAGTTAAAAATATTTGGACTACGTCAATTGCTGTGACTTGGGCCCATTTATGAACTTCCTGTGGAAACCTGTAGTTTCAAAGGGAGAGCCAATCCAAACTGGTTCAGGAAGTCTCGAGGTCAAGGCATGAACATAATTCTTCAGCCTGCTGCTTGTTGTGCATGCAGTTTTTGCCACTGGGGGTGAAATGAAGGCTAGGCTCCTGTACAGCCCCTTTATCAAGATAACCGGGGTGGAGGGGAAGAGCAGCAGGCAGACATAATTACCGCTGAGATAGCTATTATTTGCTGTATTTGTCAGCATGTTTTGGACAAAGACATGCCTGAAAATCTTTGATGAAATGTAAATACACATCCCATGTAAATGCACATCCAGTGGCATAACAGACTTGAAGAAACAGTGTATGGTCTAATTGTAAAGCAAAGCAAATTGTACAAGCAGGTGCGCTTATTTACACGTGCATACATGATGTATGGATATGGATGTTTTATTTGCTGCTAAAGCAGTTTGGCCTAAAATACCTCACCGTGGATTTAAGATTTCTAGTCAGAGTACCTATCAAGCATACCTCTACCACAACCACACAGGGATAAAAATTACTTTGAACTGCAGCTTGCTCATGTCCAGAGGCTGTTTTCAACTGTTTGAGAGTACAAGTGTGTTGGATTAAACCCTTGCAATAGATGGTATTTGAGCCCATGAACCTCTTTTTGGTGCATTCACCTGCAGAGCACTTGTATTTAGCATCCGGTGATACCTTATGGAATTGCTACATTGTTGATGAACGGCCAAGTACAACTCTTTATCACACTTCAAAGAACAGAATGTGAGAGTGTTATAAAAGATTATTATAAACCAGGAACCTTCACTACTGTGTATGACTGGGGAACAGCAGGTTGGGAGGGGAGTTCACAGAAACTGTCTGATGAGAAGATTCACTGTTTCATTTTCTTGCTTAAAAGGACAGACCATGTGTAGTAGATTTAAACCAATAATTTCTAATCAGAAGCAATCAAGTTTTTATATCTGATAACTAAAGTGTTCTAGAAATAAATCTTAATGTAAAAGTACCTTTGCCAGAACAGAACTGGGAACACTGCCCCCCAAAGAGCAGTTATTGTGTATCCCTAGTTATCTGGTATTAATAATTAAACTCTGATTCGGGTGCATGATAATATAGATCATCATTAGCCTTCTGTACGTGTAAGAATAAGGGGACCTAAGTGAAAATGAACAAAATTCCCCTAATCTTTACCCAATCCACATAGTCTAAAGGCCTGAATCAGACCCAGTTTTCATTTTCCTGTGTAATCTACAATGACCTTTCCTTGCCAGGGAAGTTGGACTAGGCGGTCTCCAGAGGTCCCTTCCAAAACTAACGATTTTGTGATTCTCTGATTCATGGGTTTTTGAAAATCACTTCCTAGCTCCTTTTCTCTGAAGATTTGCACTACAAATCTTCCAACCAATTGTTGAGGCTGAAAGGAAAGATAGCTGTGCCCCGCCTCTGGGATAGTACACTGTAATCTACAGCATTGCCTTGACCCTTCACAAACCAAAGCAATTTCATCATAGTTACTGGCTTAAATTGCATCAGATGAAAGTCAGTTAGAAGTAAAGTATTCTGCATATGCCGTAAAGAATAGCTTCACTAACCTAGTTTGACTGTCAAAGCATCAGCCATGCATATAGCAGTGTGATAAACATCTGGGTGATGGGAAAGGGGTACTTCAAACACTCATTTCATAGTTTAGGAGAGATAGAGAGAGTCTTTTATCAGCATTTAGATAAGGTCAGGAAGATGGCATTGGCTGGATGTTTTCAGAATTTCATTCCCCCTTTTTTGCTTTCTGGTTATAAGTCTCAATCATTCTTTCTGCTAAGATGCTCAAAATCCAGAGAGAAAAGAAGATAGAGAGAGGAATAAAAGGAGTATTCCTTCAGTTCCACAGCTAATCCCACTGTGATGTTGAATACTCATAGAAAATAAGCTAAAAACCTGTGTTGCTGTAACCTGTACCTTCTTGTATCCTTCTACATAAAGTGGTCATACTAGAAGACCCCCGGTCTGATCATTATACTTAAGGAGCAGGAGAACTTGCTCAGACTTTGACTCTCAAGTGAATTCTTGTGGGCCAGTGTGAGGATTGCAATACTATGTCCAACTGCACCAAGGCTTATGTAATATCTAATAGGTCTCTAGAATTGCCATCTCATGCCTGTAAATCATCCCCAGGGCTCCAACTTTCCACTGCTTTTCAAGATATAGGTCATCTGTCTGATGCTCCTCAGCCTTAGTACAATCAAGAAAGCCGATCACCTCTTCCATATACCATTCCTTTGCAAATGTGTTTTATTCACAAGGGATGTGTTTCTTCAAGAAGAAGAGAGTGAAGAAAATGTATTTAGTAGAAAGTCAGGAAAAAACAGTCTATGTGTTAAGCAAGTGATATATTTTAATTTGACCAGTCTGAATCAGGAACACACACATACTTAGGGACCGGTACAACAGTGCCAGCATCTGAAGTGCTAGTGTTGGAGAGGATGCTTCATGGGTAAGCAGCTCCGTTCAGAGCTTTGTAAGCAATCCTCTTTCTGCATAGCCATAGTCAGTCTGGGCTTCTGTCAGGCCTACATCAAGATCCCAAGGATGATGTCAGCACAGACCAATCCCAAAATGTATACCAAAATCATATTAGAGTTGGACAGCAAGAGAACCATTGTTTATAGTTCATGGATCATGGGGGATGCAAATCCCCCTCCTTTAAAGGGAGAAAAATCCAGTGGATAAGCAATTAGTTCCCCCTCCAGTGAATACTTATCTGTCCCCTTGCCTCACCACAGGATTCATCACCCTATGTTCAAATTATGACACTTAGAGTGATTATATCTTCTCTGCTCCCTGTAGGTCATCAGTCACTGATTAGCAGCTTGAGCAGTCTGTATGACCGATCCACTACCCTTTTGTAGCAAACTCAAAAAACTGCCTAACAAAAGTTGAGCATAAGAAACATCTTAGAACGTGACTCTTCTGTCTAAAAATTGCCTGAATAGCGTGCTACTTAGACGTTCATATGTCTTTTAGCTTAGGATGAAATTTAAATCATTAAGAATGACTTTTCCTCCAACATAGCACATATTTTTAACCAATATGTTAAAATGTAAAAAGATGTCATAGTTCTGGTTCTCTCTGTTCCTTCAAATGAGAAGCATGTAGGTTATGTGAGATTATATCACCAACTCTTAGAGAAGCACAGTATGGTATCTGAGAACAGGATATGGTGGATAAGGTGAAAGTCTAGAGATAATTATGAAATGGAAGCTTCCATATAAGTAGTTCATACATGACAATAGCAATGACCAAGAAAGGACAATCAGTGTTGTCATATTTATCATAGTAAAATAAATACACATTATTATTATTATATATCTTTTGTGAAATTGCAAATTGAGAACTATTGAATTGTGAATCTATGTCATTTATAAAACCTCAAGGAAATTCACAGTGCTTTAATTTACATGAAATACCAGTAAGTTTCCAAATAAAAAGAAGGTTCTTAGAAAACCTGTTACAGGAATATTGCTAGGTTTGTCAGTATTTTTAAAAATCAGAGAAGTACTTGCTGAACTGAGGCTTGGTAAGGGTGCCAATTAACCTACAAGGCTATTATTTAATGTTGAGAGCAGACACAACTTTACAGTCTGATGTATACAAAGGCAGAAGCAAATGTTCAGGACTGTTTTGTGAAGTCCAGCAGAGCGAGCTGAATTAAACCTTCACGCAACTGCAACCGTTACAGTGGGGAGAGGCTGAAGATGCCACCTCCTAATTTCTTTGAATTGTCTGAATAAATGAGATTTTCTTCATCAATAAATTCTCCCCACTTTCCTTCATTTTCTTTTTCTTTCAATTAGTGAAGACATTTGAAACAATTTAACTTCTAAACTTCTAAAATAGGTCAACTAATAATACCCACACCACAGAGAAAAGAAACCAGAACTGTTTCTAAAACGGTGGTCTGTTTTACTGCTGCTTAAATTCACACACTTAAACTCATTCCAAGAGTATGAGCGAGTGAAAGGGCCTCTGTAAAGGATATTACAAGGGTTTAGGAAGTGTCTTTGCAATTGGTCAGAGATCCCTTTCATTCAGATATTAATCAGACAATCAAAAAAATTTCCAAAATATTTTACAGAAGATGTCTGAGATTATAGTCTGGCCCTGGGGAGCACTATTGCTTGCAAGCAGAAAGTACTTTTTCTTTTTTCATAATAAATGTCATTACCATTATTTTCCTTTAAAAACTTTTACCCTTTAATGAGAGGTTAAGTAGGCCAAATCCTCCTCCCTTCTAGTATCACGTGCTGTAGTCACAGATAGGTGTTTTTAAAAGCTTACATAAGAAAACAGGTGAGAAAGTGCATAGGGCACAAGAGGACATAATCTGAAAATTAACCGTAGAGCTCATGACATCCAGTGTAGTACGTAGCAGTCAAAAGTCCATAAATACAAAGCACAGTCTGTTTGGAAAGTTACTGTCATTAACACATGGAGATGCTGAAGCCCTCCTACACTGAATGCAGTTATGAGGAGCTGAGCTTGGCCCTCCAGCTGGTCATTCTTCCACAGACACTTCAAGTTTGAACAGTCAGAGGAGCTGACGCTGCGGTGGAGATTTTCCTGTGGTTCGATCAGAAACACTGTGTGCAACTCTCTGGAGCTCAGAAACAAGTTTTTTGACAGGTTTCAGTGAATGCATCTTGCCACGTGCAAAAACATCTTCCCCTTACTTTACCTGTTAGGATTTATATTGCATTTGGAAGGGAAGTCCCAATTTGAGACCTGAATTCAGTAAGGCAAAGGGCAAGAAGTTGAACAGATACAGTGACTGGAACAAAGGTCATTGACCAATAAGGACTTTCCAGTGTCTTCAGCAAGAGAGCAGGTAGATGTGCCCTTTGTAGTTGGCTGTGCTGCTTTCCCAAGTAATTCTTGCTGCAAGTCGTGTTTTCCCTGCCATTCTGGGGATACTAACACTGCAGATCCCAACATACAACTGAGCTTTTAGGCAGATCATTGGGGAAAGGGAACAAAAAGCCTTTCCAAGACAGTAGCTGCACATCAGCTACTGTCAGTAAAACAGTAAAACAACAGTTTTACTGTTTTTGTTGAACTGAGAGCCCCGGGGAAGGAGTTGTGCTTAAATCTGTGCATTTACTGCTCCCATATGCCATTTCTACTGCAAATCAGAAGTTCCCCAGGAGTACTCCGCGGGGCTGTGGCAGGTTATTGTCAGTGTAGCGCTTGTTGCTCCCTGATGCCTGATTCCTGCAGCAGTTCTACAGTGCATAGGCTTTCTGAGGAGGTGAAGAAGCTGGTAGAGTGGGTCCAAGCAGGAATCATCATTTTGGAAAGAACGTAACTGTTGGTCAGAAAAAGATTAGGGCTCCTTGGTAAAGTCTAAGAAAGTTGTACAAGTAGTTTAGCATTTGAAGTGTGCTGCTATGCAGCTGGCAGGAGAATCCTAACAGCAATACCAAGATTTTAATCAGCTCTGAAAAATACAGCTGTGGTATTGCATCGGATGGGCATGGAGAATGGCCATTAGAAACTCCTGAAGCCTTTCACTCCTTGGGTAAAAAATGCAGCTGAAGCACTAGGTACAGTTAAAGTACCTGATTGCTTTTTATACAGGTGCAACCTGCCCCTTCCAGTGACAATTAATTTAGGTGAACTGTGGCCCAAAGAAAACCATAAGGCTATAGTTGTTTCTGTCCCAACAATCAAATGAGGGGGAAGCATTCTAGAGATAATCAACATAACCTCATATACAAGTAGTTGTGAAAGGAGAAGCAATACCAAATTTCTAGATGTTTCTGACATTTTGTAGAAGACAGGGGCAGAAAAAAGACACATAGTTTGTTAGCTGAAAAGCAAGTTTTGAACTGTACCACACTTGCCCATATGCTGACCATATCAAGACTATTCTCATCCCAATGAGCAGTCCAGTTACCATACATTCCTATGTATGGTAAAACTCAAGGAGAATTTTGTCAAGAAGATAAAATCAACTCATGCTTTGTTTTCCTGCTTGTCCTAGCTAGAGCTGCTCAGTACAGGCATGGATGTTAGAGGATATCCAAAAAAGATACGCATGTTCAACACAGTTCAAGCTGTCTTTTTGCTCACTGCTATGTATGATAATAGCAGTGCTGCTGACATTACCCTGCATTTGTAGTAGAAGCAAGTGATATGTATACTGCAGACAAAGCTAGGCAAAGCAGGGTCTGAGCTACAGATTCAGCATAGATTTTAGATAGTTGTTTTGGGAAAGATTTTCCCATCCTTTCCTTTTCTTGCTTTCTCAGGAAAACAAATTCTAGCTGTTGATTCCACTCAGTTCTTAGTTCTCTGCTTCTTAAATCCTTGCTCTGTGACTACACTAAGCCAGCATGCACCCATAGCATTCATGAGAAGCTTTACAAGAGAATTTTGGTTTTGTAGGTCTAGCACTTCCCAGGGCTGGTGATATGTTAATGTTAGTTATGGAGGTAGCACAGAAGTGGTCTACTAATGGGGCTTAGTTCCTTTAAAGACCTGTATGGGTCAATTGTATGGAATTTTGCTGACAGTAAAGCCGAAGAGAACCAAAGCCAAAGAGAACCAAAGTGATCATAAGCATTGTGAGAGGTTTTTTAAAGAAACATAATTTTTTTTAAAATCACTTATGTAAATCTATACATAGTTTTTCTTTATGTCAATGTGAAACGTGCTGTGCTCTAGATCCTGTAGGTGGGAGAAAGTCCCGTAAAAATGCTGTCACAGAGGGAAGGAGGATCAGGGACTGAGCCTAGAGACAAGGGAAAGAGATGTTGTCACTTGTGATCTGGTGAACATGATGGAAAAGAAAATCTCATGAGCTTTCACCAGTTACTGAATTTTGCAGCATAAACCTGAAAGAAAGCTTTGTAAGTTTATTGCAGAGTAAGGGATCCCGGTACTATACTTGACTTCAGGACATGCACAACCTATTGAAAATCTTGACAACAGCCACAGCCAGCTCTTACATGAGTCATGTTTTAATTTCTGTTTCCTTGAGTATTGTCTGAATTGCCACAGGGAATCAGAAGGTGATAGCGGTTAATGCAGGACTTCAGGCTGCTGATAGACAGGGAGCAGTCTGCAGGAGATAACCCACTGCTGCTGAGAGCTGGGCACAAGGCATGCTTCACCTTGCGTTGTCAGGCATTAGAGACAGAAAAACAAGATATTAAGTGCTCTTGGATGGCAGAGTTTTTCTAACAAGCACCTTTGAGAAGTGTCTCTAGACATTATCAGTAATGTCATATTAATACCAAAGAAGGAAAGATTTTAATACATTGCCCACATGCAGGTATCAATTTTCCAGCAGCTCCATGGCTGCTCTCCTGTTTCCTCATATCCATGGCGCTGTTTGTCTTGGTTCATGCTGGGGATGCAAATGTGTGGGGACAGTATAGGTAGTGAGGAAGCCAATGTGCTCCCCCAGCACAGCTTTGCATTGCACATCACCATCCTGCATACACACAGCACAGCCTCAGAGGGCTGCCACTGCTCAGACACAACATGCTTCATCTCACCCTGGCTTTGTTTATGAGAAATCACAGTCTCATATACCTCCCAGAAAATGGTCCAAAGACCTCGGCAGATGTTGGCTTTATTAGCAGATGGACCTGATTGTGATGGCTATTTCTATGATCAAATTACAGTGCAGAAAAGAAGGAATGGGTACACATCACCATCTTCATGTCCTGAGGGCTTTTATGCCTGGGTAGACTTCTCTGTCTTCCCTGTTTTCATTATATGAACCAGAAATACATTTAAGTAGGGTTACACAAGAGGAGAGAGTGTGCTGGGTATTGCAGATTTGCCCTGGATGATGATTATGGAGCACAGAAGTGATATTGGTGTGATTTAAGCATTCCTAGCATCATGCAGAATAAAAGCACGTGCTGCAGACAGGGTGAGGAAATGTTTGTAATGGTCAGGCCTTTTACTGTCAATAACATGACATGTTATCGCGTGCCTTGTTCTGTGCATGCCTTTCTCCTCTCCCACTCCCACCACAAGCCTTACTGAGAAGATTTATTGAAGGAGAGATTGCACATTAGAATGCTGTAGCCTTTCCAGAATCCACTGCTCCATGATATGGGATATATCTCTAGATTAGATTTGTAACAAAAGCAACAGAATGCTATTGCATTTTAAATGCAAATCCAGTCTAGTAGTTTATGGTTTGTTGTGCCACCCAGCAAAGTTATTTATAGTGTACAACAAATTTTTAATTATCCTACAAGAATTCTTCTCTTACAGGACCCAAAGAGTAAAAACTCCCTCTAAAAATTTGGTGTTCAGTGGCATACAACACTTAATTTTGCTTTAATCGACCAATTAGAGTTAATGGATGGAAGAACATATTTAAGAGGCACTGTTTGTTTTGCCAAAAACCCTCTTAAAGAGCTTATAAAAGGATTCTTTCCTTTAAAATACAAAAGGATTTATAAAAGGATCCAGTAATTGGCTGGATTAATTAGATGCTATCCATCAAAGGCCTAGAGCAAACAGATTTAGACCTATCGTTAGTGAGCACCTTTTGGTGCTCTGTCTGACTTATGCTACACCAGCTTTATCAGTATCACAGGGATGTCCTCAAACTTCTTTTTCTCAAAAGAAATACAGCTACGTTCTGATGAACTGAGACAAGGGATAGTTGCATATGTCTGCTCCACAGTCTCCATCCAGCCATTCTCAGCTGTCCCAGATTAAATACCTCTTCAGTCTGTTGGCAGTTTGTCCTTTTGCCTTGAATACATTTACTGAACTTGGGTTTTAACCCACTGCACCCCCCCATGGGCCCTCTGGGCAGGTGGACCTCATCAAGAATAGCTAGTTTGGTGTTTCTGATTAAAGTTTCTTATCCTCTTACATTTCAGGTATCAGTCTGCATTCTTAGTTCTGAGACTTGGCTAGAAGAACTCAGAAAAGACTCTTCCTTAGCACACATGTCTACAGAAGTAATGGACTGCATACAGTACAACACATCTTTGAAGTCAAATCTTCTGGTCCTTAGATAGGAAAGGGCAGTATGTGAGGTAAAACTGGGCACCTCAAAATCTTTCCTCTACACTTTCTACTTTCACATTGTCAGGCTTAAAAAAACCAGACAGTGGCAGTGAGATAAAACTACATCACAATGAATACATCCAGGGTAAAGAGCCACTGTGAGAGTGGCATATATTAAGTTGTCTGGACAAGTAATTTATCTTGCCATTTGATTGCAGTTTTAAGAAAAAACATTGCTTCAGTGGCTACAAGAGATATAAAATGTGCCTAATTGAAAAGTCTGAGGAAAAAACCCCAACAAAATAAAGGGATTCTGTGGCTCATGACATTTTTTCTGATTATTTCATTTGCAAGTAAAAAAAAATAGATACTGAAGTAAATTCTGAACTAAACCATTTTAGAGTCGCAGAATTAAAATGGCTTTGATTTTCCGCAATTATTGGGGAGAAGGGGCAGAATTATTTAATAGATTCATCCCAGCCAAATGTTACAAATCTATGTAATTTTTAATCATTCCAAACATGATTTTCCAACTTAAAAATGCCTCAGGGAAACAAAAGTACAGCCAACTCTAATTTTAATCTGGGAAATGAACCTGACCACTTAAAAGACAGAGGAGAGCACTTTCCTTCAGCCCTACAGATTAGCAGTTAAGCTCTGTTTCTCTCCTTTTGGAAATACTCTGCTTTAATGACTGGGTGAATCTCTGAAATGCAGTAAGTTCACTTGATCCTAGCTTCACTGCATTTTTCCCCTGATTTGGCTGCATGGTGTTAATAAAGCAATTGATCCTGGTAGTACAGGAAAATAACAACTTGCCTTCCATCTTAAGAGTCCTGCAGGGCAGCATGACGTTCATTATGTTGAACTTACTGTGAGTATTTTCCATGGAAAGTATGGAATAATGAGCTGGTAACAAAATGAAAATAGAACATAAAGACTCTGGTTCCAAGTTTTAGTGACTCAATTACACTGCCAAAAAATAAACAAAGTAATAATAATCAGGAACATATCCCTAATCTCCAATCTATGATATGTGCCATGTTATCAGACAGTTTCATTTTGTGAAATGTATCATCTTTCTCTAAGAGGATCCAGGACTCATAGTCAGAAGAACATTAGTAAATGTGTCATAGTCAGAAAAGTGACTATATAAGTGGAATCTGGATGATAAATGATACTATGCCAGATGCTCATTTGGGGTACATATGTACCTCTGAGGATGTGAACAGCAATTTATGATTTGACTGCCTTGATGATTTACACTAGAACCTGAAACTAGAATGAGCTGAAACATTTTCCAAAAGGGAAAAATTCACAAAATAATTGTACATGAACCATACATCTATTTTGACAGAGTTTAAAGGAACTCCAATAAACTGTAGCCTAAGATACAGAAAACCTAGTCTCTGCTTCTCGCAGGTCTGGTTTTCCAGATCACTTCGAATCAGTCAGCACTGGTAATTAGATTCTGAGTTTCTCACAACCCAGTGCCTAAAACACCAGCCACAGGGAGGAGGAAATACCCACAGATTTTGGTCTCAAAAACCAAAAATGAACACAGTCCTTTTTCATTTCTAGAACTTCTGAAATGATTTCTTTTCAGTTGTCTGAGGCTCAGAAATAAATTCCTATGCCTCAGATGTTGCAGCAAAGAAAAACAGTGATCTGCTGGTCAAGTCCTGTACGAACTGAGCTAACGCTCTGGACTTTGCAGTAATCGGAGTTTTCCATTCTACATATAGCAGATAAAATACTTTTTCATCACGGCTTTAAGATGTGAAGGAGTTTGACTTTCAGAGTATGAGTAAAATTAAGTGTCTCAGAGGAAAAACTGGGTGAATGGGATAACAACTCAACAAGAAAGCTTCAGGGCATGAAAAGGAGCAATACTACCGCACAATTCTATTTTAAAAGGTGTTGGAGGACTTTTCACACAGGTAAACATGGCACCACTTGAACCATGAAATTTGTGACAGGCCAGGTTAGCTGGGAAGTCTTGGAGCACCCCCTGTGTAAAGGTACTGATTTACAATTCAGTGGTAAGTGAACAGATTGTTTAGAGCAGAGAACCTAACGGTGTACCTGCTGCAAAACTGCATGCTACCCCATATGGTATAGGGCCAGACAAGATCTTTTCAGAGTGGTTGGAGTTACCTCTTGACTTCGCACAACCATTTGCGAGTGGCCTCAATGCCACAGTTTGTAAAGCATCATCTATCTGCTGAAGGGTTGTTGAGCACATATATCAGTAATGTCCTCATGTTAACCAGCCATTTCCTCGTATCAGTCATGTAGCTAACCCACTGGGAGTGTGTGAATCACTCAGGTTACCACATCTCTTATTTAACCTGTGTTCATCCACTCCCAGAGTAAGGAGAGAACTAACAGCCATGCTTTGTTGCAGCAGGCAGCTGCAGAAAATCACAGCATAAGATAATAACAGGGCATACTGGATACTTTCAAATCTATAAAGACAGTAGGCCGCTTCACTGCATTTTCCACGGCTCAAATGGAACCTGCCAAGGAGATCCTTGCATGGGTCTCCTTTCTGATCCTCTGTATAATACACTGGCCTTCCTTTTCATGGTGTCCTCTGAAAAGTAAACAGCATAAAATGGTTGGAGAATACACTGTAGAGACAAGTAGGACTATGCACACACCAGGACACATTGGTGTGTGTATACCCCCCATGGCCTTGTGCAGCTCCCATTAAAGTCCAGACGAGTGTTAAAATTCACTGAGCTATTCCACTACTGCCTAGTCCCATCCTCCTCCTTGACCCTGCCCAAGGAGGCCACTTTGTCCTCAGCACGTTCCTGCAGCTTGTCTGACTCCATTCAGACAGCTAAATGGGCAAAACCTATTCACGTTTCTGGTGCTGAGCTGGCTTCAGGTTGAGGACCCAGGCCATGCATACTGTTAGTCAAATGGTAATGGAGGCACAGTTTGACTCTTCATATTACAGTATCCTGCCAGATCTCTGACTGTAATACACACATACAAGGAGAGTTATGCCCCCTGTAAAGTAAACCAGTAGATGTGGAGCAAATCCTTAATCTGCCTGCACACAGAACACTTTATTACAGAGATAGAAACAAGTTTAAGCCACAGAAAATGGTTGATGAGGGTCAGCTCTTGTCTTTGTATTCCTGCTCAACCTGTTAAAACTGGGCCATGGCTTCTAGCTACATCATTGCACAAACTGCTTGGACTGACAGTTCTGATTCTGCTTCTGTGGCTGGCTGTGCTCACAGAGGAGGCTGGGCTGCATTTTCTATGCTGGCACGTTTGCCGAGCTCTGCCGCAGCAGCAAAGTCAATGAGGGTGCCACTTGAAGAATGATGGCAAGAATCAGTGCTACTTTAGCTTGTGTGGGAGGTTTAAGCATGGGGTCATTTGGTCTGGGGGTGGGTACAGAGGAACACTCAAGCTCTCTTGAGGAATTAGGGAGGCTGTATTTAAAATACTTCTGAGGCTTGATCCTCTGTCCTTACTGCGTGGGGTGCTGTCTCATAACACCACTCATTTCTCATCTTTTTTTGTTCCTTCATGGTTTATAAGGCATATTTTCCTCTTCTTCCTAATAAGTTAGCAAGTGTGCCACAAATTGTCTGTCTAGATATTTAGACTTGGTTGTTGCCTTAATAAATGCAGCAGAGGAAAGTTCTAGGCCCGCACTTAATTCCCCAATACCTGTAAAGTCCGATGTCAAGCAAGCATCCAGACCAAACCAGTAATTTTTACCTTCTCCCCTTGCTCTAGCAACTTCAATGGACTCAGTTGTTTTGAGGCAAATACAGAATATGGATCTTAGGGCTGGAATGTGAAATGAATAGGCTGATAGGTTTACAATATTTTGTCCCAGAAATGTAAATACCACCTTGAGGCCACTTGGACTTCATCCTATAAATCCACCTCATTATGGCTTTTTCCCCATGAAATTTACCTTTGGGGTATATGAAGTTTGCTTTTGTGATCCATTAATAATTATGAACCTTAATATCATTAGTCCAACAAAATTATCTTTTTGATTTATCATAAGTTGAAGCCAGTACACATGCATGCAATGCCGTGTGGGAGCTACTGGTTTGTTCTTTCTTTTTCTGCAGAGTTGGTAGCCGGGGATGCTGTTTGACACCTTATCAGCATCCACTAGTCCTATACCTTTCCCTTAACTCCCCTCTAACTTCAGCCTGAGGCATATGTCAAATGGAGCGTTTTTGCCAAGTTACTGCCAGATTGATTCTTTAACTGCAGGACAGAAAGTTATAAAGCACTCTGATCTCCTTGCCAGGTGCTACTGAAGGCACTCACATTGCACACTTTGGCACTCTTCTACTGCTGGATCTGACAGACTGATGTTGTTACTGCATTGAAAGTGGTATCTTAAAGCTGTACAAGTGTAATTTCCATTTTGGAAATGGCAATTACAAACCAAGGGTGTCCTACTGTTCCTAATACCAGTGTTGAAATTCCATGTTCTGCCCTTATTCTGCTATGCACACAACCAACTGTTGTTCTACTTATGCATTAATGAAATTGAAATCAATAACACTATAACAATGCTTAGAGATAATTTTCATATTAGGACTCATTATTGTGCAAGGTGTTTGTAACTTCACTTCTAAGAAAGGTACTATTTGCAAGAAATTAGTATTTTGTCTATCATAGCATATTCAGACTTTGTAAAGTATTAGTGTTGTGTTACTGCTACTTTTCCTAATTTTAGAACAAAATATGCTTTTTTTGAAAAGAAAGGAAAAGAAACCCCAAAACCTGTCATTACCTGCATTGGAAGTATCATTTTCTCTGTCATCTAAAAGGCTTTAGGAATACTAATTTTAATTTTTTTCCCAATACAACTCTGAACAGCTTAAAAAAAAAGGCAATGTTCTCTACTACAAAAACCAATGCCTCTGTCTTCCACCAGTTCTGATGTCTTTTGGAATCAGGTGCCAAGAATTCAGATTTCTATTAATAAACAGATCAGTCAAAATTCTGGCTGCAGCAAGTAATGATTGATTCAAGTTTTGTGTTTCACTGACACCATTTCCAAGCTGGCATCCTCCTTTGAGGTTTCACCACTATTATCAGTTACGATTATGTTAAATGGGATATTCTGAAAGGATTATAATGAGTTGTATCCATTTGCTGCTATGATGGTCACATTTGCCTGACACCTAATCACATCTCATCCCGGCCAGATTCCAGAATCAACAGTGTAATTCTGTACTCTTGAGTTTCAGGACTATATGTACAAAAGTACAGAGCAATTGCTGTAGTGTATAAACCTAGACACACTAAGGAAGAGGACTTGTAAAGATATTCTGGTTCTGTGTAGCTCACTGTGTTGCTCAGTAAGCTCTTTGTGCAGCTATGGAACACATCTGGACCAGATTCTTACCTATATAAAATTTTAAAGCTGTTTATTATGCTTGTAAGACAGCAGAACCATCCACCAACACGGAACATCTCCAGGGGAGCCCTGTGTGTGACAAACATGCCTTGGTTCTGCTTGGCTCCATTTGCGAAACTCCCATACAAAGATTGACGCAGAACTTTTTCTGAAGTGTCTATCTGCAATGTTTTTATGAATTCTAATTCTTTGGGCAAGTAGCACTGCTTAAATCTTTCATTATTAGTGTGCTTCTCTAGTGTGTGCCTTTGTGCAGAAATCACCAACTTGGCTGCCTGAAAGCCACTGAGAGCTTGTAACTCAAGAACCCTCATCCCAGCAGAAAACAGCAACACTAGCAAGCATGACTGTTAATAGTTCCAGGTAGATTTCTGTATCTCAGCTTAGCCATAAAAATGAAAACATTACTCTGTGCCTTAAGCATGGGCATAATCCTGGGGGTACCCATCCCTCTTTGTCTTAAGGACAAAGTGAAATCCCTTTTAGTTTACAGAAAACAGGAAGAAGAGAAGTAAAACTGTGCCTTAAGGGAGATGGACAAAGCAGTTCTGGTTTAGACCCTGGTAGGGATCCACAGTGTCCAAAGCCTTCGGTCTAGCCTGTATTTTAAATGTGACATTGTGACACAACTGACTGCCAAAGCACAAAGTTAAGAAACATGCCAAAGATCATAACAAAGAATTTGTAGTAGAGCAGCAGTTTCAGCTTTGCTTCCCAGACAGTGGTCTCCCCAGAGAGGTGTACTTCTCATATTCTGAGATGACCATCAGGTGACCAGCTGAAAGTCACTTCTTATATCTTTTCCTTCTCTTTGTTAATGAAGTTCTAGCTCGTTGGCTTATTCTGTCACTGATTTATAGAGAGGAGTAAGTCTTACAGAGGGTTCAGAGTGAAATCAGAGGGTCTTATTCTGCTCAAAGATCACAAGTATAAATATAAAGCGACTCCACTGAAGTCAGGGTGAATCCTCCCCAGTTTTACATCATTGTATCCAAAGTCAGACTGTCACTGAGATAAGTCATTTTATAGAGGAGAATAGGGCAAAAGTGTTGGGAGGTTTCACAGTCTGAGGCCATTTGTGCTGTGACTAGGGGTTACTCAGCAAATTATTTGAAACCCATCCTGATAATTACTGGATGTGTTCCTTGTTATCTTCTGTCCCTTGACAGAAATGCAGAATGGAGTTTCAACATAATGCAGATTGCATAATGCATCATGGTGTGCATGGTCTGGGAGGGAAGAAGAGTTTCACAGCACAGTACTTCTGTCACTGCCAAGCACTCAGGTCTTCTTTATGCCCATCTCCTTTGCATTGCAAGGATTCATCATAGCAAAAGATTACCACAGATGGGGAATGATAGGGTGATGGAGATCAACCGGGCTGTGATTTAGCAAGGGAAAGAAAGGAAAGAGAAGCATAAAAAGAATCTCAAGGAGAACCTCTGCTGGGGCTGTTGGATATAAAAGCTCCGGGGTGCCTGTGAATCTAATGATTTATTGAAAGTAAAAGCTCTGTGGTTGCTGACATGTGATGTAAATATTATGTTCAAAGGAATCTATAAAGGGTAGAGCTGCCTTTAATAACATATTATGTATTATCGCCCCATTGTACCTTCTGGCACGGTGGGGCGCTGGGTGTGGTGCAGCTGAGCGTCAGCCCTCGCTAGTTCATTGCCAGGTCATCTCTGGGGAGGAACTGTTCCCTGTTTACAGGAAATGCAGGACAAGGGCCAGAGGGCCAGGCTGAGCACAAGCTGAGGCCACCACAGCTCACTGCCTCTCCCTCCTGCCTGGGAGAGCAGGAAGGGGGTATACCACTTGTCCGAGGCCCAAGGACACTGTGTTTTGTTTTCAGGCATGTCCAGCTTTTACTGCTGATTTGCTTTAACTCATGTTTTAAAGCCACGGGACTGGGGAGAGTAAGGGTGCTCAAGACAGCGGTGCACCCCAAGGTACGTCAGTGAGTCTGAAGTGTGGACTGGCTACACAGGTGCGTCAAAGCAAAAGCCTCAAAGTCAGCCGTTCTAGCACATCTGGGACATGGCTAGTGAAACCTCACTCTCAGGCTTTCTCTTATCCCTTCTCTACTCATAGTGCCCCAGGCTGGGCCAGAGGACATTCCCTGAAATGAAGCCCAAACACCTTTGTGCTCCTCACTTCCTGCATTCTGTTCCAAAACTAGACCTGCACCAGCACTGTTGTTCAGTGAGCATCTCCAGGAGCAGTGCTTGAAGCTGGGAGAGTTTTGTCCCTAAAGTTGTCTGGAATAGAGCAAAAGCCTTATGCACCTGACCAAAAATCCTCTTCCCCTCTCCTATATTCTGCACCACAACAATGCAAGAAAGAGCAAAATTCAAATAGAAATGCTTGTGGAATTAGAAAGAGCACTTTCCTGGCCTTGGCAGGCAAACAGCTTATGCTTCAGAGTATGAAATGTGATTATCCCTGTGTTACCTTGCCTTGACGGGCTGTGTATGTTATTAGCAGACATCATGTCTTTCCTGCCCTTTTCAGACTTCAGATACAATATTTGCCTTGATGATCTGGCATAATAGGGAGCTGACTGGCTAAACACATACTGCACTAACAGGCATTTCCTTTTATTGGCTTTAAATGCATTTGGACTTTAATTTCCTTTAGTAATGAGCCTTCCTTTTGCAGAGTGAATTAAAACAATCATTTACAAATGGATACAATAAAATAAATAATCAGTTTTAATAAAACAGGGTACTTCAGCACTCCATTGCATCTCCCAAATTACTATCACTGCATTGAGTTTATATGATTTTAATTTTTTGCAATAAGAATGTCACTGTCTGAGAGTTTGAACTAGTAACTACTGGGCTTGGGACTTGAGATAAAGACAGGGATAGGGATACTGCATGCAGAAAAAAGCTGGATTCAATCCTCTTGGCCCAACAGTGGAGGGTTGGGGTCTTTGCATGTGTTGATTATTTTTCCTTCCCACTGGATGGCGTGAATTTTATATATGTGGGTTTTGCATAACCCAGCTGTGTTCAGGTGAGATTCTGGTCTTGCATCCAATACATCATAACTAGTTATGAGCTAAGATTCCTGTGACAGAGGAGTTAAAATGGGCACAGGTCTGTGGATGGGAAGGTTATGGCAGCAATTCAGTAGTCATTTGTAAATTTAGCATATGTGATCTGAGTTGATGTGTCAAGCTCATCACCGCTCAGCTGGCTTCAGGGAATATATACTTGTAGAGGATGTACTCTACAGAGAAAGAATAACTACCTTCCGAGGTAGTTCCTATAAGCTTGCTTTGCTGACTCAGGTCAAATAATTGCCAGTGCAATCACCAATACACACAGAAAAATATTTAGGGTCACAACTGTCATTTATTTCAGAGCTTTGGTGGATCTAGGTCTAAATGAACTCAACACCACAGCCATTCTCTCTTTAGCAAATATTTGAAAGGATTGTCTTTTAGCAGTCCAGAAACATGGTTTCACTAATGAATGGATGAACATCCTAGACAAAAAGACATTCTGTTACCCCACAAGAGGCAGAGCAGAAGTCAGTGCTTACCTCAGAAACCCAGGCAGTTCGCTTACTTCGTACTGCCACTATGTGGAAACAGTGAATATGGTGAGCTGTGTATTGATAATTACTGACAAAAGCACCTTTAATATACTGGTTCCACTGTAGGAATGGGACCAAGGATGTGATTTTTAGCCTTTTCTACTGCTTTCTTCATCTTGTGGTGACATTTTTGGCCAAATACTGCTATGATCTTTACTTGCAGGCACTTTTGAAACAATAAGAAATTTTCAGAAAATATATCGGGGGCCCTCTGGCCTTCAAGTATATTGGTGGTAATTAACTTGCATCATCCAACTTGCAGTTTGCAACAGATGCAAAGAAAATAACTATTCTCTCTTTCTCTGTCCTGACACTGACTGGGATATAGAGTGAAAGACCACAGGGAGGCAGCAAGAAGGTAATCCAGGTAGTCCAGGTGTTTGAGTGCTGAACAGATACCTGTTAACCGAATGACATCACAATGGTGGAAAGATCAGCACACCCTGGACACTGGTTTTAGAACTCATTAAGCAAGGTATCCTTTTCTGACCTCTTGAGTTTTATTAGCTGGGATCATCCTTTATGCAGCATATGGAGACAAATTATTAGTTAATTTCAAATATGAACACAGCAGAGGTTCCTTAAGTGCTGCACTTGTTCATACCCTTCTTTAGACTGACATACATTGAAACTTACTTCCAAAAGAAATCAGTTTAGTCCAGGGAAACTAATTCAGGTTGACTGGTGACAATGATTAATGATAAGCCCCCAGTCTCCTTCTCCAGAAACTGCATTTTGTAATATGGAAATCCAATTATAGAAGTCCCCTGTCCCTGCACAGATGCATGAGAATGATGGAGGTGCTCAGGAGCTGGGATGGGATAATCTGGATGTCCTCACTGGCCACATCACACTTGTTTTGATCTGAGATTGATTCCGTCACAGGAGTCTCCCACTGGCCTGCTCCCTCCCATATGATTAACATGGAGGGAATCTCCCCCTCTACTCTGCCCTCCTGAGACTCCACCTGGAGTACTGTATCCAGGTCTGGAGTTCTCAGCAAAAGAAAGACATGTACCTGTTAAAGTGGGTCCAGAGGAGGGCAAAAAAAAATGCTCAGAGGGCTGGAGCACCTCTGCTATGGAGACAGGCTGAGAGAGCTGGGGTTGTTCAGTCTGGAGAAGAGAAGGCTCTGAGGAGATCTCATTGTGGCCTTCCAATACTTAAAGGGGGCTTTTAAAAAAGAGTGAGGGTGTCTTTTTACATGGGCAGATAGTGATAGGACAGGGGGGAATGGTTAATGATCTTAAACTAAACGAGGGGAGATATAGATTAGACATTAGGAAGAAATTCTTTATCACTTTAGAGAGTGGTGGGTTGCCCAGGGAAGCTGTGAATGTCCCATCCTTGGAAGTGCTCAAGGCCAGGTTGGATGAGGCCCTGGGCAACCTGGTCTGGTGGAAGATGCCCCTGCCTGTGACAGGGGGATGGAACAAGATGATCTTTAAGGTTCCTTCCAATCCAAACCATCCTATAATTCTGTTCTGTGATTCTGTGATCACTGTGGCACTAAAACCACATGACATCTGAACCCTACACAAATGCTTACTGCTTCAAGGATATGCTGTATTGCTCTTGACTGACCAACAAATTTCTAGCACACTTCCACTGTCAGCAGCAGAATCAGTGGCAAGGTATAAATATGCTGTAAACTCTGTCCCAACACACGTGATGATACCTTATAGGCATTGGGATGGATCTACTGCACTAGCATTTGAACGGACATTGCCAGCATATTTTAACAGCCTGACCAGCTCCACTTCAGATGTATAAGGAGCCACTTGGTGGAAAGGATGAATACTCCACAGGTATCATAAAGCATAGCTGAGTGGTACCTTGTAGGAAGGAGGACTCCCCTTCTCCCCTCATGATTGCTGCTGGGGCATAGACCAGGAAGCAGAAGGTAAGTGAGATTTATGAGCCTTTCTTTAGGATGCATGAATTAATTCATTGAAAGCAAACTGCAAGTGATCTGATCCTTACTGGTACAGAGGACTTGTATCACCCAGTGGAAGTCAGAGGCCTTAAGTTTAGATTTTCATCAACTCAGAATTTTTTTTGGTTGGTTTCCTTTGTTTATCTGTTTGTTTGCTTTGTTTTTTCATGCAGTTGGTGACTCTAAAGGAGGAAACAACACATCACTTGGGTGTGTAGTCAAGAGATAAACCTACAGTCAAGAGCATTTGTATTGTTTTGCAAACAAAAATACATGGTCTTCATAGGCCTTTATTATAATAACCTTGGCTGGGTACTTTTGCCACTGTTAAATCACCCACATAAATCCTTATATCTCACTAATGCTGACTGAATAACTTCTAAAAATTTTAGAGAATTGATGTGATCATTGCTGAGGAATGGGTTAGAATTTGCAAGGTTATTTGAAGGACAGATGTGAAAATAAAAGAAGGGTATGTATCTCTTTTAGAATTGCACATTCAAGCAAGAGTAAATACAGTATTTGTCAATTTGCGAATCATCTTCTGTGAGCTCTCACACCTGTTGTGTTTCTCCACAGTGCTCTCTCATGCATGTACCATCTGTGCACAAACTTCCCAGCCTGTGTTCTGCAGGATCATAGGCAGTAGAGACTTGTGTCTGGACTTTATTTACAAAGTGCTAGTACAATGATTAGTTCAGCTTCCCTCTCCTTGATGGCTTCACTCTCCCCTCAGTCACTGAGGTCACTTGAGGTCAAACATAAGCATACTATAGGGGCCGGATAACCAGAGAATCTGTAGACTCCAGAACATTGGTGAAAGTACACAAATAACTAGTAGGGTGCATCCATACAGCTTCTCCCTACTCTGCACCTATCAGCATCTCTGCTAATTATAATGTAACTGATGCTAACTAAAACGACTTTTGCTGCACCGCATCCTCCTGCATTTATTCAGTCAATTAAATGTCAGACTGTCCCAGAAGGCCCATTGCTTTCTTTGTTGTGATGGGTCACTCTTGGAATGATGACAGACAATTGCTGAAGGAGCAGCAGATAATGTGCCAGAAATCTGTTCCTATCCAGCCAAATCATTGCTACAAGGAAGAGAATTAATTTGGGATTACTGTGTCTACTGAGATACTGCAAACTCTTGGACTATTTCTTCTCTTATTCTTCACACCCACACTTTTATTTGCATATTCCAGTGCATTAAAGTTTATTGCTTGCAGTAAGCTCAGTTAGCAGTGCTTTCAGTGAGCTAAATAGAAGTATCATTTAGTCATTCCTGGGCGCAGTTTAAGCCTTCAGAAGCTAGGAGCGCTAGGAGATCACAGGAGCATAGACATAAAAGATGGATGATGACATGTGAGTTCATTGGATTAAGTGTGTGCTGGCTATCAGGAAAGGTGCACTGCCCAGGAGTTTCTGTGACAATATAAAACAGTCTCAGAAGTAAAGACCTGAGTGCTATTGGAGTGGTCAGAGAAGAAGAGAATGGAGACGGTGGCACAAATACACCTGTGCCTATCCCATGTGCAAATGAGATCATAACATTTTAGGACTTCTCTTTAAACTCAAAAGTGTGCCACACCCAGGTGCCACTGGGATGCAGGTCTACTGCAAACAAAGCCCATGCAATAGTTCAGCAATACTGCAAGTTCTGCAACTGTATGAACCTTTAGTAATGCCATTCATAATGATTACAAGACTAATATACTGAGTTATTCTTCTCAAATTATAATGTGTTCTTATATTAACATAATGCAGTCATTTATCAGAGAGAGAGACAAGGAAGGAATACCTTAATTTCATGTCTTCTGGGACAAACAATTACAAAGTGCAGAAGGCCTCTGTGAGTAAGGACTGAGACTGGCTGAATTATTAAGTCTCCTGAGCTGTTCCTGTATTTGCTTTGCTCTTGTGCTGAGGTGCCTTTGCTGTTGAAGCTGGACAGGTTTTCAAAAGTGTGGTGATGCCACCCACGCTGAAAAGCAGCAGATACTACTAATAAGCCAGAGTAGACAATGGTGAGGAACAGTGTTACTGCTTGGGCCTTTGCCCAGCCATGACAAATGCACTGGGCGGCCTGTGAGAGCTCCTGGACTCTGCACACGAGGGAAAAGCTGGAGGCATAACAGAAAGGCTGGCAGCCACACTTGCAAGGGAGACACCTGCTTGCAGCTTAGAAGTAAATGCAGATATGTAGGGAGTTTCCTTTCTGAAAGGAAATACGAATCTGGTAAGTGACCTTGGGAGTCTCATCATTGTCTTCTCACTTACATTAGCCCATCTTTGCCCAGCCTTCTGTCACTCTAGTATTGGCTTTGAAGCCTTGGGTTTGTTCACATCTGGGATCTCCAAGTGGAAGACTAAAGAAAAATAAAGAGATGAAGCAGAGCTGTGAAAGGAGGTTAATGTTTCAGAGGAAATGAGAAGTATAGAAATAATATAAACTGAGTAATCCAGGCCCACATTACAGACTGACCTGTCTGGCCAACATGTCTACTGGAAAACATGGAGATGTCAGATTTTGTTTCTCAAGACAAAAGCCTCGTGCTGTTGGCCGAACACTGGAACCTTGCCCTGGAAATGTAAAAGGCTTGGGGCCACTGTGATGCATAAGCTGTATATAAACTCCCAGAATGACGCTGTGGTCAAAAAACCAAATCTGATCCTTGAATGTGGAAACTCAGTAAAGTCAGGTAGGAATAGATGGGTGTTACAGCTGATATATACGGCTTGGTATACATCTTTTGCCAGTGCTGGAATAATGAGTTTTGTGTTGCAGTACCAAGAGCAGTATCAAAAAGGGATAGTAGCAAAAGCTGATGCTAAAATGGTTGGTAAATTGAATAATGCTAATGGATAATTGGATGAAGTTCAGAGATTTTAGAATTATTAAATCATAGCAGCATGACATAGTAAGACACCAAAATCTTCACCTATTTCATATAAAAGTCAAAATGAAGGAACAACTTGAATACAGCTTGTGAGTACACAGTAACAAAATCTGGAAGACTGCCACCAGGTTTAACAAGATCCAGCAACTGAAATTTGGAGTTAAGCATATACAGATCAGCTTTAGTCATGCTTTGTGGAGGTTTTGAGATCACAGGCAATTTTAATTGATTTTTTTTTTCTTTAATAAAATGCTGTGAAGCCACAGGCCTGTATTGCACTGGCCTGTGTTGCACACCAGGTCCAGTACTCTTACTGCACAGCTTTCTCTAGGTTTCTGGAGCTGGATTCATATTCCCTTGAAACAACTCGAGGATTCTGGAATCTGAGTATCTTGTACTTTAATTGATGCCATTGGTATTACCATTATACTTCTCTCATCCTTTTGATGTTTTCCCAGAAAACCCATTATCACAATATCTAACTTCCATTTTAAAATGTTAGCATGATTTTACTGCATCCATTTTGAGAGGTTGACTAGGGATGAACAAAGCAGTTCTGGTTGCAACTAAGTATGAAGTTTTTACTCCAAACTGGGCCAGAACACTGATCTTTTGGAGAAGCTTGAACGAGTTCAGTTAACTTCCCATTGCTCCCTTCAGAGTCTCCTGCTTGCCTAAATGGTTGCCTTTGAACCTAGCAGCCAAAAAAACCTCTGCTTGATAAATCTTGCTTTCCAAGCCTTGCAGTTCTGCAGGGATTCTATATGTCTGAGCAACAGAGAGTCTGGGAATAACACCATTGAGCTAGTCTGTTCTGTTTTTCTGCAGTGCCTACACTGAGCCCTACAAGGTGTGCCCAGTCTCTGTGACACCCGTGGAAGTTGTCACATCAGATGAGGAACTAAAGAGTTCAGAAGATGATGAGAGCAGCTTTGGTGATCCCAGTCTCACCAACAAGGTAAAAAAACCTAAAAATGGTTAATGCATGAAACCTGGAGACAGAGAAGCAATTTGCAGAAGAACCTGAATTCTCAACTCTTCTCTACTCTTTGTCTGGTGCTCATTTAGAAATGGCAGAGCCATCAGTCCTTTACTCCCCCACTGTGCTAGGAATAATTTGCCTCTACAGCATGTGGCAAAGGCAAAGAATGTAGTCTGAAGATGGACAGTGGAGGCAACATAAACAGCAAGAAAGGCCTGACTTGGATGTCAGGAAAAATGTCTCACTCCAAGCATTTAGTTGCAATCCTTAGAATTTAAAATTACATTGAGTAAAAAAAGGCAAATGCATTATTGGAACCAGTTCTGCATTGGCTGGACTTAACGGTCTAATAGGTCTCTACCATCTCAAAATTCTCTCATCAAGGGAAAATGCACTTGTGTTAGTATTTATTTTACTGATTTCTGATTAATAAAACAGCTCTTAAACAAATTATGGAGAAGACCATGGAAATGTGACCATAGCTTGGCACCATACAATACTGTTTCTACTTCCATTAAGCTGACTAACAGTGCAGTTGTTAAACGGTATCGAGCAGGTTTAGAGACAAATTTACCTTTGTTTTTCACAGGAGGGTGGGTGTGTGTGCATGCATGCACGTATGTGTGTGTGTCTCTGTTCTTAAAACTTAATATGAGTCTAACAATCTACTCCTGGGTGAGACTGTGCAAGCATCCAGAGCATGGCTCATTAGGTATGCACGCAGCAAATGGGAATGTGTCGCGTGACGGTGGGCGATGGAAGAGACGGGGCACACTGCTTGGGTGCAATAAGCCGATTTTATTGATACGGAGCTCCGTATTTATACCTTTTCAGCAGTAACTAAAAATAGATTCTTATATAAGCAGCAATCACTATAAGAACCTATATCTATGTTTCTTAATAACATTGCAAGACTAAAAGCTAGCACTGACCAACACAGGTACATTCCTGACATGCCATTCCCTTACGCTTGCTATTTCGTGCTAGGCTGTACTGCCTGCCATGGTTTGCGGCCTAGCTTCTGACATGAGTTTAGCAGTGCTCTCACTTGTGCTTTCTAGCTGTATCTCCACAGGTATGTTCTTCTAAAGTTTTCCGATTTCAGCTCCAGGAATTAAGGCTGCCTAGGAAAATAGCAAATCCTGATTTCCTACACATCTCTCTGCCCTTTCCTTTCAACCTGGTCTCTCAGTGTCAGGTATATGGCTTCCTGATTGTAGATGGCTTTTGTCTGGTCATGAGCATGTGTCAGAGCCTGAAGAAATGTGTCAGAGCATCTGTGCAGATGACTCTCCAGGTAATGGCTAAGTAAGGGTCAGCTCTGTCAAGGAGAAGCATAAGAGATTGATTCTAGGAAGATCAGATCTCTTTAGGCATTTCCAGAATGTGGAGCTTTGTTTAGGGGCAAGTATAGAGAGGGGAGCAGAGTTTCCCCCCTACCAGGACACCAGTTCTTGAGAAACACCAAAAGAAACTGCAAGCAGAATGCAGAATGACATTGAAAGGCAAATGAAATTGCTGTTGCTCTAATCTCAGAGCGGGAATAGGTTCCTTTGATTTCTCTTCATGCTGTATCATATTTACCTCTGCCCTGCAGGGTTCTGAGCTGCCTCTGGTACCAGTGGAAAAGACTGTGGTTTGTTCTCCTGGATGACATGAAACAAGTGAAACAGTCACAACTAACCTTTATGCTCTTTCCTCTGAGATTTGTGACCTTTTTTGGTCATTTGTTGTTTGTGCGTTGTTTTGGAAAGGGAAAAGCCTTTAAATTTCTGATATTTCCTGTTAAGTGAAAAACGTTTTTCCTTTCAGGTAATTTCCTATTAGTGAGCTGACAAACCACTAGCATTTCTAGAGCACACCCTAGTGTCTTACCTAAGATGGTTAGGTTTCTCAGCATCTCTTAGTTGTGATGCTAGTTGCGAAGTGACAACACAGTCGTGACTTGAGTTCACGAGGGAAATTGTGCACTCGGAAGCAAATTCAAGACTGCTAAAACAAATTTTATGCCATTTTTTGTAGGATTTTACTCAAGACACTAGGAAATGATGCTTTTCTAAATGTCTCCCTTATCACACGTCATGCATTTTAATTGTTCTGCTGTGCTGGTGTAACCACACTGGATAGCTGTCAGAGAAGAAGGCAGCATTTAGAGAGAACAACCATGTGCTTCAGAGTCTAACTGGAGGTATTCCTCCCACTCTTGAGTAAAACACAAACTAAATGCTTGCACATGGCTGACAGAGAACATCAGAACAGGTCTGGTTGCTTGGTTGGCCTTTGCTTCTCAAGCTAACTGTCAGCAAGAGTCACAGTACCCAGTGCCAGACTTCCACAAGCTCTTGGGGAGCTGTCTTAAAACAGCTTCATTTGACAACAGGCTATCTTTGCAAGCTGACTAATGAACCAGTGAGTGATCTTGTCTCAGAAAGCACTGGTATCCTTACAGAGGAATGTTTTTCCTACCCTACTGCTCCTGTCTTTGTTTACTATCTTCTCACACCAATCTTCCATGAGCCAAGGAACACTACCTACCCTAAAAAAACCTGTCTCTATAATGACAAAGTGTAAAGAACTTGTCCAGCTCCCCCATGAAGTGATATATCCCTTGGAGAAAAATCTTCAGGACAACATGGAGCAGCTATACAACATGAAAGAGTTCAGATGCACTGTCACTTGGAGAGAATTGGGAGAGACATATTGGTCTGGATGCAAAAATAGTACTGTGGATTTCAAAATGAGCTAAACTTGTCAAAACAGCCATTTAAGTGAATTTAGATTTCCAAAAGACAGACATGCATACACAAAAAACAAACAAACAAACAAAAAAAACCCCCAAAACAAAAAAATCTTCTGGGGTTTGTTGGTTTGATTTCCTTTTCTCTCCTTCTCAGAGAAACTTGGTTTAAATAAAGGCATGAAACACCCTAAATGATAAAACTTCCTCCCTGTGTCTACATATATGAATTTCATTTTACATTGACATGGATTCTACCTGCCGTCTTTCACTGACATGAATGAATTCCTGTACCAAAATGCAAGCAGCATGTTTTGGTTTTGCTCACCTGCTTTCTCCTAGATTGTTTGCTGGAGATTCACAAAACTTCCAGTTTGAAGCAGATTTTTTCCTCTGATGTTTCTTTTTAAGGCTCATTTTTACTAGTAAATATAATATCAAAAGTTAGCTTTGTACACACATTCCTGGTATTGTTTCAACAGTTTGTCTCCTTTGAATCCCTGCTCTCCTAGGGACCAGATTCACACACGTGTGGAGAAATTTTCAGGGGCTGCTAGAACACCTGCACTGTAAACAATCTGAAACATAGCAAATAATAACTCTTGAGGTATTTTTTTACATTATCAGCTTTCTTTGAAGGAGCAAACAGAGGGGCTTTCATCTCTGTTACAGGAAATATAGAGTAAATGAGCTTAATAGTTTGGATTTGACTAGACACCGACTTTAAACAGAGTTCCCTTTGTCAGAACTTATTTTTTGTAGCAGTCTCAGAATTTCCAGCTTAAAAAGGATCAGAAATAGAGACAATATAATTTTGAAAGTGTACTTTTGAGAAGCACAACTCCATGCTTTGAAATGAACTAAAATCAATACATACTGGTAGGTTTCACCTATTGCTAGTTATGATCTGAGTTTATGAATTACCTTGGTAGTTTGAGGAAGATGCTGCATATGCTGGATAATCAGCTACCCTGCCATATCTTGAGCCTCTTGCTTCACTGTCAGAATCTTCAAGCAAAAGTCTTCAGACAGTTCCTTTCTTGTAGGCACTTTTTTTAGGACTGGATCTCCTGTGCAGTTGATAACCTTTGTCACCAGCCTCATAAAACCCCCAGTTATTATAAAACTGACAGAATCCCTGAGACAATTCTAACCCTTGGCTTACTGAAGATAAGGACCCAGCAGGGAGGAGTGATTTTATGCTGCATCCAGAAAGAGAAAAAAACCATCTTATGCAGAATAGTGGTCAAACTTGCAGGCAAGGTAGAAAGCTAGGTTCCAGTCTTTAGGTTCATTGTAGGACAATCACGTCTGTAAAGGAATTCACTGAGATGATAGTATGGGGAATGCATCTGCCTTCCTACTACATTACTACTACCACTACATTAACAGCTCTACCTGGGGAAGTAGGTTAGGGTTGGGGAAGGGCAAACACATGTGGGACAAATGACAGCAGAGGCCTCAGAGTGGTGTGAACAGTTTCTGAGGAAATACAGAGATGGAGCACAGGTTTGGGAATCAGTGGGGATGGGTAAGGGGCAGGAACCCACCTACCAATTTAAGAATTCATTTTACTAGCATCTTGCAGAGAGCCATACATGTGGTCCTGTAATGACACTATAAAGCATCATGCCTTGGACTGGGCTTCAGGAGCTATTTCCATCATGCTGCTTGATTCACACAGTGTCACACAAATGCTAAAGATGCATGATATATGCTGATCAAACAAAGCAACAGGCTTAAAAATAACCCCAGTAGTCAATGGAAGGCATTTAGACTGCAATCATTTGCACAATTTGCTTCACAGCGATAAGAGGCTGTCTCCCTTTACAGGATGCCTTTGGAAGGAAGAAGCAGTATATGGATAAATGGGTGCTAGAAATACTGAAGCAACATCAGCTATTTTAAGAACTCTGTTATAGTATTAAAGATATATAGCAAAATACATTAAGCCACTAGGCAAAGGAACAATTAAGAATGTTCTCTTAAACTGGTCTCTAAACACAGGAAGGAGTTAGAGCTGAAGGGAATCTCAGAAGAATAATAAGAATTAAAGAATGTGATTAATCTGTGTGAATACCTCTAAGAATTATAGTCTTTAAAGTACTCAGGAAATAAATTAATACAAATCCTAGAACAAGTAATAAAGCCATAGCTGGAACATAAAGACATTTCTTTCATCCAGAACACATATCTTTTTGCCAGTTAACTGTATGGGAAATCTAAAAGTAAACCAATCTATATGCAAATACTGTTGAGTTTAATCTAAAACCAGCCATATGTTACAAGGAACTGTATAAAGACATACATACATACAAGGAATGTGATCTTACCCTGGTGGCAAAATGTGAAGCAAGCAAGGTGAATAGCATGTAGCCAGAGCAAAATGGTATAAAAGAAAGGGAATTCAGATCAGATGTGTCTGAATTTTATGCCAATGAAAACCCAAAGCATTCTGGTTAATCACTTGGGACTTCTGGTTTAACATATCTAATTCTAACCAGACTGGTGGTGTGGTGGAGGAATGAAGGGGAACTTCATACAGAAATGATCCCTAATGCTGTTCCTATGAAAAGGCAGCATTGGAGGTAAGATGCTCCACCCTTCTCCCAAGTATCATAATAAAAGACAGTGGACAAAAAGGGGGCCAGCCACCCCATATGGCAGATGGAGAAGACCTGCACTGCACACAAACAGGGAACACTCAGCAGAGTCTCAAAGGTCTCACAAGCAGGGCAGCTACTGACTCAACAGCGGCAGTACCTAAGAATGCCTTTGCTGCTCCTTACACATTTCCACTGGGTGGGCTTGGTTTCCAGATTCCAGTAATCATTCTGTTTTGCAAACCTTTAACATATTAAAATATGCACTCATGTGCACAGACACAAAACTGAAACATGCTGGAGTTGGGAATTACAGATTTGTGTGCCTTGAGGAAGGACCTAATTCAGATGCCTTTCAAGGGACAGCTCTTGATTTATATAATTACACAGATCCTCCAGGACAGCTGCAATCTACCTCTTCAAGGATGGGATCTGGAAGACAGATGTGGACTGCTTTTCCTTCTCTCTCACTGATTCACAGGCCTAACTTGAAAAAGTGATTTGTTCTTGTAATGCCTCAGTTTACCATTGACGCTACTGTGAACTGCTACATAGTGCATAATAATTACAAAAGGGGCATTATGAAATCACTCAGAGACTGAAGCTTATCAAACTGCTATAAGGCTCTGATTGTGACAGTAGCACTCTTGTCTGGGTACCATCAAGCTACGATACACCTACTCTGAGCCATCTCTGAAATATGACACACACATAGTAAAATGCATGAGGAGATGCAATTTGTCCACGTTAGCATGGCAAGTTACTGGCACACACAGCGATGGAGCTTCTGCTCCCATGTCTTCACTAGCTGCCCTGCTTTGAAATGCAGAGGATACTCCAGAAGAGTACTCCAGAGAAGTGACTTGCAAAATACTAATGCTTCTGGTTTAGGAAATTGTTCTGTGATCTACTTGTGCTGCTCTTAGGCCAAACAACTCCATTCTAGCCCCATGGAGGCAACTTAGCCCCCAGCTTCACAATCTTTTTAAGCTGGATCAGGAGACCAGTCTGGGTCTGATCAAGGTCATGCAAAACAGCTGGGTCAGCACAACTGAGAGCTGGCACTACGCGCAGAGGGGAGTGACTGGCACTGTCACCAAAGTGCCATCAATCTTTATGATTAATATGTCTTAGCCAAAATTCAGGGACCTCAGTGTCACATGGCCTGTCTAGAGCAAGTCTGAGAGTGTCTCTAACCATTGTCTGTCTTGTGTTATTTAACTGCTCTTTGTTTAACCAGGAAATTAACTCTGAGATAGACAACAGTGTGTGTAGACAGACTTCTGGGAACAGGGAATAGAGTGGGTGCAGGTCCCTCAACTATTCACTTTCTGAAACAAAGTTCAAGTGATTATTATAACACTGCAAAGCTGCCAGCATTTTAGAAATCTTTACTCCCTGCAGCCATTCACCTGCCTAGTCCTGTGGTATAGCTCTCTCCCAGTTCCCTCTTCAGAAGCTGCCCTCCGGGCCTCGCTCCAAGCCTTTGCTTAGCAGATGGAGACCATGGCAGCCACGTAGGGACCCTTGATTTTCTGCTTCACTGAGTCTTCTTACCAGCATACTTGGTCTGGCAAGCAATGTCACAAAGACTTGATATTGCACTCATTTCCCCTGAGTCCACTTTAGGCCACTGAGGACTGCTTTTCTTTACAACTACTAGACCACTATTTTAGCTCTCTACTTCATCACTGCTGAAAAAGTTAAACTTTTCCCAGTACATTCCTTTCAGTACATATTTCTATGCTTAGGTCATCTCTTACTGTAAGGATGAGTCATGAAGAAGGAGCAAAATACCCTGTTAGCCACTTGCACCTCAGAGCCATGCAGTTTGCTTCTTTCACAGTTATCTGTGTCTTCCAAGATGCCTATCAGTTAAGTAGATGCCTCTGAGATTTCAAACAATGTTGTCTGGTGAAGTACTGAACTAATTCTGGAGATATTTATGGCCATTTAGTTTAGACACTTAGTTTAGTACACAATAAAGCCCTTTGCCCCATTTGCTTCCACAGGTCTCACTGATAGCAGTCAGAACAGTTTCGAATATGACCATTTTGATAAAGAACTCCCTTTTCCACACAGTATATTCTCAACAGCTTTGAAGCTAGCCTGTTTAAAGTTAAGCACTTTCTGCTGCTTAGACAAATTTTGGACCTGTAAAAATCCACAGAAAATTTTACTCCTCCTTCAATAACAAGACATTTTTCAAACTTGCCATCTCTATTAGCAGCTATTATATTGTACTATATTACTAGTATTTGAATTGGGGAAACGGCCTGTCATGGAAAGTCCAGGATGCCAGACACTGAACAACAAAGAATAAAAAGCCTGGTCACTATTTTTACTATAGAAATATGTCGGTTCAAAGTGCTCTCTCACAGTGCTTTACTCTGTGGAATGAGACATCTCTTAATTGCCTCTGACTTCTGTTGACAGAAAGAAGGCCAGTCCAGAGCTTACCTCATTGCCCAGGAGCTGATGTCTTCAGAAAAAGTGTGAGTTTGTTTTTACAACCTACCTGTTGCTCTTCTAAAATTGAAGCTGCGCAGTCCACCCTTCAGTATTCATTTGATGGCAATTAATGAAAGTTTGTCTCTCTCCCCAGATATGTGGAAATGCTCCAGTTGTTATGTATGGTAAGTAAATAATTTTAATCACTGAAACCTAAATACCCTTTTATTTAGCTGCAGTTTAAAAGACATAAAAGCACTGAATGGATTTAAGTGAATTTGAGGAGGAATGGCTTACTGTGAACCATTCAAATCTATTATTTGTCATCTAGAGGGAAAAGCGTTGGCCAACAGTGCTTGTTGGGGCTGAGACTGGTGTAAGATGCAGAATAAGCCTAGTGCAGAGGAGGAGATGGTGATGAACAGGGGTGAACTCTCTCTCTTCAGAGTGAGACAGATGGGAACAGAACTATGAAGCATGGGGATTTGGTTTCAATGGACTCACTCTGCTTCCGTTTAAGCTTCTTGTTTTCTGATAATGCAGTATTGGCAGTAGCCAGCGTGCTCTGGAGATCCACACTGTGTCACAGTGTCTTGGTTTAAGACAGTTTAAGAGGCGGACACTCTAAAATGAGTTACCTCCCGTTAGTTTTAACAAATCCCTTTCCACCAATAAGGAGAAAGGAACTGGAGTAGATGTAAGTGAAAAAAACAACAGTCCATAAAAAAAATGAAACAGCAACAGGCAAAAAATAACAGTGATACTCACTAGTTACAAAGTTGCTGAAATCTCAGGGACTCCCTGGGAACAAAGATAAACTCAAAAGGGCAGAGCAACCCTTCTCCCAGGATGGTGCCCTCCGCAGACCCCAGCGTGTCCGAGAGACAAAGGGAAATGGCTGCCTTGCCTATGCTGTTACTGGGTCAGGAAGGAAATGCTGCAGGACTTTCCCCATCCCTTCCTTTTTCTGCTTCCTCTGGTAAATCCCCAGGTAGTGAAATTTGTTTCCCTGCCTGCCCACCCCACTGGAGTAAAGGGATCTTATGAATATTTTGCATGTTCTCATTATTTCCCTAATTATGAAAGTAATTAAGGAAAAGAGAAAGAGAAAGCGAAAGAGAAAGCGAAAGCGAAAGAGAAAGAGAAAGAGAAAGAGAAAAAGAGAAAGAGAAAAAAAATAGAAGTTAATATGTCAAATGAAAGTAAGAAATGGGCCTAAAGTAAACCCTTGAATGAAGGCACTGGCATGCACGTTAAGCCACTTACAGGTTGTGAAATGTCAGAATAACTGTAATCATGCACTGTGACTTTCCCTGTCCCAATTCCCATTGTCCTGGGTTAGAAAGTTTAATAAAATCTCATCAATTTTAGAATTGGGAGGAGCCATCAGATGCATGAAGTTTAAGAAGGGCAAAATCACAATTTTGATTAATGATTTCCTTATACAGTGGAAAAGTTCTTATGCTTCTTGACCCCTACACTCCTTTAGGGAGTACAGGAGGCTTTTCTTCAGCGTAGCCAACAAATAAGTTTCTCAAATAAGATTTAATTGTTTGTATGAGTTGGCTTTCTAACTAGTGAGGATGTATGAATGGAACCTGGGTTAGAGAATGAGGGAGAAGAGCGAAACAGGCAGCCTGTTTTCACACTTGTCTGCTAGTTCAGGTACTCCTTCGTTTAGAAGAGGTCAAAAATCTTTATGGGAACAGGCTCAGAGGGTATGTTTCTGTGTTTCATTGATTGGCTTTCGCCCAGGCACACCCCATCTCTACTGCTATAGGCTGACATCAGTATGATACCTACCTACTGCAGAGGCATTCAGAAATAATCTGCAGGTTTCTCTGTTGCAGTCATGTTCAATCTAGAAAACCACAGTCACAACACTGTCACTTTTTCCACCCCAACTGCTGTTGGATCTTTATATTCACCTGTTGTCCAGTGTATTGTTCAGAATATCTGGAGAAACCATTACCAATTTTACAACATGTAAGTCCCTTAGAATGTAGGGGTAATATTGCCTAACCAAGGCAATATTTTCAATACTACCATAACACTAAAAGTTACAATAATCTAATTGCTCCTTTTTCCATATTTGAATAGTTTTAGGAATATTCACATCAGCAAAAAATCATGCTTTGCTATGCACTTGCTGTTGACACAAGTTCCACTGGCAGATTTCAGAAGCAACCACAAGTGACCACAGTCACCAAATTGCTCTCAAGGTACAACACACCATTTATGGCCAGTTAGGACCAAAGGCTTCCTTGACAGCATTCCTCAACCCAGGCATACGTTTCTCTCTGTTTCCCATCACCAACTTTCTCAAGAAAACAGTTTCTAAATGCTTATCATCAAGTCTCAAGTTTCATCTTCTCATGTAAACCCACATATTGGTAAGAAAGGCAGAGAACTAAACCACACCCTAGCTGCTTTCAGAAAGGAAAAAAAGGCTTTTCTTAGGCCTGCAGCAAGAGCAATTTCCCATCTCATTTCCAGGCTTGGCTGGTGCTGCTGTTCATTCAGCATAACAGAATCTGTTTGGCCTTTCAGTGGAGACTTTAATAAACTGATTGATTGCCAAAATGATGACATTTCCATACACCCACTCTGCTATTGAACTGAAAGACTGGAAACATTGTGTTATCTCACAAACTTGGTATCAGTTGGTGAGGTAGTAGTGATAATAATCTAAAAGGTTAGCTGTTACTTGCCCTACTCAAAGGTAATGCAATTCTCTGGAGCAGTGAGTTAAGAACTCATTCTGGTCTGAGCAGATGGAACTGGCAGGGCCTTTTAGGTCCAAGTCCGCGATCTCTTGCTACTCACAGTTTTTCCAAAGTTGATTAGTCTTTGAACTTCTTTCAGGATCATTTAATCTTCAAGCTTTGTCATTCTGTCTCCTATTTTTCTTTCCCAGCAATGCAGGCTGCACTTGACATCCTTTTCTTAGTGCTTGCTCCTGAACTAAATACTGCAGGTGGCTTTCTCAGCCTAAAATTTCACACATCACCAAGATGGTTTATTTGCTTCCTTTCAGCCAGTCTGTTTCAAATGGCTTTAAAAGATGTACACAAATCAAATTTAGTGTGACTCAGACTGCTTCAGGATCCCAGTCTGTATGGGATCAAGCATTTGCTTGATAGTGTATCATGGTCATGTTTATTTTGACTTTCGTTTTTGACAGTGGACCTTTGGCTTTTGTACATAAAATCATCTTTGTGTGCGCATAAGCCCCTTTGAAGCAGTTAGTACTTTCCTCCAAGACATTTATTGAATTAAGGACAGCTCTGCACTGAAAAGACATCAGCCCCAACACCTCCTTCTAAAAAGAAAGTTGATCCTGTTTCCTAGTTTGCATTTTCCTCATAACAATGGACCACAACTCTTAGAAACAAAAAGACCCAGTTTTATGCTTCCTAAGCATTTGGAGATATGGATATGAATATGATAAGAATAGATATGTGCTGGTTCTCCAGCCTTCAGAGCAGCTTGGAATTCAACCCTGCATTGGACATCCCAATGCTTATGACTGAAAAATAAATCTTAGGAAGTAAAAAAGAACAAAATCATCTTAGTGCTCAAGCTTTAACTTGAGATTAAACCTCATTGATTAAACTCTAGTTTCAAAAGTCTTGTGGGCAGCACATTCTCAAGAACAAAAAATAACTGCCCAATTTAGGAACCACTGCTACATGTTAGACAAAACAGAATTCCATCTTTCTAATTATTTACACTTCCAGTGAATGATTTGCTGAGCCTTTTTTACTACTGTGAATATCTTGGATGATGTTCAAAGTTCTCCTGGACCAATCAAGTAATTACTTTCCTAATTAAATGTTTTAGTGAATGCAATGTGCTGGCTAAGCAAAGAACTAGCTCGCTGTTAGGTCCTCTGAAGCTCTTATAAAAGCCTATGGACACACTGTTACAAAAGAATAGCCTGCCCTCACTTACACTAGGCTGAATTTTTTCTCATTTATTTATTCATTGTTGTGTTCATTGGCAGTGGGAAAATAACTATGTATTGGCCAGGGAGCTTCCACAGCGGGAATGTTGAGCCAAAATAGCTTTCAGATAATCTGTACATCTCTTAAAAGGAGAAGGAAGCCACACCAGCACATCTGGCATCAGGACAATTCCCTGGTAACAAGTCACACTGATACAGTATTCTCAGTGCCTACTGTACAGTCTGCTGGTTCTGAAATTCATTTGCAGTATTTTGGATGAATGTGTGTATTTGGCTGCATGTGAGCATGTGCTGAGGTCAGGGTTCCTGACCTAGATTGCACCCTGCATGGCAGGATAAGAGACTAATGTGGCTGCTGTGGTAGCATTTTCTGCTGTTCATCTGGCGTTGTTTCTACTGAGTCCAGCAGTGAGAAATTTGAGATCACTGCTCCGTACAGATCAGGGGTCATTCAGTCTGCTGTAGGAGATGTGCCACTTTTTAATTCAGGAGTGCCACTTCCATGATTAGGAGAGGGGCTGCTGACTGTGATGCAGATACCTTCAAGAACTACCATGAGTCAGACTTGGTTCATAGGATACTGTACAGCACCTCATGTCTGCACTTGGCTTTAATATGGAGGCTCTCTTCTCTCCCTTTGAACTCTTCACTGTCCCCTCAGGTATAATACCTAGATGTCCAAAAGAGCTTTGGATTCTGCAATATGCAGAATCTATTGAATCCATTTTCATTCTGGAAGTGAGAGTGGTTATAAAATTCTGCACCATTTTATGCAATTAGTGTAGCCTTTACTTGTATAATTTGGGCTGCAACAAGATTTCCTGTTGTCCTCCCTGGCCCTCTCACACAGTGTCAAATATGATGACTTCCCATGAGTATCAGTCCATTAAAATACCAGCCTGACTAGGGAAGCAGTTGCAATTCTAGATATACATGTGAAATTATTTTGTATTCATGTATGTTAATATATGTATGTACCTTGCTGAAAAGCGTAAAAGTCTGGATGCCAGGTGGGTGTTGTGGTGTGAACAAGGTGAAGATGCTGTGTGCAGATATGATTTCTATAGCTGAAGTGCTGCTATCCCCACGGGAAGACTAAGGCAGAGAAATGGCCGTGGTTTTCCACTAATGCATCTGCTCTGTACATTCACTCCCTTTTTATTTTTTTTCAGTGTTGTTCCCTAATGGAAACTCAAACATCTATTTTGAAAATTGTAGAAATATCCCAGGGGAATTTATTCACCCATCAGACCTTTCCCTTTTCCTTAATACAGACTAGAGATACATGCAGAGAAGCTGATTCAGCCATGACAGCAATAGAGGTCAGACCTCTGCCTGGTATAAATTTACATAGTTTTTCTCTGGTGGGGGACTGCAAGAACAGCAGATGATTAACTTCTTCAAAGCATTGCATTGGGTCCTTTCGAGTTAAGATTTCTTTACCTCGTTACCAACAACATGAAGCTAATTCAAAATCTGGGAAGCATTTCAGCTCTCTTCTGCTTTGTAGAAGCTTTGTTCCTCCCAATGAGACAATGCAATAAAGAGCAGGTTGAGACTTTGTTTTCAAGATCTGGAATCAACATCACCGATATTCCTTAGACTGAAGGCATTCAGAGCTTTTCTAATTCAGCCACAATCTAGCAATTTTGTCCTTCTAGTCTAATGTGCACTTTTTGTTCACAGAAATACTCTTTGTTTCAGATATTTCTCTTGGCCTGTTAAAGAGTGGCTTTGCTCTACAATCACCATTTTCTACTAGAATGCCACAGTTTCTAGCTCAAATGCAGGCCTGATGCTGGGAACACAATGCTGTGAGCCAGTGAGAAGGAACCTCAATTCCCACCTGCAGAGCAACTGCTGCTCAAACCACAGGACTAAAAATTACTATTGGCAAAGCCAATATTAATGGTGGTGTACTCCCTTCTCCTTCTGTTCTCCTGCTATTGTGGTCAATTTGCAAGAACTAGGATTTCCATTATGACTGGATTAGAATTGTCTACACTACTGCTTTAGAAGATGAAAAATAAGAAACGCAAGGAAATCTAGCAACTGATCAGCATTTCTTGGACAATTTTAAAAGGTTTTCTTTCAAATAGAGCTATCTGTTTAACTACATCTATAAGTCAAAATGCCAATTTTCTCTTCTCCAGCATACTCACCTTTTTAATATTAATACTTGCTTTCAACCTACTGCAGGTGGCAGAACCATCGGCTTTTTACGGTAAAGGTAGAAACTAACTTCAGTCCTATCACTTCCTGACTACCCCTACTAGACTGGTTGCAGTAGTCCCCAGTTCCCAGGGATTCATTCATCCCCACTGGATGAATTGATCTAATTTGGCCTATTCTGTTATATACAGAAAAAGGAAACAGACATTCTGAGTCCAGAATGAATTACTGCACTCCAAGTTATTCTCAAGTAGAAGGTGAAGAACAAGAATCACCCAACATAGCATATACTTATATGTATGTATATATGTACAGAGAGACAGTTTTTTCTCCTGGGTGAACTGCTTGCCTGAAGCAGTGGTTTAGCTGACAAGAGATTGGTTTTCCTTCCTTTCACTAGGGTCCTGCAAGGTTAAATGTTCTCATTTAACTCATTTAGCTAATAAAGGCTAACTAGCAGCAGGGCTGAACCGCAGAAAGGATAACAGTATGCATGGGATGCATCCATCTTGCGAAATGTCTGTTGACACGTATACAGGATTGCTACAGTTGAAATTTGCAGCTGGACTCCAAAGCCCATTCACTCCCATTGTTGGAGAGATATGATACACAAACTAATTGTTTCTGCATCTGTTCACAAAATCCTGGAAGCTAAACCCAGAACTAACTCTTGTCCCATTAACTACACCTCTTGTCCTTTTATTAGAATATCATGTTTCATATCGATGTTGAATCCCGTACAGAGCTTTCTTGATAAGTGCTCTACCAAAAACCTCTGGTTGCTGGCATTGCTGACTTCCTTGAAAGAGTACCTGGAGATAACTACCTGCTGCAAAAGTATCAAGGTTGGTGATCCCAGGTAAATTCGGCTACCTTCCTGTCACCTGGAGCCACCTACCTAATTTTTTTCTGCCAAACCTCGCCTGTAATCACTGTTTCCTCTTAGCATCAGCAGGCACTCCCAGCATCAGTAAAGCATTTAATATCCCAGCATCCTGCTGTGAAGCTCATAACCTCACAGAGAGTGTCAGATTCTCTTCCAAGAGCCAAGCAGGTGACAATTAGGCAGAGCTCCACATAAACCATAAGATCTTGTTGAAATCTTGCATTCCTCCTTGTCTCATACTCTTATAACTAAAAGTTCCAGGTTACAGTCCCCATTTACAGCAGAGAACAGAATTCTTCAGAGGCATTCCTGGAGGGAAAAAAAATGTAACTTGTGTGTATTAGTGATGTGCACAAACAAGAGAAGAAAAAAACCCAAACCAAACAACCTTTGTGGCTGTGGGGTTTGATCCTCTTTGTTTCGCTTCATTATTTGTAGGGTTTATATCAGGGATGTTAAGGATATGGCCATTGGATGGCTATAAAGGGCTTATTTATGGGTGCCCAAAATGTAATGAAAATGTTTATGTTTCAGAAATGTATTTTTATAGCTGAGTTGCTCACCTTCTATGTCACCTAGCCAGCTAGGGTTATGCTTTCCCATGCACATGCAAGTATAAGCATAAGACTGGTGTGAGATCTGTAGGCTCATCCACCCCTGGATGAGATTGAGCTTTGTAGCTATCACACCAGAGCCTTGAACTGAACAACTTCAGTTCATGAAGCTGTCCTAAGAAAGTTTTGATCCATCAGGGAATTATATGGACTCAGTGTTTAATACCTCCTGTACTTAGACATTGGGCTTTTGTGACAGACTTGGAGACCTTCAGGTGCCATGACTCATTACAGTTAGTGAGACTGGAAAAGCACTTTGCATTTGATTAATGGCTTCACAGGCACTCAGCATTTTCAACGGTGACATAATTATTTTTTAATGGATGTTTATAGTGATTACTGTTATGCTACAGGGTTTTTATTAATCATTAGAAAGCTGGCTATCCAGGCAACTGGAATTTAATTATTTGTCTGAGAATTCATTATAGTCAAGGGGACAGACAATTAATAACTAATTAAATCCACTGAGATGCTGTGGGAAAGGAGTGTTAATCCTGTTGCTCAGTTGTGGTGGAAAGTGGACAGATACAGAGCTGTTTGATATTAATTTGGAAAAGATGACATCTTTGTAACATAAGAGATTACTTAAGCACATCAGTAGTGAATTTACTACAGCTATTCACTTGTCCAGGCACAATAAGCTGAAAGAACACTTTAGATTCTTTCCCTTTCCTGGTCTGGAATAATTATGATGACTGAGGACTTTGAAAGGTTGCAGATTCCTTTGAGTTAATAAAAGCATCCAGAAGACAGATTGATTGGCTTAGTTGGATGAAAAACTTCTGGATTATACGCTGGCTGAAAGATGAACTTAGGCTAACTCACATCAGAAAAAACTGGAAATTTAATAACACAACATTGGGATTATTTATGGTACTGGGGCAGAACATAGTGTGGAAATCAGACCCAGATAATTCGGAAACATAGTAATACCTTTTCAGAAATCTTTATGATATTGTTTTATCCAGGATATAGTTAATCAAAACCAAAATTGACATCATGATATTTTTTTTACCTAGTTCTAGTGGCTTTTCAGAAAACAAATGTTTTAGCTGTTAGAGTTGCTAAAACACCCCAACACTGTGTATGTTTGACTCTTGGCTACTATCCATTAGATAATCCAGTCATCCCAGTTCAATAGAGAGCCAGTGTGTACACTGCAGTTGACAGTAACAACGGAAAAGGCAGGGATGAATCTGAGGAGACTAAAACCTGATCTTGCCCGGAGGCAGTCCCTATCAGTGAGAGAGGAATTTTGAAGTTCTTTGACTAGAGTCTCTCCTGCTTCTTACAGAACTTTTCAGCAGGATCACAGTCATACCAATCAGATCCCACCATACTGAAATCAATACAGCAACCTTGATTTAATCAATCCAAAGTGAGAAATCTAATGTATAGATTCACAGTGAAGCATACTCTGGTGAGTTCCTCATACCTGGACATTAACAAGTTTTATGAAAGTCAGTTCTTTTTAGACTCCTCCTTAATAACCTTATCTACTTAAAAAATTGAACTAGACAGAAGCCAGAGTCATGAGAAATGCCATGGTAAATCCCTGTATGGCCCAGGGAAGTTCATAAGATTGTCCCTAAAAGTTCAGGGAACAGAATTTTATTTCTGGGCAATAGGTTCCTTCATAATAAGACCATGACAAATGAAGATACAGAGCCTATTCCCCCCTGGTTCAGGGCTGGGCAGAAACAGCTCGGCATCTTTCAATGAACTGTGCAACCTTAGAGGTTCCTTTTTATCAAGCCCCTCCTTTCTTTCACAGCACGTTTGCCCACAACACACAGTGGAGTAGGAGGCCAGGAAATGGTCTCTGATTGGAAAAATCCAGCTGCCATTTCTATTAGCTCATCCAGCAAAATAACCTTCTCAGCAATTGTGAAAGCAGCTGTATTTTTTTCATCCAATGAATTGGATAAAAATCTGTGGGCAGACAGAATGTTTTTAGTGTATCTTTGAAAAAATATTTGATTTACTAATAACTCACTGTTTGCAGAGCTGCATGTGAAAAAATAGATTCACAGCATGGATCTGGCCAGATTGATCAGACATTAGAGGTTTCCTTCACACTAGATCTGCATCAGGTTGAAGCAGAGTGCAGTGCAAACCTGGTGGAAGAACAACTGCTGATGTGATGGTCTTAGTTTTGTGAGATGCAGCCAGGGCTTTGAAACCAGCTCTGCTGTGACTAGATGCTTGGGCTTTGTATGTGGCTATAAACTACCTGACCCTTCATGAGATCACCAAGAGTCCCTATTGGGACTTGGTTTTTTTCCTCAGGATGCAGTGTTAGCCTATCCATAACATGTGGTAGACTCTGTCTTAAATCAAAGTTGGTTGTTTTCCTAGTAATGCTATATTCTAGTAAGTCTTGTGGTCTGGACTACTGACTAGACTACACTAGATCATATCATATCAATATGGTCCCCTCCTGGCTTCAAAGTCAGTGAATCTAAGTATATTCAGCTGCAAACCCTCAGTTCAATTATTTTAATGCTGAATTTAAAAACAATACCCAACTTGAGGTACTAACTGGGAAAAAACCAGCATGTGTAGGGCGCCTAGCAATAAGAGAGAATGCTGCAATGCCCTAGCCTCAGCTTCACNTGCTGGAATCCCCCAACCCAAGCTTACACAAAAAAAAAAAAAAAAAAAAAAAAAAAAGAAAGGAAAGTCAGGTAAGGAAAGATAGTATTTTTATAAGAAAGGGAGCTTCACAACCTCCTAGTCTGCAGCTGCTGCACCAAAACAAGTCATCAGGAGCTTTCAGGCTTCACAGTTAATGTGGCCTCTCTACTGACCTGTTTTGAGTATTTACTTTAGCTTTCACTTTCACACTTTTTTCCTCATCTTGTGCAATAAAATCTCCAAGCCCATCATGACTTACTGGGATGCAGAAAAAGACTGGAAAAGGGACTTGCAGAATCAGTTTCTGAGGAATTGTACATAAATGCCAAGTTTCTGCTCTCATCACAAACTGGGATGCACTTAGTTTTCTAATGGTTCACTTATTTTCATAGAAAAAGTGAGATTTAGATACTTTAACCATGAAGACCTGACTAGAAGGAACGGACAATTCAACAGTAAGAGCCCAGGTTGACCAAGATGGAGGAACACACGGGCTCTCCTTACAGGGAATACGGAGGAGGATTAAACCTTTTAACAGTTCTGCTTGAGGACCATCCTCAGGCAAACACTGAATGCTCTTCTATCACTTGTACTTTGTAGTAATATGGAAGAAGTGAGTCCTGAAATCAGACCCTTTAAATTTTATTGAATTTATGTTATTGAATGAAAGCTGATGTTTTTGAACACCAGATACTGCTATGAAGATGAACCATCCAGTTACAGAGCCTTAGCTCCTGGCACAGGCAGCCAGAGCCCCCAGGTTAGGAACCTGCCCCACACGGCTCAGCAGCAAAGCGTTAGCTATACCTGTGCACAGCCTCAGCCTCCCTGCCCTGTGGTGTGCATCACCTTGCACCCATTGCCACAATTTGATTCAAATCTCCCCAAAGCCCAGGCAGCTTTAAATGCCTGAGCTTCTCTAGCCACTGCCGGTGAAGAGGGAACATGAGTGGCAGCTGCAGACAGGGGAAACAGCAGTGGCTGGTGGGCAGCTGGAAAGGGCCAGAGCAGCACAGTGGCCAAAGTCTAAAGTGTATCCAGGTCCTGACAAAAGCTCCTTTACAAGTCTGAATCAGAGAAGGATTCTGTAGGAATTGGACTTTGACCTGAAACCATTTCAGCATTGAGAGCTCTGGATGAAGGAGATGTTAAGCAATGTCTTGCACACAAAATATTTGCTTGCTGCTGTTGGGATGATTTTCTAATTTCTGGGGATCTAAGACAAATTATCACTGCAGTTTCAGATGGAGGTCTTATTCCTCACTTCCAGCTCAAACCTGGGAAAGCATTTTGCTATGCATTCTTAAATAGGTGCCCTATTATGTACCAGAGCTGGCTATATTAATATAGAGGAAATTACTCCTATGCCAACATAATTTATAAACCACTTCATGATGAAAACCATTTCTAAGATGAGGAAGAAAGGACTCAAGTTTCATAGGAAAAATTATTTGTTCAATAGCTTAAATTTAAGTTCAGAAGTGTAGCTAGTGCAAATTCTAGCACAAGGCATGTAGTTGTTGATGTTTTTCATGTCAAGCTGTTGTACCCAATGAGGTGAGAATCTCATCCTTCATTTTTAAAAATTATGTTTTGGGTTAAGAAACACTGTAAAAATGAGACAAACCACACCCAGAAAAACAGGGAGAAAAGGTAAGGTGAATAAAAAGATAGCAAATTCATTGTATGCATAAGGGTCTTATGGCTCAATCTAGTGAAATGTTCAATTTTAGGTTGATAGCATTGTGGGATTCAGCTGAAACTGTGTATGAACTAATGGATGGAAGAAAATATATTCTGTGATCTTGCCATACTGAACACTATCGCTGTTGATAGCATATCTTTTAATTCCTAGAGAGCATAGTTTAGGAGTCAAGAAATTGTAATAATAATTTCAGAAAAGACATTTTAAGTCTGTTTGCCTCATTTCAATGCTGTTGTTCCCAGGATTTCTATGAAGGTATCTTGAAAGTGCTTGGAGACGATGATGAAAATGAACAAGTTAAACTCAAGCAGGGTTTAAGTGAACTCCCTGAAATTTATGAATTACACCAAGACATCCTGGAAGAACTGGAAGAGAGAGTCCTTAAATGGCAAGTACAGAATGGCATAGTTTGATGGCCTTAACATACCCTCCACAGCAGGTGGGTGAACTCATTGGTGTTCCCTTGACCATCCCAGCAGAAATGAAAAGAGTAGAACCTGAACTACTTTGGCAGATTTTGTGTACAGACAGGAAGGAAGTAAATGTAGAGGCTGTCAGGCTAAGAAATCAAATACTGAAATATGTGTGCAGTGAACAGCCCATGACTCTGAAATGGCCCCGTCAGTCAGTGGGAGAACAGCCAGCTTCATATGCATTCACTCATCACCAAGTGGCTTCACACTCATGGCCTGAAGGTCACAGACTCATGCTGTGGGAAGCAGGAACAACTTATATCAGAACCAATCCTAAAGATCATCTGCTTACATAAATCTACATAGCAGCTGTGTAGCTCTCAGTTAAGGGACAGCCCCTTGCTCCCAGCAGCAAGGCAGGGATCTGTTACCCTCGGCTTACAAGCCAAACAGACACTGGCAGCCTGTTAATGGACTCCATCAAACATCCTTACAGGGCAAACTCTTTCCACAAGAGAATGAGACCATGATTAGGACAGACAAAGCTCCAAAATTCATTCAATTGAGGAGACCCCTGACTTAAGCCAGGCTGCCAGGTTCTATTGAATGATGGACCGTGAAGCCCCACACCTCCAGCCTGCTGGACTCCAGGAGGCAGTGGTCACTGAAAATGGGTGATCCTATTTCTGCACTGAGAAATTAAGTCAATTAGATGAGGAGAGTTTTTCAGTAACAATCCTAAATGCAGGGCACAGGTCATCTTGCAACCCTGCACTTCTCAGACAAAGCACACAACAAGGAAAGGAGAGGCTAAAGGGAACTGTGTTTTGGTTTGTGTCCACCAAGGGACTGTTGGCAGAAAGACTTAAAAAGTGTCATCAATGATTTATGATTTATACACTTAGAACAGAAACAGAAGTAGTGTTTCCAGCTAGGATCTAAAATGACTTGGGTACTAAAGAAGCCAGAACCCCACTCTAATAGCATGCTGCCAGTTCCCTAAGACAAAAGGAACACAACCGTAAATGCCCTAAGAGTTCTGTCCAGAACTACTCTGTGGCACTGGGGATAAAAGAGGACTGTATTGCAAATGCTGCCAACACAACAGAAATACATATGTTATAGACCTGCACTCACACAGGTTCCCAGGTCATTAGCACACCTGAAGCTTCAAGCAAGCCCTTCCCTATGCCTGCACTCCCCCAGACACTCTGTTGCTCTGGACATCCCCAGGAACTCACATTCCTCTGTTAAGTATGATTCCTCTTTTGCGAGCTCAGATTTTATTCTGTTCTCTCTTTGTACATGCTTTGTAAATATTTCAATACTGTGCATCTGAATACTGGGACAGATGAAAGTGAGGCAGTGCTGAGAAGCAGGCAGTGAAGGAGAGCTGAAGATCTGATATTAGAACAGATGTTATATTCTTCCCCACAAACAGTGCCCAAAGCACTGCAGCAGTTGGAAGGCCTGTTTACAGAAGTGGGAGCCACGTCCTGAAAGGAGCCTCACAGTGCTGCTGTGACAGAGGCTCAGCCAAAGGACCAGCCGCGCATGGTGCCCATTCTACAGCAGCCCGTGTTGGTGTCCAGTCTGTCACTGAAGCATTCCCTCTTTCCTGCTGTTTAGCCTAGGCTTAAGGTGCACAGTGTGCCAAGCCACTGTGGCTCTAATACAATGAGCAAGAAGTATGACTCTGCTTCTTCACTTTTATTTGTTTGTTTATTTGCTACTTCATTTCTTTCTGTGGCCTTAGGGAGGAACACCAGAAAGTTGCTGATGTTTTTCTCTCCAGAAAATCAAGGTTGAGTCACCATACAGCATACATTATGCAGTTTGACAGGAATTTGGCTTTGCTAGATGAAAAGTGCCTTAAATATTCCCAACTGGCTACCATGATTCAGGAGTTTGAGGTAAGGTTCACATGTTTTTTTACATGCACTAATGCATGGCTTTGCCATGGGGATTACTCAAAGATTTTTTTTTTTTCTGGAACTCCACCAGTGTTCACACATAGGGTAGAATGGAAGAACAGTCTTCTTCATAGCCCTGGTGCTAAAACTGAAGTGAGAAATTCACTTGTGCATGATGTGTTTGTTTCTGTCTCTGTTGCCCACACACTCCTGTGTGTGCATACAGAATGTGTGTTGGTGAATCTACAGATCTGTGAGTATATTTTGTTGAAATATAGTGGAGTGGTTTCTCAGTCACTTATTAACTTACCAAGCTCTTTGAGGATGTGTTAGAGTTAATAACTAGGATTATAACTAAGATGGCAGTTTGCTGCTGAGCTCACATCCCCCCTGATCTTTGCGTTTCTTCCCTTCCACTGAGGACAGCAGAGCTCTGGTGACAGTCCTTACAGTGTGAAACATCAGCTTTTGAAAGTGGTGCAGCGTGTCTTCCAATATCGTGTGATGCTCACAGGTCAGTAAAATCGCTCTCAAAAGTACCCAATAGAAACACTCCCATGATGTTCTGTGCCTCCACTGTGCTACATATTGATGCCAAAACACCTAAAATAGGACTAAAGCAGTATGGGATTTCCTGGGAACTTCAATATGCTTAGTACAGGATTCCGGAAGTGTCAGGCAGCCATGGAAGAGGCAGGCACTTCTACAGGACAGCCATGTTGAAAGGTCACCAAAAAGTGTAGTCAGGTGCTTTTAGCCATTCCTTCTTGGCTTTTTCCTTCTGTGAATCAGGAGAGGCAGAGTTCAGCCTCACTGCCAACAAACAGGTTTGATTTTTTATTATGTCAAGAGCAGTTATCAGCGACAGTAGAAGACAGGTGACCTCAGCGAGGAGACTCTGCACTGCATCCTGTATCCTTATCAACAAAGCAGTTGTACCCAGAACTGCACCATAAGTCCTATGCACAGTACACCTAAAGCTAGTGATTAGTCAAAAAGCCAGTCCAATCCTGCTGCATTATAGGAGGCAGAGATATAAATTTAAATTAACAGTACACTTAAAGATTTTACATTCCCTTTACCTTATTCCCTATACCTTCCCTTTACATTCAGGACCATATGTATAACTACCACCTGAGTCTCTGCAAGGGGGGTTATGTTCCTTCTCTGCAAGCCACCCCAAATCTAGCAAGTCTGAGCCTGTGAGGAGAGCAGGCTTTCTGAAGCAGGATGTGGCCCCTAGAAAGAATTGGGAAGTTTAGAACTGGCTAGGGAAGGAAATGGTGAAATGTAACAATGAAACTCAATGTTGTCAAGTAATTAAGTCAGAACACAAAAGAGCAAGGATCCATAGACATAAAGATGGAGAAATATTTTGGGCGTATGTATATGTGTGGGTGGACAGGGATGCAAGATTAGTTATGCATGGGACAGTAACAAAATAGTCATAAACCCTGCCCATAAAGCCGATGAAGGGCACAGCATACTAGAAGGGGCTTCTATAAAAGCAGCAGAACAAAGTGACCGTATGTGTTGGAGCCCAGGATGCAGAGAATATCTCTCTGCCTGTTTTTAAGCATCTGACCCCCCTGGACACCAACATTTCTGACCTTCATCTGTGGAGAAAACTATATACTCTTAGGGAAGAATTAGAATCTACACTGGTGTGAACTAGGTGATGGGATATTATGTAAGATTGTCACAGGGTGAAAAATCTAGAGTTTTAGGTTTGTTAATATAGTAAATAGATAAAAGCAAAAAACTTCAAAATGGAGGATTGTTGTTGTTCTTTAGACCACCTTCTTCTTTTTCTGTTCCTCCATTTCCTGCAGTAAAAGTAGTTTGGGATGATTGGATAAAGAATTCCGCAGTTCCTGTCTACGTAACAGGGTGATTTATTGAACATTGGTGGAAAAGTGAAAATATCTTTCATTTTAAGTTTTAATTGGATAATTTACCTCTAAAAAGACTGTGCAATCTAGATTAAGCGGCCATTTCTGGCATTCTTTGCTCCGTGCTATGTCTGAGTCAAACTAGTGGCTATATTTCTCTGATAAGACTTAATAAACAACTCTCTGAAAGCAGAGAAGGCTGAAGGTCCCGTTCGTCTCCGTGCCTTCTGGCAAAGGCTCTAAAATCTCCCTCATCAGGGGAGATCCAATTAAGGCACGAAACATGTCAATATGGAAACTTTATTAACAGCACAGATTACCAGCAGTTTCATCTTGCTCCAGACATTTTGATCAAGGATGCAACTCATTATTCACAGCTAGATTTGCTTTTTCAGGACAACCAATACAAATGAACACTGGATGCCGATACTAGGACTTACTTTCTGTCTTTCTTCCCTCTCTGGGTGTGTCTGCATTAAGGGCAACTTCCCAGACTTGTGGCTGGCAGTACTTAGCAGTCTCACGTGATCCATAGAGTGTGGTGCATGCACACAAATACTGCATTTATGTAAAGGGAATTGGCATATCCCTGTCAGAAATAGCCCTTCTATCCTCTGTTTTCCCATTTCTGTGGTCCACAAGATAAATTGCAAACATGCAGCATGGTATTTTGTGACAAAGCCGGAACGGTTTCAGTGAAGCTCCTGTGACTGGATTCCATCTATGCTTGAAACAACTTGAGCTCCTCCTTGTCCCAGGTACTGACACTAACTGGGAAAACAAAAGCTTTTGTGTCCAGTGAGATAAGGTCTGCTGGATTAAGATATTACAGAAAATAGGTTTACTACTTTAGTTCTTAACCTCAAGAAACCAAGCCCCTCTTTGCCTGCTAGGACAGGATGAGTCTGGAACAGTGCAGTCCTTCAGATTCTCAGGCGTACTTGTGTGATAGCTGGCTGATTCTACCAGATAAGGAAGGGTATTTATGAGGATATTGGTTACCAATTACTGCACCACAACCAAAAGGATTTGTTCACTCAGTCCATAGCTAAGGACAGAGCTTGCAGCGGTGAAAAGGAACACTAAATATTGCCTGATGGCATCACACAACCCCTTCCTGCCTGCCTGAGTACAGGCAGATGCTTTCCAGAATGCAGGTAAAAGCCAGGTGGAGTTCAGGATGCCAGAGAAGGCACAGCACTAGAATGAGAAATGTGGATAAAACATTCAAGGGAACAGACATCCATGCACAGTACCATTCTCAGCACAGAGATCTAGTTCTTGGATGCACAATTTAGGAGTCTGGATTAATCAGCAAGATAAGAATGAAGTATTTCCAGACTAGGCTCTTAAAACTGTAGCACTTACATGCTTTAAAAGCCTTTAAAAGCATAAAGACCCAGACAAAGAATAAGCAGATGATCCAAGAAAAGTAGTTAAAGGTTTGTTTATAATGCAAATATAATTGCTGTCACACTAAGCACTATTGTATGTATCTTACAGAACCTGTTTTCAGAATATGATTAAGTTCAGTAGTAATCATTTGAACCCTGCTTGTACAGAACTAGTCTCCTTCCTGTGCCCATAAAAAGCATATGATTCATTTACACTATGTAAATATAGCCAACAGCATTTGTTCAGATGGGAAAACAGAATTCATTAGAAGAACAATTATTTGTAAAGTGGTGCTACTCAGCAATTCTCTTGACTGAGAAACATTTTTGTCACTGTTTATTTATTTATACCTGCCAAGTTATGTGAGGAGCTCAAATCTGTATCAATGCTCTTGCATTGATTCTCAAAGTAAAATACCATCAAAGATGAGTTTTGCTTTGGAAAGTGGCTATATATACACTTAATTATTTGGGAATAAAATGCTGTGCGACATTACTGTGGATGCCCCATTCCTGGAAGTGTTCAAGCCCAGGTTGGGTGGGGCTTTGAGCAACCTGGTCTGCTGGAAGGTGTTCCTGCCCATGGCAGAGGGATTTGAACAAGATGATACTTAATGTCCTTTCCAACCCCAATCAGTGTCTGATTTTGTGATTAGGATTTAATGTTTTAGCTAACAATGCTACAAATTATGTTGACCTGTATTCTGATTGTTGGATGTCTGTTTGTTTGTTTGATCATTTACTACAGATTACTTGAATAATCTTTGTCCTGATTCTACAGAGTATGAAGCCACACAAGGTAAAATGAAATTGGTAGAAGAAAAATTCTGCTCTGCTAACATTGCTTCTAAAGAGGTGCAAGATCTCTATACTGGTAGTATATGGAAGATGATTATTTTTAAGATTTTGCATTAATAGGTTAGATGTAAAATCTGTAATAATTGATTACTAGTTTAGACAAATTATTTAGGACAAGAATCCTATTTTTGTTTAACTGAAACATATGGGCTTCCTATAGTTTTGATGTGATGAAACTTATGGAAGAAGAAAATATCATCTATACAGGCATAGTGCAGACACTGTAGTTTTGCCCCAGTCATGGAGGAAATCCTAGTCCTCTTTGGCTTTGTGCATCTTTGGCCTGGTCATTGTAAAGTCAGCTCGGATGGCTCCCCCTGCCTGATTGTGTACCATTATCTACGGTATGCCTACTGTGCTCCGTGAACTTGGGAGAAACCCAGGAAGTTTGAATTGCATATCTGTATTCTGGATTCCTTAAGGCTACCTAAAGTTGAAAGACATTGCATAAAAAGCAGCTCTGCAAAATGAAGAACAAATCCACTGCTAACACCATCCTTTCCAACACATGAGATAAAGCAGAAGTCTTTTACTCCCACTGAAATCAAAGCAAGGTTTAGTTGCGGTGTCTGTGGGAGTAGTTTCCAGGCTGGAGTAAGCAGCAGTAACATTGTATTAATGAAATCAGTTCATCCCTCTTACACTGATTGTAAATCCAAACCAACTCATAGCAATAAAGTCAGTGGTTGACTGAAAGTCAGTCTGTTCTGCCCAAGAGCAGAGACTCATGCAAGATTTAGGACTCTAGTCACTGACAGTGTAACTACAGCTATACCAGTAATTTAAACAATAGCAGGGCAGACACTCAAGCCCTCTGACCACAATTGCCTATCTCATTTGTGGTTAGCAGATGCTTGTCCCATTCCTGGCCAGTGATGGCTAGCATGCTCTCAGGTTATGGCCAGAAACTGATAGGAAGCCCTGTGCCACAGGGGAAAGGATGTGAAATAGGGACCTAAGCCATGTTATGCCACTGCTCTCAGCACCAGCAAACATGTCCTAGCCTAGGTTATTTGCCAGAGAAGAATCCAGGAGTTAATTCACATCACCACTTCATACACGTTTCTGTCAGAAATGGATGACATGTCCTCTCCCTCAGCAGTAAGAGGTACATCTTAGACTGCCATGCTATTTGGTGGCTAAAGTTGGGTTACATCCATCTCTCTATACCACAAGACATTGACAGAAGTCTGCAACTAGAAAACATTACAAAAATATTTAGTGCCATGCTAGGTACTTAAAAGGGACCTCATAAGCTCTCTGGGTCAGCACAAGCATGATGCAGTTTCACACAAGAGAATGATGAAGGGAGGAAGGGGGGACAGCACTGTGTGCCATGTCAGTTGCTAGGCAGTTGCATTATGAAAGTGACAAAGAAGCCAAAGGATGCCCGTGCAAACAGGAGTGATTTGAGTTACTTTCCTACTCTTTTGTGTGATATATAGTGTTTGTTTTCCTTCATCTCTCAGCTGCCTTATTCATCGTTTCTGAAATCACGGACCAAGCCAATGACAGCATGCTCCAAGCGGTGAGTCCTACCATGACACATGCTCTCCTGATCAATAGTGTGTTTTCTGCACATCTGTTCAAGTGAATACATATGTCTGCTAAATTTTGAAGCCTCCTCCAAGGTGAGACTCAAGGGCTTATACAGATCTGCTTTACGGTACTGCAGATATGGAGTTGATCTATGCCCTTTAATGCAGCTGTGCAAGATGTAAGACACCATAGCCAGTAGCACAAAGGGGTTTTCTCCCTCTTGTGGTTGCTGAAATGCTGTGTGGAGCGATGAAGGAAGAGGTGGGAATTTTCATGGTTCTACTTCTAGACTGGGATGTTTTTAGATATGAAACATTCAAAGGTGCTATCAAATATATCAAAGATCGATTCTGAGCTCATTTACATAATTTTTCCACAATTCTGGGATTCCATTTTACTTCAGAAGAGTAGGTCATGGTTTATAATCTCGCAAATGATCACATAACCAGACTGGCCAAACCTTTCATAGGTTAGAACTCATTTCTGAATTTAGATTTAGGTATCTAAATAAGTTATATACTTTTCCAAAGCAAAGTATTTTATCATTACATTGGGTCACAGAATTTTCAAGTTATTGGGAATGTATCCTATGTTGGGGAACTTTTCATTTGAATATTGCTGAATTTAACATCCTGCATCAGAATTTTGCTGTGCCTTTACTATATTAAAGAACTCTTTGACAATGCAAACATCATCCCCCCTGGTTAATTACAGATGGCATTCAATTCACTTCTTTATTATTTTATTTCCTGAGCAGAGAGAGGGTTGTTAATAATCATTCAGGCATGAAAACATGAAGTTCAAGACACAAAAAGAAAAACATCAAATGTAGCATCATCGCATCAATGCAGATGAGAGGAAGGAATGAAAATCAATCTTTTTAGTAAGAGCTTGTTTTCAGGTAGGATTTTAAGGTTGAAAAAATGAACGTACACAGATTGCTAGGGAAGAACACACTAATTGGTTATGAAGAAGAAAGAACAGATGTAGACTGCAGGGTGGGTGTCTAACAAGCCTAGAGTTTTATCATAAAAAGGAATGTAATCTGACCCCTCTATAAACTGGAGTCTGACACTACAGACTTACTAAGCAAAGTTTTCAACTGGTTTGATTCTGATTTTACTTCTCCTCAAGCAAAGAATTTATAATCACATTTTTCCATTATTAAGCAGTCTTTGTACCAAAATAAACATTTCATCAAAAACCTGAGATCTTGTGAAAAGCTTCCAGAAAAATCTCAGAGCTTTAGGGACATCTGTGTTAGAGGTTGAGAACTCTAAGAGCTCAGTTCCTAGCAGATCAAGGTCACACATCTTTTTCTGGCACCTCTGCTTCCTTAGATTTCACTCAGATATATGGCAGATTTATATGAATACTTTTCTGAAGTTAGAAGTATATGTAAGTGGCCAAAATCCAATTTGCTGTGTTGCATTGCCATGAAATAATTTTGTCTCTACTAAGCCATGCTTTAATTTGAAGAACATCATTGTATCATCTGAGTCTTACAGATGTCACAGACTGTATAATAATTGCTATTAATAATGTCGGTTTTGGAATAATTTAATCACAAATTCCAAATAGATTTTTACACTTATTTTTTATCATATCATCAGAGCACATCTGCTCTTTTTCAAAACTGTGGCATGGAAGAGATGAAACAAAATTTCCTTCTTTCCCTTCTGTGTGAATGCAGGGGGTTTTGTGAAGGTGCAGGTTCATGAGAAACAAAGTTCAATTTTCTGCTAAATCAGAGGTTATCCTCCTGAATTAACATCCCAGACACAAAAGCCACCTTTTCTTTCTCTCAGTTTAAAAAAAAAGAAAACATAAAAGCAAATAATTACTCTAATTACAGAAGAAACTGAACAATGCGACTTATTTTAGAGAGTTAATAAATTGTCATGTACCTGGCTGAATTTCTAAGAAATAATATACCTGGAAGAAGGAAGATTTTTGTTGCCACATACCAGCTCATCAAATGACACTCCAAAAATCTGACAGGAGCACTGAATTATGATCTACATTTTCTACAGGCTATCAGTGACCCATTATTAGCTTTTTTGTTGTTGTTTTATGCTAATAAGACTCTAGCAGTTTTTCCTGGGAACTATTAAACCAGGATTTTCAAGCATATTATGACCATAACTATCTCCACAGCATTTTCACTGGGTAGGAAAATATTACTTTCAATTTACAGATGTACAAAAAGAAGTGCAAGGCACACCATCACCTCAGAGTATTATGTCTATCTGTAATTCCAGGAGATGAACTAAGCAGGGTTTGTATCGCTCTCTGAATGTCTACAATCTGTTAGAGGCCCTGAGGTGCTAAGAGCTATAAATCATTGTTGCTATTAACAGCTGGTGAATTACTTGGGGAGGCCTTCCTGCTGTATACACATCATGATAAAATTATGGAAACTACAGTTCACTGCTAAAATGGCCACAGCAGAATTTCTGACACCCACATCTGCAGTATTATCTGGGTGGAGCTTTGCTTTTATTCCTTAATTGTAGGATTGTGAAGGATCTTTGAAAGAAAAATTATGATAGTTTTAAAACCAATGAAGAAAGCTAAATAAACAGGGAATTTTGGGGAACTGTAAGGAAACTCTACCCCCCCTCAGTTGTCCACATTCCCAGATAAACCACTATCCTTCACATGTGATGGCCGTTCACATGTGACTTCCTTCAGGAAATGAGTTCAATACTTCTCTGTCCGTTTCCTGGTGAACATGTGTCCATATTGCAAACATCAGCATTTCAATAGGTGCCTCTGCCAGCAGTCCTGAGAAAAGCTGGGCTGCTGCAACTTCTCACTCTTGTAGAAACCCAGATGAGTAGTACTAGCACTGGCATGAGTGTGCTCACAAGAGAACACTGCTTTTTCTGCAGATGAAAAACAGGTTTTCATTGTGGAAGCTGTCAATTAGACAAGACTTGCCAGGCTAAAATACCCTTCAGTGATGGGAAAGTCCTTTGCAAGTATCTTTTGCAAAAGTCAGCTGTCCCATGATCCCTCATATTTCCTGTGCTATTGCTTTATATGTTTTTTCCATTTTATTGGCCTACAGTATTTTAGAAGTGACCTGAAAAATTCCATTTGTTACTTCCTGCATTGCAAAAGAGATATTTGACAGCTCAAATTCTTGAAAATGTGCCAGCTGTCAATTACATCGCATGGGCACAGTGCAGCCCTGTGCTGGTCAAGTCTTGTAGGTATTTCCATGTATTTGACATGCAGTTACTGATTAAGAACTAAACTTAGTATCATGCTAAACAAGTGCAGTATTTCACTAGGGCACTAAGGGAGATATTTCAGGCTTATCTCAAAAAGCAAGCCTAGATAGATACATTAATTGTGTTAGCTGAAATCCAGGGTAAATTAGCCTTGACATACCATCATGTTGACTTGGATGTGCTCTTTCTGGTATCTGTGATAAGTTTCTTAATTAGCTGATTCTGTAGACACCACTGATTTGTATCAGGCAGATACAATGTATGATCTAATCAAGTCTCACTAATCCCAGGGGTATCTTAATGCCAGTCAATGGAGCAAAGTTAAACAGACCATTGCTTGTTGTAGCAGAAAACTGTACTCAAAGGCTGTCAGGTCATGTAGCTGTATCAAATATGGTCCTTAGTCTGTAGTTTATCTGGGTATATAACTGAGGATATAGGATACAGTGGCTATCTTAGATAGGAGACTCTTAATTTTTAGGCATATTCCAGCGATGACTCACTGCTGTTGGGCAGCTCATTCTACTGTTCTGATCAGATAAAAACCACAGCTGAATCCTATGCACAAGCCTCTGTTTTAACAGCCTCACCTGCTAAATGGAAGGAGATTTGAAAAGACTAGCAATATTGCAAAGGTACAGACATCCCTTCTTCCTTCTTATTCACCTGTTTTTTTTTAATGGGAGCACAGACTTATCTAGGTTAATCTTATTTACCATTTTCATAGATAAGTTCATGCCTGGTGCCAGTGCCCACTGACTGTGCTTTAAGGCCAGGTAGACAGCTAATAGCATCAGAGTTTGATCATAAACTTCCTGGCTTTTGCAAAGCAGCAAAACAGAAATGCAGCTTCATTGCCTGCTTACTAGTATACCTTTTAAATCCCCTATTGCAAAGGCATTAACCCATTATCACAGAATGCAAATCTTCAGATAATCCTAGCAACAGTCTTAAAGTATCAAAGCCTGCTTTGGATTATCTGTGTCATGCCACTAATGCACAGGCCTTTGGAGCAGGTACTGTACTTTGTCTCTGCCCCTATTTTATTAGTTCCCAGAGCCAGAAAGTCAGCAAGAAGCCAATGTATAAATACATATGGAATTAGCAGGTCCTTTGGAAGGTGAACTGGGGAATCACAGGTAAAAGAACTGTAGAAGGTCACAGATGTGAATGCAGATGGTGAGGTTCTGTAAAATCTGTAAGGCAGGAAGAAGACCTTCTGGGTGTAAAATCCTTGGTCCCAGTTCTCTCTGAAACCTAATTCTGTAATATCAGTTCTAAAGAAATAAAATGGTGAGGAGGGGTGAGGGAAGATTTGCTTGCTTGTATAAAAACAGTCTCCCTGCATTCTTCTAAATGCTGTTTTTCTCTCCCAGGAAAACTTGCAGAAGCTAGTACACATTGAGCACAGTGTGAGAGGGCAGAGCGGCCTCCTCCAGCCAGGAAGGGTGAGTGCTGCAGGCAGACCTGTGCTGGTAAGGGCATTGTTTCCAGCCAGCAATATCTCTGTGTGGATGGCCACATTTCAGATGTCTACAGATGATGTTTACTGAGCTATTGTGATACGAGTTGGAGCACTGGTTTGTGTAAAAAAACATCACTCTGGCAGTGCACAAAAAGAAGGTCATGCTGGGAAAGACATACATTTTCTCTGCTTTTACACAGAGCAGCCATTTGGCTTTTCACTTCAGCTGTCCTCAGCCACCCCAAGTGTAGTGTATTTTGATGAAGCTACTGCTTTCCTTATATACTCCTGTCAAAAGGCTGCAACTCTAGCAGGAATTGCTTGCAGCCTGAAAAGGCTCTGCGCTTTATATAGCTGGGTAAGAACCTTAAATCAGGACAATTAATTTGTTTTCAAATTTATATTTTCACCATTCCCCCATGTTGCTTTTAATACAAGGCACTGTTTTTAAGCAACATCAACAGAAACATGAGAGATTGTACAGCTCTGTCTTGCTATCCACATCAAAAGCAAATTTCTTCTTCTGGCTTTCAAACCTGTCCAGTTTCCTCAGCTCCAACCTGCTTCTACGCTTCAAAAGATTTCTTTCTTGAGTTCTGCAATTCTGAATTTCCCTTCAGTCCACCAATATCTTCAACAAAATTCATGAAGCAATTTTCAAAGCATGCATACTCATAGCATAAGAATACTCATCAGCCAAGTACTGCAGTCAACCTTTGTTTTTCTCTCTAACATCAGTATTCTCACTCTTGCCCTTACCAGGTAATGCTTTAACAAATTCTGCGAAGCCCAGGACACAGAATTTGCAGGATTTGTCTCTTTGATGATAAACTGTTCTAGAGTGGAAAAGTACACCAGATTCTGTTCTCCATCTGAAAAGAGCAGATGATTGCTAATCCACTGATGTAGTTTAGTTATGGCAGACTTTTTCAAACATTAGTGCCAATGAAGTTCTACTGTGCTGGTTTAGCTGCTTACATACGCACTCCTACCTACATACATAGTAACAAGATGGACTGAAAAAGTATTGTGCTTGCAAAATTATGCAAATTATATATGCAGGTATAGTTAAGTTGGTGTAGCATACTAAAGCCCAAGGCTTCAGCTTTTTTTTTTGTCTATTTTAGAGGACTTTTAAAGACAAGAATTCTTTTCTATAGCCCATTACATGTTAGCTTTGCAATCTGTGACAGTCACCTCTGAATGTAGTCCACAGTGCAGAAACAGTGGGCTGAGGACAAGTGGGTTTCCAACGCATTTTGTACTGACACAAATGCAAGCCATGCAGGGCAGCAGAGCTAACCCAGGCAAAGACTAAGCCAGATCATAAGGAGTAAGGCTAGAAACAAGTGTTGAGGTTCTCTATCTCTTCTGGTGCTGATGAATGGCATTGCAGTAGCTCTTTCCCCAGGAGAAATACTCTCTTTTCTCAGTAAGATTCAGAATGAACTCTCAGAATTACAATCTGCTGTTTTCTCCTTCAGACCTTTGTTAAAGAGGGAACGCTGATGAAAGTCTCTGGCAAAAACAGGCATCCTCGGCATTTGTTCTTGGTAAGACTTTTTTTTATATTTTTACTGTCTCTCTCATATCTTTCAATGAATTTATGCAACCCTGAACCCTGGCAGATTTTAGGCTGCAAGTCATTTAACCATCAACAGTGATGTGGTGAGTTAGTTCCTGTTGCTAACAGGGCTGTAGTCCTTTCCCACATCCCATTGGCCCCACATACAGGAATACATGCTGTACAACTGTCTAGTTGTGCCACAGTTACATACAGCCTTCACCAGGACATAATTTTGCAAAGAAGTGCAAGTTTTCAAGGGAAACAGGAAGATGAGAACTCCCGAATACCTTCAGGAATTAAGCTGCACATTTGAAAGTCCTAAGACCTTAGAATATTTAATCAGAAGCAAGAGAGAATACTCTACTGCTAAAGTAGCTGAAAACTTTCTTTGGTCACACTTGGGAGGGATTTAAAACTGAAGGACTAGGTTTTAGCTCCTGCTGTCCACATATATGTAAATTACCTGATAACTTTGCACATTGCCTCGGTGTAGTTCATCTAAACACACACCTCTAGCTTACTGTGGATTAGAACAACAGTTTTCAATGACAGTTTGCAACGTTCTTCTAGGATAATTAGGAAAAATGGACCTTTCATCATTTGGCTGGAATACCCTTTACAAGGGCCCACAACTCTACTGCAAGTATTTGCAAATCAAAACAGATGAAACACCACTGTTATGGAGATATACTATGAACACTCATGCTTTCTGTTTTGAATTACACACTCCATTGAGCAGTTAGAGAGTATCTGAGACTCCAGCCTCCTGAGCTCTGTTCTCAACTTTTCAGGTAGCTTATTGTGTAACCACATGTATTTTTATGCACTTTTCAATATGAAGGGGAATATGATACTTGCCTGTGTCTTAGGACTTTATTACCTGCTTACCTGTTAATGTTTGAAAAATTCTTTAGAGCTCCTTCCCAGAAAAAAAGCCATAAAGAACTTGAGCATTACTGCTGCTATTAACATTAAAATATTGCTTGCAGAATTTATTTTTAAATAAATGGCTTATATGCCTGGAATACGTATTTGCTGTCACCTTTAAGTGCTGACAGCTTTTCAGCATGGGATCATTGTAGGGAGGAGAATGCTTATTACAGAAGCCATATATTTTGCATTAATCCTTCTTAATTCTCCCTCTTACTTTTAACTCCTATTTGTGCACGAGCATATGCACAAGCTTCTTTCCCTCCTCAATCACATATTGCAGTCATAATCAAAGATCAGATGGGATGGGAAAAAGTGCTGGTGCTGCATTTTTTTGATGGTTTCAGTGGTTTCTGTGAAAATTCAGACTTTCATATACTGAAAATGATGGATTTCACCCAGATCTTCAAATATGAGATAGCTGCAGGTCTGTTTTACTGAGTCAGCATCGATGGACGGTAACAACTGCAATAAATGTCAAAAACATGACTTTATTGCAGTCAAGGGAAAAAGACTATGCCAGAAACTCCAAGAGCTGGTCTTAAGAAACAATGTTCTCAGCAGTAGTAACTCTGAAGTCTACTGATGACCACTTAATAACAGATGATAATTACATCTTTACTGATCTCTCTTCTGAAACACTTGCCTTTGATAGTATTCAGAATTATTTTGGAATTTTGTCTAAACCTGGGACAAAATTCCAAGACATTGCTACTCGTTTGTCTTCCAGTGTGTTTGTTGTAACTGCCATCATAAACCCATTACTGTGGCAAATGCTGAAGTGTTACAAACTTAGCTATTGTAACAGATATAGAGAATTTTAAAGGAAGATCATAAATCAGTTTAGTAATAAATGTTGAGAGGAAAGTAATTTAAACTTAGGATAAACTTATATAAATTTCAAGTCATCCAAAATGGTTGTATCAGCTTGAAGGTCACAGGTCACAAGAGGCCAAAAGTACTACTGAAACAAAGCAAGCACAGAAATTAGTTTCTGGCAGTCTCTAGGAACTATTTCCCAGGGAAAGTTCAGATGCTCAAAGTCAGATATTAACTGCAAAGAGAGAAGTGTCTCTTGACAGCTGGAGACATTACAGTACCCAATGTCTTGTTAATAGATGCTCTCAGTATTCAGAAAAAGTGGTTTTTAATTTCTTTAAGTCAGCAAGGCAAATTGTGCTGTTGTGCAAAGAATGGGGTGGAGCTGGTCATAATGGTCGCTTTCAAGAACAAAGAGACACATAAACCTGGCTTCTTTCCTGGTCTAGCACACTGAAGTTGCAATCACTTCAGGCTTCCTGTATTATATATCCAGTAGGGGCAGGGAGAGGGTGATTGGGTCTTTGAAACTATTTGAAACTTATTGGCACATATCTACCTTTGGGTTCAGTGATTTTTTTTTTTTACTCCAGTCTCCTCCACATGAATGCTCCTCAGGTTGCAAAGCAATTCCATGTACAGTGAAATTGCAGAAAAGTTACTGTGGAATATGGTAACTCCTGCGTTAACACCTGAATGGTCTTGCATTATCTGCTTGTCACTACTATTGCTACGGATTCTCAGCGGTGCCACCACTGCACATGCCACTACCACTCCTGCATTGCTTAAAGGACTATTTAGCCTGTGGATACAGCAAGACAACTACTGCATAGCTACGTCAGCATATTTTTATCTTGGCATATAGCACGTTTGTTGCATCGGTCTTAAGGCCCTACCAACCATCACTGCCAACACCTTTCACTAACAGGCCACGCCTGCATGGAAATATTCTTCTCTCTGTCAGTGCTGTCTTGATTCTGATGCCTGGGGACACTGTGGAAGAAAAACCCATGCCAAAACCCCAAGACTAGAATAATTTCCTAAACATTTTCTCTTAAAACCATCATTTATTTAAAGCATTTATCTTCTAAAGACCATATTACAATCCTTTGAAGCCACTTGCAAAACCCAGGTTTGTGTATTAATAAAAACCCAAACCTTTCAGAACTTTTTTTTTAATGCTTCACATGTCAGTAGCAACTCAAAACGATCACCAGAACCTAGCATGTATAGGTGTAGTTTGGCTTAGCTTTGATGAAATAAGTCTATTTACTTTCACTATCCAAAACAGATTTTTACACAAACAGCATTTTCTGAAGTTCTTAGTAGCGAACTTACTCTGACGGAAGCTAAATCAAGACCAGGACCTGGAGAGAATTTCAGAGCAAGAGTACATACTGGAGGATAACCCTGAGAATTTAATCCCTATACATCCCAGGAGATGAGCACATCAAACTAAAGTTGTAGTTAGAATATGCTGTAAAACTTGGGTGTGTGCCAGATTACTACTTGGCCTGTGCTTTCAAGGTATGCTTTAGTGGTGTGCATGCTTGTGCTCTGAGTATGTATCAGCCCATGGAAGCACTGTATATCTGTGCACAGCTCATATAGGCATGACAGTGTACAGACAAATTTCAAATGTTTCTGCAGGTCTATGTTGTGTGTATCATCATGTTACTTGAGCTGGCTGTTTTGTGCAGGCTGATGGTATTGTTGAATCTGGTGTTTCCTGGCAGGATGTTTTGTGACTTTTGCTGTGTGTCTGTTTCCTGAGTCCAGTCTCTGTTTACAAGGATGTTGTGGCCTCTGTGCAGCACAGTATGGGCTGCTGAAACTGCCAGGTCCCCAAATTGCCCCCCAGCCACGAGACTTTGCAACTCAGAGCCTGTCTCTTATCTCACCCTTCTAAAAATTTCCTTACAAAGGCCACTTGTGTTGAAAACGGGTTGCAGGAAGCTGCTATCAAATGGGAGACTGTTTAATGCTCTATCTGGCAGGGTTGGAATATAGATTTTTAGAGTCACAGCTTGGAAAATGTGTGCTCCAGCACACATTCAGACTGTTCCACTGACATTCCCCCACCAGGGGATGAATAAGTCAGGCTTGAATAGAAGAAGACAGGGCTCATAATTAACTAGCCTTTAAAACATTCAGAAAAACCAAACACGTGGTAGAAACTTTTAGACAGAGAGTATATTACATATGGATGCCAGCAGTTCAGTAGGGCATAAACTTGTTTGGATCAATCAATTTGAACACTATAGGTTAGAAAACTTGCACTGACTCTAATGTCACTGGGTACCTGTCACAACACAAGGAACTCTAAAAAGAAGGGGGGGAAGAAAAGTAGTAACAGAGAAAAAAGGAATTAAAGAGGAGACATATCCTTCTTTCTCTGTGTTGTCAACTGTTGTTTTGGGGAACATGTGTGTGCATGGAGCAATGACGAGTAAGGATATGTGCTCCAACATCAAATTCTGAGATGTCTGGGAATCCCAATTATTCAAAAGTATTCTGGCAAACAAGAAGTGTGTCTGAAGCCCAAGGACTTGTGGGAACTTCCCTGAGGGTTCTAGCAGTCCATCTCATCTACTGCAGATTTCTGAGAGGCTTCAAGACCAGCTTTTATCATCAGCCAGTCCTCAAAGCTTCAGGGAACAGTGGACAGTTGAAGCAGGATGATGCATGAAACCACGGGTACTGATGCTAGTTCTGTCCATACCATTCATATGGCACTCAGCACTCAGATCTCTACTGTGCGTGTGGCAAAGGAGACAGCAGTGAGTGCAAACCCTTTCTTTCTTCATGAATATGTGTGCCTTGCTTCCCAAGCTTTGAAATATTTGTCATCATTTCACTGTGTCAAGTTATGGCTAGTGGGACCTCCAAATCACAGCCTACTGCTAAATACTGTGGGGGAGAAAAAAAGGAGGAGGAAAAAAATTGCAGTGGGCAATTATAAAGCAAAGTCATTGTCCTGGGGTGATGTTATGAGGCTCCTTTATTCCATAGCCATCTGCTCAGTGCCCCCAGTACCTGGATCTTTCAGGTGGGCCCGGGGCGCGGGGCTGGAGCCGCGAGGCCCCAGGTGCAGCGCAGTTCAACGGCTCCGCCCCACGGCCCGGGGGGAGCGGCGGGAGCCGGGCTGGGGGCAGGGAGCGCACCGGCACCGCTGCGCTGCTCGCTCTCTCTTCTGGGGCTTTGGTTGTTCCCGAGGCTTAGGAAAGGTTTTGTTTGTTTTCCCCTCTTTCTTCCCCTGCCCTCCCTGCTTTCCTTCCCTTATCTCCTGCCCGGGGGGCCTGTGGGGTGGCCCCGGTGGGCCTGCGGGGTGGCCCCGCCGGTCCGAACCCCAAGGAAGACACGAGCATCGCCTGCTGTGAGGAGGAGAATCGGCGCTGAAGAAGCGTTCCAAGGTTTCCATCTGCCCTTCTCCAGCATCCTGCTGTGTGGACTCCCCTTCCCGGAGCCTGGGGGTGGGGGATGACCACTTGCCGGCTCCTCCCCGGCATCCTTTCCTTTTTCTCCCTTTTTTTTGTTCTCCCGGTTGTGTTTTGTGTTAATAAATAGTTCGGTTTTTTTTTTTTCTTCCACTTTCATTGCTTTTGTTAATTTTCCCCCTTTGGTGGAGGAAAGGGGGAGGCCCCTTTCCCTTGGGAGGAGGTGCTCACTCCAGAGCATCTCCTCCAAAAAATTTTGTCTCTAAAACCGGGACAGTCATGTTTAGTAAAATCTTGGGATATTAATCAGAGTTGTCATGATAATGGTATGCACCGTGGTGTCATCCTTTATCAACAGTAATAAAAGTATAAGCAGCTTTTTAAAGAAATATATAACTTTTAAAATACATAAAATAAATTGAGTTTGCTATTCAAGAAGCCTCATAGCAGATCATGTCAGAATCCTGAAAATCTGTCTCAGGAGTTCACTTCCTTGGGCTTACTGCCCTAAATGGTGCTCCATTTTAGGGCCAGTGCTCTTGAACATTATCATGAATGACAGGGACGCAGGACTCGAAGGGACACTAAGTAAGTTTGCCGATCATGCTAAACTGGGAGGAGCTATCAACGCCCTCGAGGACAGAGAGGCATTGCAGAGAAACCTCCACAAATTAGAGAGATGAGCAATCACCAACCATATGAAGTTTAACAAGGGCTAGTGCTGGGACAGGGCAACCCTGGTTGTGTGTGTAGACTAGGGAATGAGGGGCTGGAGAGCAGCACCGTGAAAAGGGACCTGGGGGTCCTGGTCAGCAAAAAGTTGAGTCAGCTGTGCCCTGGCAGCCAAGAGAGCCAACCGTGTCCAGGGGGGCATCAGGGTCAGCATCATGGGCTGGGCTACGGAGGGGATTGTCCTGCTCTGCTCTGCACTGGCAGCCTCACCTTGAGTACTGTGTGCCATTTTGGGCACCACAGTATACGAAGGAGCTAAAACTGTTAGAGGGCATCCAAAGGAGGAACACAGAGATGGTGAAGGATCTGGAGGAGAAGCCATACAAGGAGTGGCTGAGGCCTCTTGAATTCTTCAGCCTGGAAAAGAGGAGACTGAGGCTAGACCTGATCACGGTCTGCAGCTCCTTCACAAGGGCCAGTAGAGAAGCAGCACCAATCTCTGCTCTCTGTCACAGGATCCAAGGGAACAGCATGAAGCTGTCAAGAGAGGGTTAGGCTGGATATTAGGAAAGGGTTCTTCACCCAGAGGGTGGTGGGGCACTGAACAGGCTCCCAAGGGTTATGGCCCAAAGGCTGCCAGAGCTCCAGGAGCATTTGGACAATGCTCTGAGGCACATGGTGGGAATGATGGGGTGTCCTGTGAAGGGCCAGGAGTTGGAATCAATGATCCTTGTGAGTCCCTTCCAACTCAGAATATTCTAATTCTATGATTCTAAGTAGTTACCTTTTCTTGTGGTTTGAAATGCCTTAAGTACTGGCACTGATGAGTGGCAGAGGAAGTCCAGTTTTCTCATACAATCCTTTGAACGTGCAGGAGATAGCAGGATCACCAGGCAAATATAAGATTTCAGTAGTATTCTCTTATTTCACATTCTCTTAATGTTAGCAATAAACTCTGCCTGCCTTTTTATCCTTTTCCCACCTGGCTGGTGGAATCCTAGTTACCACTAGTAAGAGAAAGTGAAAATAGCTGTCATCTGCTTTTCACTGAAAACTTTCTCAGTTTTTTCTGTCTTAGCCTCCTAGATAGTCAGTATGCAGTGGGTTGTGAGGAATTTACTGCTTATGCATAGTCCTGGTTAAACTGTGAATCGTCATGTGGTCAGTACCGTGCAGGTATCACTGTGCTGATCAGATTAATGTTAGTGGAGAGTACTTTATGGAACAGTAAGTAAATCACAGAAAAACTGTTACAAGCAATTTGCCACCTTATTCTAAGGAAATTCTATTGTGTTGTTGCTCCAACTTTAGATTATAGAAAAGAGAACATAAGACTGCTATTCTGACTTGATAGTATGCTTTTATATCCTCAGCTGACAAGTTATATTAAAAGAGTTTGAAACTTACATAGAAGACTCCCTTTAACTCTCTTAAAAGAGCTTTAAAGGAGTTAAGACTTACTAGAAGGACAAGGAGAAATACACAGTAGAGTGTCCAGTGCAAGAAAGGATGGGAGGGGGTTTTTTTGTTAGAATACTAGAATGAAATGTTTCAGTAACGTCTACAAAAATATTGGCTGGTCCTACTCAATAAACTCAATTGATTTTTAAAAGTAGTAAAATTTGAGGCAAAAGTTTTGGGAAAAGTCACTCTTCAGTATGTTTTGCCTCATTTTAACTGGAATCTGCATTTTAAAGACATACAGCGAAAGCGTATAAGCCTGTTTTGCTGTGACTCAGACAGCTACTTAATGAACTGGTCCATGAGTGAATTCATGTCCTAATAAAGGCAACAACCGTTTTACTGTTAAGTCTGAGGCGATAAGGATTTAATCCCATGCCTATTGATTCCAGGTAATTTTTCTTTAACCATTGTTCCTGTTCTGTAAGAAAGCTGAACTATGACCTTTTAAGAAAACATCCAAAAGGCTCCACTCTCCATTTTGTTTTTCAGGCAAATTAGTGAAATTTTTATACCAGCACTTTCAGGTGGTCAGGCAGTACTATCAAGACCCCAGTAATTCAATACAGGATGCATATCATTTATACAGGATACAGTATTTTAGTGCCAAATCATTCTTCGGTTTTCTTGGTTTACAGTGCCCTGCCATTTTTGTTCATAGTGTCCCAGTACAGCAGCCAAGGGTCTGACTGAGTGTATGCAAATAGGTACTGATGTGAGAGGCCTGGGAAAGACAGCAGGAGAACATGACCTGGTCACTCAAGTAAAGCAAGGAATGCATGCAGGCAGACGTTGCCTTGGCAATGTTAAAGCCACCAATACTGCTACTTCTTCTAGTAGTAAGGGCAGGAGAGGTCCGCAAAGACCCACAAGGTCCAGTTCTACTGTTTCATTAATTTGTTCGTTGGCATCAAGGCAAAAGGCTGCAATAATGTCCACAATTGAGTTAGGCACACTGCGGGGAAGATCTGATCCCATTTAGCATGAGGCTGTTTGAAAAACATGCATTCTACAAGGAACTATGAGAACCATGGAAATATTTGGGCTGTTAAGGTACAGATTCCTTTTCCTCATAAAATGAAGTTTCTCATTTTTGCCCTTCTGTCATCTCTGCTGTGGCCCACAGACCCAGCAAAGCTGTCAGATGTCTGGGTGAGTTTCACTAGTAGTGGAGTACAGTTACTACTCTCCAATATCCAAACCATTCCTTCCTGAATTATTCCTTCAGACTGTGGCACCTCTCCTCACCTCCACCTCTTTTTTTGCCCAGAAGATGGAAGTCTATGAATGCCAGCCCCATCTGTAGCCTCACTGCAGCTTCATTGTTAAGGGATCCCCAAGGGAGTCAGACCTGCAGTACCCTGCAGTTAGTAGGTATTGCCAGCTAGTAAATGCAGAACCTGCCTTGCCAACTTGAACATGTCATTGCCTTTAAAACAAGTAGCTGTTTCACCTATGCTGGATAAAAAAGAGCTGATCACCTAACTTGCTTAGACGTTAGCAACAGTCAGAAACGGTAAGAAATAAAGTGCTGGATGCAGACTCCCTGGAGTTTTGTGGAAATGCATGTTTTGATCTAAGCTGTGTTGCTTGGGCCTGTCTTTAGTCACAGTCCCAGCAGTTCATCACGTTACAGCTTGTTCTGTGTATCCCCTCCAGGAGAACGGGCAGGCAGGCCTGCAATCCATATTGCAAATTATTGATTTTGTCTTTCTTTTCATATAGATGAATGATGTTCTGCTGTACACATATCCCCAGAAGGATGGCAAATACCGACTGAAAAACACCTTGGCTGTGTCAGGCATGAAGGTAATGCTTCATCTGTATTAAAAGCTTGAATTAAAGTTTTATAGTGAGCTGCTGGTGCTTTGCTGGCTTATGTCTCATATCCAGCAAGGGGAAAGAGAGGATGAACCTGTTCTCAGGGTATTTCCTTGTCTCTTACAGGAGACAGAAGGAAAAATGGTATAAACCAAACAAAAATATTATCTCTAAGTCTGTGACAGTATGACAGCCTTGTTCAGGCTGCATAAATAATACAAGCCAAAATCAGTTACCCTCTGATCATGAAGCAGGAAACAAAAAAGATATATTATACCATTTTGTCTCCAGCCAATGTATTATTGTTCCCTTCAACGCATTCACTAGAGCTTAGTCTGCCTGGTTTTAAACTCCTGCTACTCAAAATTTACACAAGCCTGGTTTTCATGTGCCTTTTAACTGTTTTCATCAAAAGCACTAATGGTTCAAAAAGCAATTAGCCAACTTTATGGGGAAAAGGTGTATTGGGAGTAATTTCATGCAGTGATACAAAACCAGTTTCTTCAATAAATGTATAAATTGCAAACACAATTAATCTGTCCTTACACTCTTTCCCTAAGTACTCATTGGGACCAGCACCTGTGCAACAGGAGATATTGGACCAAAGAGGTCTATTGGACCTTCATAACTGTTCTATAGCTAATATTCCAATTTGAATTTATGTGAAAGAGGATTTGAAGTGACAAGTCAGGAGTCTGACGATCTAGAAAACACACAAGATGAGAATAACTAATCATTAATTTCAGTGGAATGACATAGGAAGGTTAAGGTGTTGTGAAAAGGTGGGGCGCTGATCACCCCAGGGACCTGAAAGTTTAAAACTAACTCCGAGATCCCAGAAATTCCTTGGAATTGCCAAAATATTCTACTTTAAAGTGAAAAGGAGTTGTGGAGCAGGTACTTACTGAGATACATTTGAAACACTGAATCACTAGTATAATGATGCTTGTTAATTAAAATGAAACCATGAAGCTATGTTTCTCCTCAGTGACTGTTGCTATTAGTAGGCTACTAATATACTCCATGGTAGGGAAAAGATTTTAGCTAAGCTGTAGCTTTTAAGCTGGCTTTTTTTTTCTCTTAAAGAGCCTCACTGCAGACAGGCATTCACTGAACTGAAGTGCTTCACTGTATAATGCCTGCATGTCAGAAAAAAAAGTGATTTCTATTCATTACAAGCAAAGACCAAAACGCTCTGACGCTTGTCAGACTAAACATCTCCTAAGCTTGCCATATTAAAACTGAACCCTCATAGATACTTTATCCTTATAGGTTGGATTAAGTGATTTTTTTTTTTCCTTCAACACACCAACATATTGAAATAGAGATCATTTCTCATTACAACAGCAATACAAAAAACCCTAATGCCCATCTCTTTGCATTGAAATATGAAACAGATGGTTGGGATATCAAAGATCATATGCATTGAGACATGTATGGTGTACCGGTTATAGACAGTTTAACTCATGTCCACATTCATGTTCATGGCATTTGTTTCTAGGTCAGTCGCCCAGTGATAGAGAAAGCCCAAAACATCCTGAAGATTGAATATGATGAACATTGCCTGACCCTGTCAGCAAGGTACTGTTCCCAAATGTCCATGGCAGAGGCTTTTACATTCTAGAGCTGTATCTCTAGATCAGTCCAACCAATACCCAAGACTGAAAAGGTGTCTCATTCTTTTTTAACTAGCTCTTTTCAGTCTGCTATTGGTGACAGATAATGGCTGAGTACTTGATTATGCAATCAACATTCATTATAAATGTGAGGCTTATAAACTGTAACTAATTCAAATAACGTACTCCCTAAAGACTAGAAGTTGGCTCTTGATAACATCTTAAAGAGAAAGGAAAGAAGTGGCCTGGGTACTTTCCATTATCTTTCACATTCTTTCCCTGTGACACTAGGAGTCTGTTATATCTCCCTTTTATAAGTTCCCTTGTTACCTCACACTTCTAGGACTGTAAAACTGCTGGAGAAAATAGTAATTAGGTAATACCATGCAAGAGATATAAAAGTATTTAATAGTGCTTAAGTGACAAAGTCAAAATTAAACCTTACTGGCAACCTTATGGGTTTTTCTAATAAAAGGAATTTCACTAATGAGTTTGTGTACTGCTAGTATTTATAGCAACTGAGAGTCAAGATCTCTGTTCTAGGATCCCAAGCCAGTGCCAAAAAGAGATTGTAGGTCAGTTTCTGATCAGAAGATAGCAGTGTACTGTATTTTTCATGCTTCTGTCCCAAAACTATCCCACTAATTTACCTACAGCTATAGCAGAAAGGCAGCTGCCTTGTTTTCCACATGCAGTTTATTACAAAAGACATAGCACACTGGCAGTGGTATTAAAATTAAGTCTTCCAAATAACAAGGTCTTCAATGCTTTTAAGTACTAACTTTCCCACCATCAGTCTGCAACTACAGCGTGCAACAGAATGCCTAGAAACACAGCCAACTTCCTAAATTACACAGTGCAAGAGAAAGACAGGGATGGCACTTTCTTATTCAGAATCAGAATTTGGAGCTCTCATCCTTCCCAGAGCACTTACCATCTGTAGGGAGTGCTCAGCTACCTGTCAAAGCCTTTTGGTCCATTTTCTTTTATAACCATAACTGAGATTTTCTTAGACCTGCACGCTCATCACAATCCTCGAAATATACTCACAGTAATTCTAAATTACCTACCAGTTATAAAAGCAGGATGTGTACAGTCCTTCTCTGTTGTAGGAGCGAAATTCTGCTGCACATCCCCTTTCCCTAGGGCAACTGAAGTTGTCATCCCTAGTGAGCAGCTTGGGATGCACTGCTTGCATTATTAGGATGTTTCTTTGCCTTTTGTACTCATATCAAGTCCATGCTTAATTAGCATAAACAAAGTTTGTGAGGCCACTGTGAGCTGTGTTTATTTGGTAGTAGATAGAACCAGGGCCTGAGACTAAGGTTACCCTTCTGATAACAGACAGAGAGTAACTGGGATAGAGCCCCTTCCCTTTCCTTGTGCTGCTTATTCAGTGACCAATCTGCCGTAAGTCACCCAAGAACAGTTCTTCCTCCTCCTTTTTGTACTGGCTGACAGAGCTGATGAGATACCAGTAAGCCAGCTGCCAGCATGCTCTCCCAACTCCACTGCACAACATCCTTGACCTGTTACACTCACCGAAAGAAGCACCAAAGACAGAAAAGTGCAGAAGGCTTCGAGTGTCCCTAAATACTGTACATGTTACTGCTCACACTGAGGTGCTGCAAGCCTGCGCTAAAGGCCAGTTGTTAACAACCACAAGGCAAATCTCAAAGCCTTTATACTTGTATGAGACAAGGTGAATGCACTGAGGAAATATAGCATGAGTGCCAGGGACTAAAGGCAGTAGACTAAGGATGACCAAAGCTCAGAAGTCAGCATGGCTATATGAGCAGATGGCACTGTAAAGTCTTTCCATTTCCTGCTGAAAATGGCTTGTCGACCTGAAGAGCCATGTTATTGGTTTAGCAGGGAGGTGCTAACAGATTTGAGCACAGCATCTTTATGGAGAAGGCTCATATGCTATTATATCCTTATGTGCATTTCAAAAATATTAGTCTTGGACACAGGGTGTCCTATGGTGCTTATATAAAATACCAGAGAAAATACTAGAAGAACACAGTCAATATTACCTCCTAAAAGGCTAATTTAGAGCGATAGTGGTAGCACTGTGTCAAAATCCTATCCTGGTCCAATTTCTGTGTTCTGTGAATGTCCCCTGCTGTCCAGTGAAATGCAGTGACAACTTGACGCCCTCTTTCTTCTTAATGATAAATATATCAGCCAACATGAATAACTGATAGCTCAGCACAGAAGATACATCCCAAAAATCCCACAAGGACCAAATGTGGCAATAGTGAATCAAGGGTTGAGCTTCTCTGAGTTTCAGAGGTTCAGCAGAAATTCCTCTGAGCCTTCATGCAACCAGTCAAATAGCTAATTAAGAACAGGCCTATGCAAATTGACATAATTGATCTTACTCATCAGCAGACGAGTGTTATTCCCACATTTAGTCACTAATAACCTGCAATTACTTCCTAGAGATTTTTAATTGAGTGGACAAGAGGCTAAAGGGGCCAGTTAGATATGAGACTTTCGATAGCATATTGTCCTTACCTGTCTTTCCTAAAGTGGCTTCAATTTCCATCACTATATGGGCATTGATTTCCTTTGTGATTTTTAATCATATCTTAATTCTCAAGTGCAGAGAATTGCCATGAAAGAATTAGCAAGAGAAATGTTTAAATCAGGAAAGTCAGGCCTTAGTGTTTTCTAGGCAGTGGACATGATTTGTCTGGAAGATACAGACATCTTCAGATTTCTTAGAAAGCATAATTTGACAGGTGGTAACTTCGGTAGTAATAAGGAGTGACTAGGCTGAATGGAGCTCTGAGCAACCTGGTCTAGTGAAAGGTGTCCCTGCTGTCCCTGGCTTCCAAAGGTTAGCTAATTTGTAGTACATACACTAGCTCAGAGTTTATGCTCCAGGCTTGTTGAATTTTGTACAGGCTGATGTTTTTCAGACAAGGGCTTATGCTCATAGTGCAGAGGGATGCCAAGTCAAAGATCATCAAGAAAATCTGGCATTTCCTCTTTTTCTGCTCTTTTTTTTTTTAAACCACAAACCACAAATTGTTCTCAGATGTCTTGTTTGGTGGTCTTCATAAGGACAGTGTGAGGAAATCACAGCTGAGCAGCAGCTGGCAATGATGCCACTGCTAGTTTTTACAACAAAGTCTAGTGGGCAGCTTTAACGTGACTGGCTGCTACGATTTGGAGAGGGGAGACCACACTGAGTTGCATTCCCTCCTGTGACTGAGGCTAGAAACCGCTAGAGCTGTGCAGAGTTTCAGATGAACAGGAAGTGCACAGTTTGAAGTCACAGCAGAAAAAACAGCTAAAATAGGCAGGATACCTCATGGCTTAACAGAGCAAATGCATCTGTGAAATAACAGACACCCTGCTGCTTTTTGGGGATAGCTGGACTGGCAGGGAAGTGCAAAGTGCTCGCTGGTTTGCTTTGTGCACAGGGGCATCTAGGGGCCAGTCTGGAGAATTACTGGCCTCCATGCATAACTGCAACTCCAGAGAACACCCACCTTCCTTCACAAATTGCAGTCCTGGCTTCTTCTGTTCCAGGAGACTGGAGGTTGCCTGTGAAGAAGCTAAAGGAAAAATGAATCATTCACATCTCTACTGTGGAGGATACACTTCTGCATTTCCCAACATGCAATTCATCTAAGCATCCCACTGTAGAGATGAGCATAAACACACTTACTTTGAGCAACCCATATATGCCAACACTCTGTGCACTAGAGTGCCTGAAAGATAGGGCAGATGGGACAAAAAGAGACACTTCACATTGTCCTGTGTGATCTAGGATTGAGCAGCTTATAGCAAAGCTAGAGACTACTTTGAAAATTTTTCTGGACATTTAGCTCCTTCTCAGTCACAATCCTAAGCATGGAGCTACACTAATCATCACTCTGAATATGTCCAACAGTCAATTTTGTTCCTAGTCAGAAAATTATCAGTTCAGTGCAGTAGTGAGGAAAAGCAAACATTCATGAAGTGAAACTTTTCTCCTCTGATCAGCTTGTTTCAGTCCCTGCTGTGCATGGCATTGACTGCTCTGCTGTATTTCGTTCCCCAGCTCTTGCTCAGAAAGGGATGACTGGTACAGCTGCATCAGCAAACACATCCCAGATGACTACAAAGCTCACAAGACTTCGACTTTCCACAGCAGCGTGGAGGTAAAAGGAGGCCAAATCTTTCAATGCTTGAAAAGGGAAGGGAGAGAAAGAGAGACAAAAAGGAGGAAGGTTATACAATGCAGAGTTCCTAGTAGCCAGATATTCTATTGTCATTTAAACAAGTATGCCAAGCTTGAACGATGAAACTCATCACAGCTCACGGGCCACCTCTGAAATGTTAATCACACTCCATACTCTGGCCTTTGCTTAGTTCTTCTGGAGGAAGATTGTTTTGTCCTAAAGGACAAACCAGTAGCTATTTTGGATTAATTAAAAATAGCTACAAACTTCATAGACTAAAAAAAACCCCAAGCTGTCCATTAGTTACACTAATATCGTATACACAATAAAGTCACTATCAGTGCAAACCCCACCAGCAATACTGAAATTGTACCAGTGCAATTATGTATATTATTATCTCATTATTTTCAGTTATACTACTCCCAGTTAAGGAGGCAAAAACCGCATCTGATAAAAAGTAAAAATACTATTTTAGATTATGTAGAACCCCAGTTTTACTAAATAAGAAAGTGCTGGTGAGGCCACACCTGGAGTGCTGTGTCCAATGCTGGGCTCCTCGGTATGACACATGGAAACCTTGGAAAGAGTCCAACAAAGGGCAGCAAAGCTGATAAGGGAGTGGAGCACCTCAGATAGGAGGAAAAGTTGAGAAAGCTGGCACTGTTCAGCCAGGAGAAGAGAAGGCTCAGGGAGGATCTATTGTACGAATACCTGGAGGGTACAAACAAGAAGGAGCTAGGCTCTTCTCAGTGGTGTCCAGTGACAAGGACTAGAGGCAGTGGCCACAAACTGAAACACAGGAGATTTCTTCAAACAGCAGCAAATACTTTTTCACTCTGATGGTGAAGGAGCACTGGCACCCAGGGTTGCCCGAGGAGGTTGTGGAGTCTCCATCCTTGGAGATGTTCAGAAGATACCTGGACACAGTTCTTGCCAACTGCCGGTATGTGGCTCTGCCTGAGCAGAGTGGTTGGACCAGGTGACCTTCAGAGTTCCTTTCTAGACTCAACCATTCTATACATAAATTTTTGAAGACCTCAGAAAGTAAAAAATTAATTCAAAAACAAAACAGGCTTTTTTTTCTGGCCTGTATCTAATCTACTTTCAAATATTTAACAGAAAAAAAATTAGAAATTAGTCAGTTTAGTAATCTAAACCAAATCCTTTTTCAACAAACGAAAAAGTAATTTTTTTTGCAGCTCTGCTTTTGGTGTAAGCCTGAATGTACACATGGAGAAATTTAGAGGAATTTGATTTGTCTTTGTTTAGATCCTATGTGTCTGCAGAAGCCTAATTTCCACATAAGAAACAATCCTTCTAGAGCAAAAAGGTTTGTCCTACTTGTGCCAAATGCTGAGCTGTTGTGAACTGACAGTGAGGTACCCATAATACTTTGGTGCTGAACCTGAAGTAGCACAGCTCAGCACGGCTTATTAGATTGCATTCAGTTCCACACTGGTCGTGGCTCCCTGGGTTTGGAGCAAAGGCACCTGAACATCACTGCCATGCAGTGCATTCCAAGAACCAGGAACTGCAAATACATTTTCTAAAGTTGCTTACATATATTGAGATCAACCAGAAAGCACGGATCAGATTTGGAGTGGGGTAAATTCATCTTTGGTTTTACTGGTTTATTTACTCTCTCTTCCCTTATCACGCAACCGTCCCAAGGTGTAATGACAAAGAACTCAGGTGCTTTTTCGATTGAAGGTTGTAGAGCTTTTTATGGATATTATTTCAAAGGCTGCTAATAAAAAGATGCTTTTAACTCATGTTCCTACCTGCAATTTTCATATGCAATTAGTCAGATACTTGTCTGATGTGCAAGAGTGTCAGGGCCTGACCAAAAATAGACTTATGTGGATTTTTACTTTTTGTGCTCTGGCTTTAACAGCAGCGTGTAGTAATCTTTCAATGCTGAAGCAGCTGTATGTCATTTATATAAGTGCATTAGGAATGAGAAAATTTGGGTATCTTAGCAGGTGAAGGTAGACTGAAATGAGAGAATTGTATATAATGGAACAGGGCTGACTAAGTGGACTTTGGAAGTGTGGATGCTTCTTCATTTATTCTTCTTTGATTTTAAGCTAAGGGAAAGGCTTGGAATATCCTTGGGTGAGAGGCCTCCTACGCTGGTGCCTGTGTCCCATGTCATGATGTGCATGAACTGTGGCTGTGACTTTACCCTCACTTTGAGGCGACATCATTGCCATGCCTGTGGGAAGGTAAGAGCAGTGCAAGCTTCTCCGGGGGGTTTTATTCACACCTCTAGGACACTGGCTGGCACTGCTGTAACCTGAAAATTTGTAGCAACATCAAGAACAGAATTTGACTTCTCACAGAACCAGTGAGCGTTTTGCTAAATTAGGTTCAGTTTCTACTGTCGCTAGAAGGAGTAACAGTAACCTTGCCTTAAGGTCAAATTAGCTCCCAAAGGCTAGTAGTTAAAGGCTGACAGGGTAATTGTTGAGTGCAGCTGTTATTTATATCTGACACACAGCTAGCTCTAGAGACAATGAAGCAATACACTAAAAATACAGGCTCTGTTCTGGACCAGAGCAGTAGCACAACTACTCCATGTTCTGTCCCTAATAACAGCTGGTAAAATTATCTTCCAAGGAAAGTGAAGAAACTCAGCAGTAGATCATTGTTTGATCAGTGACTGAACGGAGTTTCCTCTGTACTCCATTGAAGAGCTGTTGCCTTTTGCCCTAAAGTTCAGGGGATCTATAAGCTTTCTTGGTTCTGTCCCTTAACGTCTGACTCTAGAGATTTGCTTGTATACATAAACCTGCAGTCCTGTTTTAAACCATGGCTGTCTTTTAACCTGATTTTTTTTTTAATTTTAATAAAACTACCAGCGATTTTTGATAGGATAAAAAGGCATTTAACTTAATCTTTTTTTTTTAATTCCACAGAGAAAATCTGTCTGTACCTACACAGGGTTTGGAGGAACATGCAAGCTTGTTTAAGAAAACAATGTTACTAACAAAGCTACAAAAACAGTAGTATTAAAGTGGTCTTTCTATGATTCATTGATAGGGAAGGTGTAAATTTCTGGGGAGAAGAACACAGCAGTGGTGTGCAACCAAGTACAATGACCAATTCTGCTTGGCTTACAACAGTGTAAACCTACAGCAATCACATTTCAATCAGCAGGCTTTTCCTGACTGCCACAGATTTAGGAGAGAGTCGTGGCTGGTCCACTATCCAACTTCCTCTCCAGCCAGCTCAGGGGATTTGTTTTGTATATGCATATCTATAAATTTAAATTATATTTATGTGCATCTCTTCTTGCTGGAACAGATTGTATGTCGAAATTGTTCAAGAAACAAGTACCCCATGAAGTACCTCAAAGATCAAGCAGCCAAAGTCTGTGATAGCTGCTATGTAGAACTTAAGAAAAGAGGTAAGATTCCTTCACTCTTGGCACAACTGACAAATCGATTTCCTCCTTGTATAATGGGGAGGCTTTAGGACCTGCCTACTATATTGTGTTTTGCTAAACAGTATTTCTCATTTCAAGCCTGAGGCATGTGTATTGAGGTTCCAGGATGGCCAGGCTGTATGGCAGCTAAAACTGCTTAGCGAGCCATAAAACCAAGTTTAGTGAACTGTTTTTTCAAACTCAAAGAAGGGAAACTTAGGTTAGATACACAGAAGAAATTCTTCGCTCAGAGGGTGATGAGGCCCTGGCATAGGTTTCCCAGAGAAGCTGCAGCTGCCCATTCCTTGAATTGTTCCAGGCCAGGTTGGATGGGGCTTGGAGCCACCTCGTCTAGTGAAAGGTGTCCCTGCCCATGGCAGGGGGATGGAACGAGATGAGGTTTAAGGTCTCTTCCAACTCAAACCATTCTGGGATTCTATGATTATAAGCCAGGTTCTCTGAGAGCTCCCGTGGCCTTCTGATAAACCAGAACAATGATAAAAACTGTCCTACAGCAGCAGTTGAGGACTCTGAGCTCATCTCCTTTGAAGATAAGGAGACTGAGAGGGGACTTCATTGCTCTCTGCAGTTTCCTGAGGAGGGGACATGGAAACAGTGGTGCTGATCTCTTCTCCCTCTGATCCAGTGACAAGAAACATGAGAAAGGTTCAGCATTTCAGCAGGGAAGATTCTGACTTGACATGAGGAAACCTTTCTTTTCCAAGAGGGTGGCCAAACATTGGAATAAGCTTTCTAGAGAGGTGGTCTATACCCCACGCCTCTCGGTTTTTAAGAGACATTTAAACAATGCCCTTAATAGCATGTTTTATTGTTTGGGCAACCCTTAATTGGTGAAGCAGTTGGACTAGATTGGTATAGGTTCTTTCTAACTGAACTATTTTATTCTGTGATGTAATTACAGGTGATAATTCTTCCCTGTCATTTCTAATTAACTATCCATTAAAATAAAACAGTCTTTATGGTTTTTCAGTCCTCATCCATGCTGTAGCTTTTACAAAAAGAAATATTGAGGCTAAGTGCAGAGTCACTAAGAGTTTTTCTACAGGGCACGTTAATCTAGTTAGAGATGAAAACGTGAATTCAATGCAGAAGAGCTACTGCCTATCTAGAATTTTGTATTATTATCCTACTATATAAGTCTCTTTTCTGATTTAAATACACATCCAAATCAAAGACAAAAGGGGGAGAGGGGTTACAAATACATGAACAGGAGTGAACAGGAAATAATTTTCTTGCACAACTACTTATGTAGACAGTCTCTAAAAGTAAGTTTATTATATTGCCAAGAACAAAAAGGTGTGGACAGATGAAGTTTCGTTTTTCCATCCTGATTAAAGAAATTCACACTAGCCAAGAAAACACATAAACAGATGCTGTCATAGCAGCCAAAAAAGCATCCCCAAGCCACTGTGTGTCCAGAAGCAGTAACTCAGATTTGTGCAAAACTAATGCTGTGCTTTACTAAGAGCTATCAAATAATGTGTTGCCAGAAGTGAAATCATGAAGATATTAACTCAGACGTGGGCTTAATGGAAATTTTCAGAGACAGAATAACTGTCTCCCATGCACAATTCAAAGAGAATGAATGGTTCATACAGAAAGAATGTTGCATTAGTGAATCTATCCTGCAAAGGTGTTACAGAACATAGAGGAGAAAGATGTCAAAGCCATTTGCTTAACGCTCATTTTAAATAAGAAGAAAACAAGCTGTGTTTTGTGCTTTGTCAGCTTTCTTGTAGACCTTTTCAAGAAACTTTAGGTTAGTAGCATTTACTAAGGGTGCCATGGAACCCACTCATCAGACTTCAAGAGGTGATTTGAAAGAAAGACTAAAATAAAAACTGTGTATAGAGGAGGCATTGCATTTTCCTTAGTCGTTTGTATTAGTGTGTCATGTGTCTCCCCTAGCCTGATATGTACCAACTTATCAATTTCCCCCTTCTCTTTCTGAATTTTCTTCATCTTGCAGAGCGGCCACTAAGTGTGAGCTTCCCTCCAACTTCATCCAGGTGTTCAAGCAGTGCCTTCTCCTCTGTCTTCCACAATATCCATTATTCATCTTTTAAGAAACAGAAGAGAATCCCTTCAGCTCTCATGGAGGTAGGATCAAGCTGCCTGAGAAAGGCAAGGAACTACAGAAAACTGTGTACTCATATTTCAGCAGCTCTGTTTTTAATTTATACTGTGTGCAGTGGGCTCAGCACATGCCTTGGTTTACTTTCATCATGCAATTTTTTTTTGTTGTGTTTTTCACAGTAGTGTTTAAAATACAAAAATACTCTTGAGTTCTAAAGATACAACAGAAGTGTCTTGAATCCACTGAGAAACTCAGAGTATGGTACTTTAATTTGCTCATCAGCCTATGAAGTCTTGAAAAAACTGAAACACCTTTAAGGTACTAGATAGAACAAGAGGGCAGATCAACAAAGCATGATATACTGTTCCTCAGTTACCTTTCTTGACAAGACTCTTACTTCTGAAATCTTACTTTGATTTCAAGAGAAATAAAATAACATTTACTTAGGAAATAGACTTACTTAGTGAATAGTCCTTGGCAATCAATTCAAGAGCATACATGTTTAATCAGGCACTTTCCCTCCAGTTTAAACAAAACTATTTCAAATTGAATGGGTAAAATCTTGATTCCACCAATGCGAACAAAATTCCCACTGATTTCAATGGGGCCATGATTTCTCTAACTGTATTAGTTTTCTTTCCAGGAACAAGGTGCCAATCATGTTGATGATTGATTCTAGGTAGCTAAGCTGCCCATTGAACTTAAGCACAGCAAGGTACTCCCATTTCCTGCAGGCATTTATCATTGTATTAAAGAGACTAGGGTGCAAAAATCTTGCTGAACTCATTGTACAGTTGAGACACTGGAATTTCTTGAGGTTTGTTTGTGAAACTGTGCCAAAGATACAAGCATGTAATACAAACACACAAATTGAGTACTAAAAGAGCTAGCAGGCAGAATTTCAACCCCATGAGGAAAAAACCATCACCTTTCTATCCACAGGGAAGCAGCACATCTTTATTAACACGAACTGTCTCACAACCGCATTACTCCCGGTCCTGGAACATTTCTGTTCTGCTGCAAAACACTGCTATATTAATTCTCAGTCATCTCTTCTATCAGTGTTGCAAAAGCTGATTTTGACTCTCTGCCCTTTGTTTCTAAATCAAATACTATTACAGTTTACTGCTGTAACTAATGATGTACACTGCATTCTATGTGTGCATGTGTATAGTTTCATCTACTCAAAATCTGGATTTTTAAGAACATTAAGCACTTAGACCTCAAAATATTTCTATGAGAGGAGCAAGTCTTCTCAGAAATATTATTTCGAAAATGAAACCAAGTCCTTATCAAGTGATTAACCTAAATTAATGTAAAACCATAGCAAGGCCCTAAATATACCCACATCTCAAAAGTGTTCAGCCACAAAACTGTAATTCACTTCTGGAAGCATGTACTTTTAAAATACAAAAAGCACCAAAAACCACCAGATGTGGGAAAAGGGACAAGTTTGGCTTTTCAGAACACAACTGTAAACTTACTGGCCTCAATAATAACTCAACTGCATATTTACCATTAGAGTTACTGAGAAGTAAGTGTAACTATAAATATTCAAACAGTTAAAAAGAACCATAATACCATGCTTATATTTTTTCTGTATCAATACTTTTATGGTTTCACTTAGTGGTTGGTGCGATGCAAACATGCATAATCAGGAGGGGAAAAGCCTTTACTGTTACAAATCCTGATTTCTCCTACCCTGCTCCAGGTGGCAGCCTCAGGAGAGGGAGCTACCATCAGTGGTTACCTCAGCAGATGTAAGGGAGGCAAAAGACACTGGAAGAAACGCTGGTTTGTTATCAAAGGCAAAGTCCTCTACACCTACATAGCAAACGAGGTACTGTGCAATCTGACTTGAAATAGTTTTCTATCTGAGACCCCTTCTTTACTCCCTACAGGCAGGAAACCAGTAAATGGGAAAAGTATAAATGGTAGTTCTTACAACTACCTGCTTCTGAGATCTGGTCCTAACAGACTGGTTCAGCCACAGTCCTAGCTGGACCTTGGCAGCCCTCACATGCTGCCCTTCATTATTTGATTTCTTACTATTTATGCTGTTATAAATTGTCAACCACTGTGAACCTTAACACACATATTTACACCTAAAGACTTCAAGATCCTTTGGTATTCTCTGGTGCATTTAGTAACTGCCAGGTATTTTTGTAGATAGTACTAAGATCCATTCCTAGTGGGGAGGAGAATCTTGTAGTTTGGCAAGTATAAATAGGACATGCTTGTCCCACTAGCACCAACAGGGAAAGACAGGAGGCAGTCTGCAGAAGTGAGAGTAATGCCTGCTGTGTTGGCCTGTAAGCTCTTCCTTACAGCCAAGGAGGCTGAGTATCAACTAGATCACTTTTATGTATTTTGTCTTTTCCCAGTCTCTTTTCTTATTTTATAATAGCTGAAATACAAATAAATTTGAAGTATGATATGAAGTTTGGTTATAAAGGATAGATTTCGTAAGCAAAAGCATAAAAATTCATTTTGCTCAAATAAAGAATATAGAATGCAAAAACCTGTCAAAGCAATACTTGGTACTTTAAATCTTTAGAATACTTTGAAAACATCAGATATTTAAAATTGCATCACCATCACCCCTGTGATGGTTATATGAAGCAATGTTATCCCCTTTAAACAGATGAGGCGATTGAATCACAAAAGGATTCATGTTTTGGCCAGCAGTTCAGACCATTAGCATCAAGTTCTGTATGCAACACATTTACCTTATCTCTTTTAACCTTAAAAGTGATCATTTCTGGTTCAACAATAGGGAAAAAGCAAAAATTGTTTACTTTATATTCCTAGTCTGCAATTTACCTTCTAAAAGCAGAGGCAAAAGCAATATACACATATAATCTACCTAAATACAGTGACCAAAACTACAGCTATCAGTAACAGCTAAACTGCAACTTCATTAAGGCTTATTATTTTCTTTAACTTGTACAGAGCTGTGTCTGCCAAACAAAATTCATGGAAGTTTCTTGCGAGTAAATTAATGATTAATTGCATTACTAACTAGGAAATTTCCAAGCAGCCTTTTGGAAAGCATGTGTGCTGCTTGAGAAAGAGCACGTTTCTAAAAAATCACTAGTGCTGTAAAAGGAAATGACAAGGCACCAAAAGGACTACTACTTGCAGCCAGCAAGTAAAAATGATCAAAAGGAACATAACTGGAAGTGAATCTCAGGCTTTCAGAACTGCTGCTGTACTCTCAGTAATCTCAGGTTTGCCTCCTGGACCTTAATGTCAAAGACAGCCATCAAAGTAACAGCTAATTTGACCTTCATGGCCATGTGGATGATCATGAAGAACTGGACTTTGAGAAGTGGTGTTCAGGACTCAGATTAGATAAAAAATGTGCAGTACACAGGCACTGCTCCTGTTTAGTTTAAGAGCCATAAGTCCAGCAGAACATTCACACGACCACTTTTGCAGAACTGTCACAGAGGGGTTGTATCATTTGCTTTTCAACAAGGACCCTCAAACTGTTACAAGCCTTCTCTCTAATTTTTGTTCACTTCTTCTTTGCTTTCAGGACAAAGTTGCTACAGAAAGTTTGCCTTTGTTGGGTTTCACCATTGCCCCAGAAAAGGAGGAAGGAAGTATGGATACAGTTTTTCATCTCTACCACAAACAGACTCTCTTTTACAGCTTCCGAGCAGAGGATAACAATTCAGCTCACAGGTATGGGGATAGACTTCCACATTAGCCAGTGCACGTATGTAGGGATTTTCCCCTCCTTCACTTGACAATGCCTTCATAACAGATGAAACAAACAGCTTTCAGAATTTTGATTAAGCCAGATTGCATGTGACTGGCCTGATTGACATTAAAAACCTACCTGGTGCTTTTCAGTTCCTTCAGGAAGGAGAATTTGCTCCCTTCTGTAGGTTAAGAAGAGACTGAGCCTCAAGAGTCATAGCTAGAAGTCTGTCAAAGGTGATTACTGCACAGAAACTTCTAATTTCTTATATGTTCAATTTACCCATTTCTTAGTTTTCTCATCAACAAATAATTTTTTGGATTTCCCATTCTAATGTTCCTGCTTTCACATAATAAGATAGTCACAAAATTTGTAATAAAAATGCCAGCACCCCAAGATGCACAGAAAAGGAAATGAGTGTTTATAGGAGGTTTTGTTGCTTTAAATCATACTTCACCAGATGCATCTTTCCTATTCTAAGAAAGCACTTGTACTGTCTTTGAGATTTTACAATAAATTACTGGTCAAGATTGCACTAGAAAGCAAGAGTCCCAGTACTCATCTCCCTGCTTTAATCACAGAATTACAGTTCCTCATTAGAGCTGGGATGGAAAATAGAGTCTTCTTCAGGCTTTATGTTCTTAAAATACTTACTTTTCTTAAAATGCAAAAAAAATTTATATGTACCATTTTTCTTTCCTCTACTTTTTAGGTGGATTGAAGCCATGGAAGAAGCATCCATATTATAGCAGCTTTCACTCAATGAACTTGGAATAAATTCTCAGATTTCTATACATTTCCAGCAGCCCTCTTCTGACTTACAAAACTGAACAGTGTATTTCAGGCCCACTGGCCACACACACTGGATCTGAACTGTTTCCAGCTTGCTCTTTTTCTTCCTTCTTACATCCACATTGTTGCAAATGAAAATTTCAAGATAGAGATTATTTATGGTGATCTTTATGTTTGTGCAAGTTCAGCCTGTACTATAAGCTTCTCTTCTGATCCCACAATAAACCAAGCCTACATCAAGACCAGAAAATACATGGAAATATTGACTACAGTAAGTAACAGGCTCAGTTTTACTTACTCTAGAGCACTATTGTATTTCATTGGATTGGTTTTGATGTCTACCATGACATGAGAAACAATGTAGTAAACAACAAATGATCATTTAAAGCATTTTATCATTCTTATTGAACTACAGTTTCATTTTCTTCATGTTTCTAAGGAGTTCTGTGGCCTGATTTATTACTTGTCTGTTAACAGGTGCCAGCATGAAATTATGCCCTGAGTATGCTAAATTGCTTCCACAGAAAATGAACAAACAATACATTCAATTTACCTGGTCTACCAACACTTCACTGACTATGATCCAACATAATTAATTACTATCAATTTATAATTTTACACAAATCACTGTATAATTTATGTTAAAGGTTTAGTTTCATATTACTGTAGTACTTTGAAATGCACTCCAGTAGCTCTACAGATCCAGATGCTGAATTATATCACTTCTCTCTAAATATTTCAGACTCAAACCCAAAGATTATTTTTAATTTATTATAAACCTACAGACAGTTTTTATTTAACACGTCTACCTAGTAGTGTTAAGATTTTTATCATCTATTTAAATACTGTGTCTTTATTTTCAAAATTCCTGTTTTTTCTGCTGTTCTTGTTATGAAAAATGTCATCAAAAGTTTAATCCATATAGCCAGCACAGCATTTGAAATATGCTGGTGGGCTGAAATGCGCTTGTCTGAAGCTGTTCTGCTGGAGTCATTTGGAACTCCTGTGGCTCCACCTGTCTTATGTCAGACTGCTGCCATGCACTACATCTCCAGGTCTGGGTTCTCAGCAGCCAGCTGTGTCTGTATGACTTCAAAGATGCTGTGGTGCTTTACACCAGCTGAGGATATAGATCTCTGGAGTTTGGGGGGTGGGGTTTTTTGTTTGGTTTGGGTGGTTTTTTTGTTGGGGTGGGGCTTTTTAGTGTTTTTGGTGGGGGTTTTTATAAAGAAAGTTGAGAAGTGATGTTCTAATCATTGCAATACAATGGTTTTGTCCTCAGTCATAATATTTAACTGAGGAATAGAATGACATCTGTGATTAAAATATATCTCTGTATAAAAATAACATGTTCAAGAATTTACTTACATTAGATTATATTGGTGGGAATTTTTATTACTTTCATTTTCCCCTTTCTTCAAGAAACTTAATGGATATCTGAATTTTTGACCCTAACAAATTTTTTAGAATTGTCCATATTTTTAAAGCTCTATAATATGTATCCAAATGGTAAGGTAGATCAGTTTATCACCTGGATAAACAAGCTTAAAGAAACAAATACACATCTACCACTAAATGAAAATGTCTTTTTTTTTGGTTTTTTGATACATCTAAGTCCGACCATTCCATTAAGAATATATTATCATGTGCAAACAGAAACCAAGAATGAAAAAAATAAAACTTTTGTATTCTTTAGTTAATGGATGAACAGCAATGTTAACTCTTTGTTTCATGTAAGAGCCATGGCCTTGCTACCAATACACTGTAAATGTTTACCCTCCCTTGAAAACATTTTGCACTGACAAGAAAAATAAGATAACATTGGATACAGAGCAAGATCTCTAGCCATGGTCTGAAACAAAACAAAACTGCACTACAGAACGACAATATTACGAAGATTTAGGTGCTGACATTTAGTGACTGTTGTATGAAGCTTTCAGTTAGAAGCAGGAAATGAATACATGAAAATATTTTGTTGTAAAAAAATAAGATACAGTGCTATTAAACTTTGGTTTAAGTAATGTAGAAAAATAAAAGAGCAAAACATAACTGCAGTTCTACAGGCTTTTCCTTTACACAATTTTTACCTTCTTTAATTCCAGCTTTGCAGTTCTAGTTACTGTTAACAGACACTTGCCTATTAAACAGTTCTCTGACAAACTAAGGAAGAGCATCAAATCAGAAGATGGTACTGGAGGCCTTCTGGTAGAAACAGGATTTAGACCTATTTGGTATGAAGATATGTTTCAGTCACACTGCATTTCACACTGTAAAGCCCACCTACTTTACTTCATCTTGGCTTCAGTTACAGATACAAATGGTCTCAATGCAGCATAAAGAAAGAGCAAAACTTGAAAATGTCCTCACAATTTCAATCCTACTGTTAACTGAATTTGAGCAAAGCTAAGCACCAGAGACAGAAATTTTTGTTTCAGAGTTAACTCAGTAATCACCTCTTATAAAATGCTAACCTCTTAAAATAGAGGTACATACTCAGTTTTCTACCTGGCATTTACTTACACAGCTTTTTCTTACTAATTTATAGCTAGGATTACTCCTTCAAAACAAAAATTTTGCTCCACGTCTTCACAAATTATATAAAAAAAATTTAGAGTAAGTCACAATGTACTAGCTGCTCAGTCAATACCTGAGATTCAAGCTGTTCCCATTTATTGTTTCAGAGTTTTTCTGTTTATCTATTTATTTGAAAGCATTAAGGTTATTAGTTATTATCTGCAAATAATATTTAGACCTATTTTATGGTATATGCCTAGTTAAAACCTGGTTTTTAAACCATTATTAAATTTTTCTTCCAAATCAAAGTACAAGTCATTTGTAGATGGAGAATACCAACTGTATGACAAGATCCTATACCACTTACACAAGCACTGCTGGTCAAGACCTGGGACTGCTGCCCTTCCTGAGCTGATTCTCTCTTTCTTTTTCCACACAGCTATGAACACCAACCAGGCTTTCCTGTCTGCATGCTACTTTAACACAAAAGCAGTAAAAACTATGTTGGCTGTAACCACGTTTAGCGAATATCACTGCTTGTAAAGGTAAAAGAAAGAGACAATATTCAGTGAGGGGGAAAGGTATTCCTTTAAATACTAAGGGAAAAAACACAAGTTACTTAGGAACATAACATACAAACTTCTCTGTGTATTAAAAGCAGTGTAATTCTTCAGCCTGGGTAACACTGTGACCACTTTTGATCAAATTTTGACAAGAAATTTTCTACACTCCAGGGCACTGTGGTATGAGGTCAAAAGTAGAACTTGATGATCTTGGAGGTCTTTCCCAACATTAATGATTTTATATAGTGATATTTTTCTGCAGTCTACAAAACCTACAGCAGACAGCAAACTCATTTTTACTCAGAGACAAACATGGAGAAATGAGGGCAAACCCCCCACCTGATGGAGGTCAGCAGCTTCCCTCAGCACTGCCCAGCCACGTACAAGCCCGAGTGAAAGGCATGAGGACTCATATTTTAAAAATCATCTACTAACACTTAAAAGAGAGATTTAAATTGAATGTGTCATTAACAAGACCAAACAGTTCTATTAAAACCTTGTCAGTCACTTATAATTGTTGATTTCTTCCATACTAGGTATTGGCTCTGTTCTGAAAATTTACCTTGAAAGTTCCCAGAAAATTTTAAGCAACTGAAATGAGAACTTAAAAAAAACCCCAAACAACCAAGCTCTACAACACCGTCTATCCCAAACATTCAAAACACATGAATAACCTCAAATCCTATTTGTATTTTATACTACTTGGCATGCCCTGAGTTTTGACCCCCTCTTAGTCCAGTATGTACTTTTACTGCCACCACCATGGCAACAGACAGAGCTTTGGCCTCTTGAAGCCCACATGTTCATTGTAGAGGTTCTCTCCTTCCCCACCTAGAGCCTCCTTCCCTCCCTGCAAGTAGGCTCATCTCACCTCTGTTCTGTAGGGAATTCGGTCTGTTCTCCTGGGCAGGGAATAATTTCCACTTCTCTACTTGCACGGCAGCTTCGTAGCACATTTTTTCTTCTGAGGCAACTATCCCACCTAATGGGAGGAGCTAGAACGACCTTGTTACAGCAGGTGCGTTTGAAACTGACCGCCACTGAACTCCTTTCTCAGCTAAAGCTGGGAGCCAGTTCAATCTTTCCGGGCAGGAACTGCGGCCCGAGGAGAGGCGCCCTCGGGCCGGCCCGCGCTCCACGAGGAGCGGAAAGGAGCCCTGAGGAGAGCAGCCCCCGCTCCACGAGGAGCGGAAAGGAACCCTGAGGAGAGCAGCCCGCGCTCCATGAGGAGCGGAAAGGAGCCCTGGGGAGAGCAGCCCGCGCTCCA